>CM060670.1:34556594-34946594 GCA_030686955.1 Odontamblyopus rebecca
ACATTTGACAGACAGGATAAAAATGTGTCTATGCAGATACACATACAATTTTAAACTAAATATTAAACCATCCATCCATCTTCTCCCGCTTAATCCGGCTGGGTCATGGGGGCAGTTTGCTGCCCAATCCTCATAGCACCTGACCCCCTATGAACCCCTCTGCAGGTGGTGAGCCCACAGGAGGGTGAACAACATGATCCTTGATGTTAGTTCAGGTGCTGCATGTTTTGAGTTGATGGGGGAAACCGGAGTACCCGGAGGAAACCCATCCAGACACGGGGAGAACATGCAAACTCCACACAGAAAGGCCCGGGTGACCTGGGGATCGAACCCACAACCTTCTTGCCACTCACCCACTGTGCCGCACTGTGGCTGAGTGAGGCTATATGTTTAAAATATTAAACATATAGCCTAATACAAAATAAATTATTATTTATTTATTTATTTATTTGTTTATTTTTATTTATTTTGTATGGAGGTCAGGTTAGGGAGTGCAGCACCTCTATTCACCAACCACCACTGGTATCATGTAGTTTCTAACACACCTGTTGTGTTCTGTTTCATTCACACATGTTTAACACACAAACCTGCAGATTTAGGCTGAGTTCTTCTGTTAAACAGAAAAGACTCTGTTCCACCTTGTGATGTCATGTGGTAATGCAGGAAGTGCTCTACTGTGTTTTTAAATTCCATACACCTTCAATAGAATGAATCGGATGAGTTCAGCCCAGGAACTGTCACTCTCACAAAGGGTAAACAAGGTAACATTAGAAATGGTTTAAAGCTCAGGAGTCCATTTCATGTAATACAGGAGCTTTAAAGCGTTTTTTCACTTTAATGTATTTTATTAGCACAAGTGAATCACACAGTGTATTTCCCATTAAAGTGAGTGTTGTGTCAGTGCAGACCTGCAGCTGACCCGGATCTCTGCCGCTTAAAGGAGCTCTTATTACTTTGGCTCAATTAGGTCGCATCAGACGAGCTAATGGCTAATAAAGGCTAGCACATTGTGTGTGTGTGTGTGTGTGTGTGTGTGCATGGGTGTCTTCTCACAAAAGCACTGAAGCTCATCACCGCGGGCGACAGAGCATAAACAAACAGCACGCATACACACACACACCTTTCAGTCTCAGATGCACTCACTGCTGTTTGGTTTCTTAAGCTCAGACTGATCTGCTGTGTGGTGCAGTCTGCATCACTGTAAACACGGGTCAGACTGGATTTACTCCTCATGGAACAGATATGAAATAGTTGGTGAGGCTGTGTGGTGCTTAAAAAGAGTCATACTGTTCAGTCGGCACATTGTAAACTGTCCAGACTTCTTCATACTGAGAAAAGACAGAAATGAAGTGCCTCACTCATACCACACACATATGCTCACACTGTGCAGTCTTTGTACTGGGTGTGAAAAGTGAATTCTATAAACCACACTCTAGGTCAAAGGTCATCCCCAATGCCAAACGACAAACTAGTTTCAATTCTTCTCTAGTCCATTTTCCTTTGTTTCTATAAGAATCTATTCAAAGTCAGAGCACTTTGTTCAGTCTAAATCCTGCTTCAAATCAACTGTCTGCACAGACCAATGCTCTGACAGCCAATCAGAAAGCTCCTGGTGCTCACGGACACGCCTCTTGCCCAAAAGTTAAAGTGCTGCAGACCACAAGCTCTGTGATTGGTTGATCCATGAGTTCAAGTTTGGTAAAAACATTTCTGCACAAGAGCCTCATGTAGTGGTATAAATAAAGAAGCATTCAAACTAAACAAAGACCCCCTGACCCTTGGAGCACTCGGGAGTGTGAGTGTCATGTTACAATTGTTCTGCTGTGAGGGCCAACACAGGCTCTTCTGAACTTAGACAGTTTACACCCATCCCCTTTAGGAAGGAACTGTTCCAAATATCAGCTTTTCAAGTCTTCAAAAGTCCTTCCAAATAGTGACATTGGCATAGCTGCTTTGAATTTCCTAGACATGAGAACTTTTGTTCTTGTGTCTAAGAATCTGGTATATGAAATTCTGGTAAATAGTATTTTGTATTTTAAAAAAAATAATAATAATAACAGCGCCTTTCCAGACTCCCAAGGTCACCTTACAAGTTAAAACTATAACATCACAAAATACAAGGTCGAAACGACAAAAGACAAAACAACCCGTGGATGGGCCAGGCGTTCCATGCTTCAGCAGCCATTCTGACGATGTGGGCTTTTAATTCATTTTTTATACGCCCGTTGTAAGACAGGACGTATTATGGTATGGCGCTGTCCGTCTGTCCGTCCGTCCATCCGTCTGTCTGTCTGTGGACACTTCAAAGCTTTGAAGTCTTTGAAGCTTTGTCTTCATGAAAAGGCAAAACATGTGGGGCATGCGCCGATATATATATAAGGTCTACTGTATTTGTGTATTTTATTGTATATTTTTGTATCGATCCATGCTGTAGGTCAGTGGTATCAATTTTATGTGACTTCAGGTCACATAAAAGTACGGGCGTATTTTGCCCCGCTGGCGGAGCTCTTGTTGATTTTGTGTTGACCAGTCACATGATGAATAAATTAGAATGTTTTTAGCACAAAGCTAATAATACGTCCCGTCTTACAACGGGCGTATAAAAAGCTAAAAGCTTTGTGGCGTGATTCGTATCCATGGAGATCCATGGATACGAATCACGCCACAAAGCTTTTGTTCTAGCTCCTCAGTACAAGAGGCTTCACTTTCACTGTGAGAGGGCACAGAGACAGACATGTCTCTGTGCAAAGATATCCATTTTCAAATACAAAACCAAACATGAACACTGTGTTTGAGGAATTGAGGAGGGAGCAGAAGTTGTGCGATGCTTTGCTCAACGTGGCCGGCGTGCAATTCCCAGCACACAAACTGGTTCTGTGTAGCTGCAGCACATACTTTAAAAGCCTCTTCACTGACTGGTCCAGCCCTGACTGCCAGGTGTTTGAGATCTCCAATGTGTCAGCTGATATCATGAAGATTATCCTGGACTACTGCTACACCGGGGTGGTGCACATCACCCAGGAAAACCTCCAGGAGCTCTTTATAGCTGCTGACTACTTAGATGTGAGCGGCATTACCGAAGTCTGCTGTCAGGTCATGAAGGAGCAAATGTCCCCCAGTAACTGCATCACTGTATGGGGTATCTCAAACACGTACTACTACCCCCAGCTGAGGAAACAAGCCTTCTTATACGTCCTGAAGCATTTCGAAGAGGTGGTGACCAGCTCTGAAGAGTTCTTCCAGCTCTCCAGGGAAGACCTGTGTTCAGTCATTGATGATGATCGGCTGAACGTGAAGGAGGAGACCACCGTGTTAGTGGCAGTCATCAGATGGATTTTACATGCTCCTGAGGAAAGGAACCACTACTTGGCCGACCTCCTACTAAAAGTCCGTCTGGGTCTGATCCATGTTGATTACTTCACTCAGTGCATGATTAGATATAACCTGTCCCACTACATTCATAACTGGAAGATTGTGGAGGCGAAGATCAGAAAGGTGATGTTGGATGAAAGAGCTAGGAGGTACAATGCCTCCCTGCCCCCCACTCGTCTAGCCACTCCAAGGCTGCCCAGTGCGGTGCTTATGGTTATTGGTGGCTATAGCCTAAACAGAAGAAGAACCAACAGAATTGAAGTCTATGACAACCGCACCGATCGCTGGGTGGGTGTGGTTAATGATGACTGGACTCCAAGAGCCCATCACGGCACAGTGTTCCTTAATGGATCTGTGTACGTGATTGGAGGGTTTGACGGCAATCACTGGCTCAACACTACCTGCAAGTACGACCTGGCAATTCACACGTGGCAAGAAATAGCACCCATGCATTCACATAGGTGCTACATTAGTGTGACTTTGCTGGATGGTTTGATCTACGCGATAGGCGGGTTCGATGGACTGGACTGGCTGAAGACAGCTGAAAGGTACTTGCCAGTGACCAATCAGTGGACCATGATTTCAGCTATGAACGAACAGAGGAGCGATGCCAGCAGCACAGTGTACAATGGAAAGATCTACATTTGTGGAGGTTATAATGGTCAACATTGCCTGGCATCAGCTGAGACTTACAACCCACTAACCGAACAGTGGACCATGATAGCAGATATGTCCACCATGCGCTTTGGGCTCAGTGTCATCGCCTATGCCAATGAAATCTACGCTGTTGGTGGGTTTAATGGATATTCCCGTTTTAACACTGTTGAAGCCTATAACCCCGCAACCAACACGTGGCGCCCCCTACCCAACATGTGGACCAGGCGCAGCAACTTTGGCATCGAGGTTGTTGACAATCAGCTATATGTTGTAGGCGGGTACAATCGGGGCGCCATTCGTTGTGCTGAATGTTTTGATGCAAGGACCGGAGTTTGGACTCAGGTGCAGGACATGGAGATCCCTCGTTTTGCCCTGAGCTGCTGTGTGGTGTTTGACCTTCCCAACATGGCCGACTTTGCCCCGCCCCGCCCTCCTCCTCATGACCATTCCACTGAGGAGTAGATGCGCACTCATTTAAATAAAAGCATCTATTAACTGCAAACAAGAGCTCCGCCAGCGGGGCAAAATACGCCCGTACTTTGAATTATTGTATATAGAATTCTAGAATCGGAATTCCACCAATCAGATTGCAGCAACAGAACTTAAAGACACTACAAAGTTTTAATGTGTCAAAGCTCAAAGAAGCAGAGAATGTGGGTTGTTCTCGCTTTCAGCAGCAGAACATTTGAGAAGAGAGTTCAGATCTTTCATGAAGACAAAGCTTCAAAGACTTCAAAGCTTTGAAGTGTCCACAGACGGACGGACGGACAGACGGACGGACGGACAGACGGACGGACGGACGGACAGCGCCATAACATAATACGTCCCGTCTTAGACAACGGGCGTATAAAAAGACAGAGATGGAAACGATCACAGTTAGCAAGAGCGACGGGCAGGTTTTCGCAAAGGGTTGAGCTTTGAAGTGTCCACAGACGGACGGACGGACGGACAGACGGACAGACAGCGCCATACCATAATACGTCCCGTATTAGAACGGGCGTATAAAAAGTGTTCAGTTTTGTTATTGTCGATTGTTTTTTATACACTAGTGACAGTAGCTCATTTGATATAGTGCTCGTCCTCTAATTTGAAGGTTGCCGGTTCGAATCCCGCTCTCAACATACACATCATTGGGAGTGTGATCAGATCCTCTGGCCCACAGGTTGGTGGT
Organism: Odontamblyopus rebecca; assembly: GCA_030686955.1. Classification (NCBI taxonomy): domain Eukaryota; kingdom Metazoa; phylum Chordata; class Actinopteri; order Gobiiformes; family Gobiidae; genus Odontamblyopus; species Odontamblyopus rebecca. The sequence goes on from CM060670.1 coordinate 34,561,795, forward strand.
TCGATTCCAGCTCCCAAAGAAGAATGCTGTTGTTGTGTCCTTTGGCGTGGTTCCCTGATGTAAAAGTGCTTTAAATGCATTGAAGGTGGAAAAGCTCTATATAAAATGTTACCATCAAATAGACTTTTTCCTTGTATTTAGTATGAAAAAGGGATGCACAAAAATGAGTACGACTGCTTCTTTCTGAGTACTTGAAGATACCGAGTACTGATACATGACATTATTATACGCCCGTTGTGTAAAACGGGACGTATTATGGTATGGCGCTGTCCGTCTGTCCGTCCGTCCGTCTGTCCGTCCGTCTGTCCGTCCGTCCGTCTGTCCGTCTGTGGACACTTCAAAGCTTTGAAGTCTTTGAAGCTTTGTCTTCATGAAAGATCTGAACTCTCTTCTCAAATGTTCTGCTGCTGAAAGCGAGAACAACCCACATTCTCTGCTTCTTTGAGCTTTGACACATTAAAACTTTGTAGTGTCTTTAAGTTCTGTTGCTGCGATCTGATTGGTGGAATTCCGATTCTAGAATTCTATATACAATAATTCAAAGTACGGGCGTATTTTGCCCCGCTGGCGGAGCTCTTGTTTAATTTAGAATTCTTAAATTGTGTCACAGATGATAGGGACAGAACTGTGGAGCATAGCACAGAACAGACTTATCTGGAACCAGAACAGATAAACTGATTTGTGCTTTTAAACAAGTCCTTCTCAAATACATTTACAGGCCCCAGCTAGCTAACATTAGCCAACAGTTTTTCAGTGAGTCACTCTCACTTTTTCATCAAAAATCAAACTCCAGGACCATGAACGTTCATATTGATCACAGGCTCCTGAAGATTCCACCATAGAGACACATGTAGAACACCAAAAGCACAGTATCAGTAGTGAATGGGGCTGGGGTTCTGTGGACCTGAAGGATTCTGAACTGTGATTGGCCCTCGCCAGCCCCAGAGCAGTGTGAGGATGTGGGACTTTATATTTGAATTCTTCTGAGGAGTATCTGGAGGTCTGTGGAAACCCACTCTGCCCTGACTTTGAGCCCAGACCACCCTGCCCTTGAGTTTGCCTTTCCCAGCTCTATTTCCTCCTCCCTTCAATCATACGTGCCTGCTCCCACCGGGCGAATATTTAAAACATCTGACCCTGACCACCACCCCCTCCCCCCCCCTCTCCTGTCACTCACCCCATACACCTGCCTTTGTCCTTACCGTGCCCCCCTCCCCCCCTAATTCCAAACCTGGCCTAATCCACCGTAACTGGACTCCGTGGGTCAGACCGAATCACCGCGGGGCCCCTGGGAACCCGCACAGCTCTGGGGGTTATTCTTAGCCTCCTGACAGCTGCCGGTCCAGGGAGCAGAGGGCACGGTGGCGCACGGAGAGGGACATGGAAGGCATTTGAGCGGTGTGAGGGGCTGGCGCTTTCACAGAATTCAAATGTCCGTAAATAAATAAAGTTCCATTTGAAGCTCGCTCACCTCCGGCTGACCGCTGCTGACCGCTGGGCCCTGGCAGCGGTGCGGGGGGGACGGAGCCAACCACGCCACACGCCAAGGGCCCAGTCTGGCACCAGGAGTGTGAGCGCGCTGCTAATGGTGCCGTTTGGACATTGATCATGAGCAGATATTACGCTGGGGGCTCAGTGGTCAGAGCGTCCACCAGCCTGAAGGTCAACAGTAGGATTCTAGCTGGTTGTGTCATTGGGCAAGACACTTTACTCACTTCAGCTGAATTACCCAACTTTAAAGAGGTTGTATTATACATATATATGGGTCACTGATGTGACGCCTACATTTTCTGTCCAGCTGCAGTTTCCTCAGTTAAAAGGTTCAAATTTCATAATAATTCAGCACATTTCTGTCACACCTCTGACCTCCAGGGAACCAAATCATTTTTTTCAGAAATCATGAGTTATTCTGCATGTTTTTTGTACTTAAAGTGTTAAAATGTCATGTGGTGCGACCGTGCATCATGTGGTGCGACCGTGCATCATGTGGTGTGACCGTGCATCATGTGGTGCGACCGTGCATCATGTGGTGCGACTGTGCATCATGTGGTGCGACCGTGCATCATGTGGTGCGACGAACAACAGCAGGAATTCTATGGTGGAGTTTAATAACTTGGGTGAATGGTTCTTTAGGCATTTTTCTTCATTTGATGCACAGGGCAGTAGTTTGTTCATGAAACACAAGCAGGTGACGTCATATTGGAGCAAAAGAAAATATCAATATGCATTAAAAATCCAAAGAAACACAACAGTTTGTTTCTGTACACTCCATATTACTCAGAACTTAGATTAATATCCGAAACATGTTTTACAAAATAAAACATTTTAAGGTTATTCTTGGTTGTACCACATGACATTTTTTAAGGTTGTAGCCAATTCATGTACATAAAAAACACTGAAAAAGCTTCATATAAATGTTAAACATAGATTTATGCACCTGACACTTGAAATATTTGAAAAAGCTCAATAGAAACTATCCATCCATCCATCTTCTCCCGCTTAATCCGGCTGGGTCGCGGGGGCAGTTTGCTGCCCAATCCTCATAGCACCTGACCCCCCCTATGAACCCCTCTGCAGGTGGTGAACCCACAGGAGGGTGGACAACATGGTCCTTGATGTTAGTTCAGGTGCTGCATGTTTTGGGTTGATGGGGGAAACCGGAGCACCCGGATGAAACCCATCCAGACATGGGGAGAACATGCAAACTCTACACAGAAAGGCCCAGGCGAACCGGGGATCGAACCCGCAACCTTCTTGCTGTGAGCCACCGTGCCGCCTCAATGGAAACTAATATTTTTATATTTTAAAATTTGCCTGTTGAAAATCCTGACACGTCATTGACTCATATAGTTTCTATCGTGATGTTGTTCCCTTGTCAGAAAAACATGCCTGAGGTTGTAGAGTCATTCATGCATGTTTGAATAATGTAGCGATCTCTCCTGGGCCCTATTCAAAACCTCCTCCTTACGGTGTTGTGCTCTGAAGAGGGAGTGACTTAGTGCGGGGAGCAAAGGGAGACTCAGATTATTAGAAACACAAGTGAAATTTATAGATCATTTTCAAAACAGTTAAAGGAAATGTGGTGCTTTAAATATGGTGTGAGGTCATTAATAACCCACAGATAAAGTACAGTTTAAAATATGATTTAAAATAATACAGTTAGAAACAGATGATAAAGTGTCTTTTGTCTGTTTTTGGGAAAGTGAAAATGAATTTGAGATGATTATTATAATGAGGCATTTACCATCACTGTTACACTGCTGTTTTGAGTCATTTCCACCATCACTTCTTCTGTTCCTCTGGCCACGCTCCACTGCTCCTCTTCCTCTACTTCCACATCTGGGTCTGCTCCTCTTCAGCTCCTTATCCTCCCCTGTTTCCCTTTCTCCTCTTCCTCCTCTTTTTCTCTTCCTTCTCTGCTCCTGAGCTCCTCTTCTGCCCCTCTTCCTCCGCTCCTCTTCCTCAGCTCCTCTGCTCCTCTTCCTCCTCTGTTGCTCTTCCTCCTCTGCTCCTCTTCCTCCTCTGCCCCTATCCCTCCGCTCCTCTTCCTCAGCTCCTCTTCTCTTCCTCCTCCTGCTCTTCTTCCTCCTCTTCTCCTCTTCCCCCTCCTGCTCTTCTTCGTCCTCTTCTTTTCTTCATCCTCTGCTCCTCCTTCTCTGCTTCTTTTCCTCCTCTGCTCCCTCCTCTTCCTCCTCCTGCTCCTCTTCCTCCTCTGCCCCTATCCCTCCGCTCCTCTTCCTCAGCTCCTCTTCCTCCTCTGCTCCTCTTCCTCCTCTGTTGCTCTTCCTCCTCTGCTCCTCTTCCTCCTCTGCCCCTATCCCTCCGCTCCTCTTCCTCAGCTCCTCTTCCTCCTCTGCTCCTCTTTTCCTCTTCTCCTCTTCCTCCTCCTGCTCTTCTTCCTCCTCTTCTTTTCTTCATCCTCTGCTCCTCCTTCTCTGCTTCTTTTCCTCTTCGGCTCCTCATCCTCCTCTTCTTCTCTTCTTCCTCCTCATCTCCGTTGCTCCTCTTCCTCCTCTTTCTCCTCAGCTCCTCTTCTCCTTCTCCTCTTCCTCCTCCTCCTCTCCTCCTCCTCCTCTCCTCCTCCTCTCCTCCTCTGTCATGTGTGGAAGTGTGCAGGACTCCCTCTGAAGATGAACTCCTCCTGCAGAGACACGAGCAGATGTGACAGAGAAGATCTATCCATCCAGAGGAGAGTGTGTGGGCGCAGGAGACGCACCGAGGGATGGAGGGAGGAGAGGGAGAGGGAGAGAGAGGAGGGGGAGGAGGGGGATGATGGAGGGAGGAGAGGGAGAGAAGGATAGATGGATTAAAGGAAGGGAAGGGAAGAGTGAGTAGAAGGGGAGGATATCACTGGATAAAGCGGTTGAAGGAAAGGAATGGATGGAGCAGAGTATGTAGAAAGAGGAGAGGAAGAAGGGGGAAAGGATGGATAGAGGACAAGAAAAAGAGGGAGCAGAGAGGGTGGAGGGGGGAGAGATGGAGAGGAGGTAGAGAGATGGATGAAAGAGAAAGTGCAGAGATTTAGCACCAGACCATCAGGGTGTGGAGCAGAGGAACCCAACTCACACTCACACACACACACAAACACTCACATACACACACACACACTCACACAGACACACAAACACCTACACTCACACACACACTCACACACAAACACACATACTCACACACACACACACACACTCACACACACACACACACACTCACACACACACTCACACACAAACACTCACATACACACACACACACTCACACACACCTACACACACTCGCACACACACACTCACACTCACACACATACTTACACACACATACTTACACACTCACACACACACACAAACACCTACACACACACACTCACACACACTCACACACACACACAAACACCTACACTCACACACACACTCACACACACACACACACACACACACACTCACAAACACCTACACTCACACACACTCACACACACACTCACACACACACACACACACTCACACACTCACTCACACACTACACTTACACACACACTCACACACTTACACACACACTCACACACTTACACACTTACACACACACTCACACACTTACACACACACTCACACACTTAGACACACACTTACACACGGACTCACACACTTACACACACACTCACACACACACACACACACACACACACACACACACACACACACACAGAACACACACACACACACACACAAACACCTACACTCACACACACACTCACACACAAACACACATCACACACACACACACACTCACACAGACACACAAACACCTACACTCACACACACACTCACACACAAACACACATACTCACACACACACACACACTCACACAGACACACACACACTCACACACACACACAAACACCTACACTCACACACACACACACACAAACACCTACACGCACTCACACACACTTACACACTCACACACACACTCACACACACACTCACACACACACACACGCACTCACACACACACACACACTCACACACACACACACACTCACACACACAGGCTCTACCTCCTGAGGAGACTCAGGTCCTTTGGAGTGAAGGGGCCCCTCCTGAGGACCTTCTACGACTCTGTGGTGGCATCAGCCTGTACGGTGTGGTCTGCTGGAGCAGCAGCATCACAGAGAGGGACAAGAGGAGACTGGACAAAGTCATCAGGAAGTCCAGTTCTGTCCTGGGCTGTGCCTTGGATTCAGTGCAGGAGGTGGAGGACAGAAGGGTCCTGACCAGATTCACTTCTATGCTGGACCTGGAGTCTTTCCCTCTTCAGGGCCCTGTCTGCTCTGGACCTGAAGTCTCACCCTCTTCAGGGCCCTGTCTGCTCTGGACCTGGAGTCTCTCCCTCTTCAGGGCCCTGTCTGCTCTGGACCTGGAGTCTCACCCTCTTCAGGGCCCTGTGCTCTGGACCTGGAGTCTCACCCTCTTCAGGGCCCTGTCTGCTCTGGACCTGGAGTCTCACCCTCTTCAGGGCCTGTGCTCTGGACCTGGAGTCTCACCCTCTTCAGGGCCCTGTCTGCTCTGGACCTGGAGTCTCCCCCTCTTCAGGGCCCTGTGCTCTGGACCTGGAGTCTCACCCTCTTCAGGGCCCTGTGCTCTGGACCTGGAGTCTCACCCTCTTCAGGGCCCTGTGCTCTGGACCTGGAGTCTCACCCTCTTCAGGGCCTGTGCTCTGGACCTGGAGTCTCACCCTCTTCAGGGCCCTGTGCTCTGGACCTGGAGTCTCACCCTCTTCAGGGCCCTGTCTGCTCTGGACCTGGAGTCTCTCCCTCTTCAGGGCCCTGTCTGCTCTGGACCTGGAGTCTCACCCTCTTCAGGGCCCTGTGCTCTGGACCTGGAGTCTCACCCTCTTCAGGGCCCTGTCTGCTCTGGACCTGGAGTCTCCCCCTCTTCAGGGCCCTGTGCTCTGGACCTGGAGTCTCCCCCTCTTCAGGGCCCTGTGCTCTGGACCTGGAGTCTCACCCTCTTCAGGGCCTGTCTGCTCTGCAGAGCAGCTTCAGTGACAGACTGATCCACTCTCGCTGTGTGAAGCTTCCTGCTGCTGTCAGACTTCATAATGAACACTGCTAAGTCTGCTGCCTGTGCAATACTGGGACCCTGTGCAATACATAAGATGTCCAGCAGTCACTTTACCCATTACAAATGTATTTATTACTGTAAGATACTGTAGCCACTTTAAAGAACATTATTTATAGCACTGTACAAACTGCAGCCACTGTATTCAGATAGTAATTTATTGTATACAGAATTTTATTTGATTTTATAATCCTCATCTTTATAGAGTTTGTCTATTTGTAAGTAATTCTGTTCTTCTGTTGCTGCTACTGTTTCTTGCTGTCCTCTTAACTGTGCGTTGCAACACTGAAATTTCCCCATTGTGGGACAAATAAAGGATATCTTATCTTATCTTATCTTATCTCACACACACTCTCACACACACACACTCTCACACACACACTCTCACACACACACTCTCACACACACACACTCTCACACACACACTCTCACACACACACACACACACACAACCACACACACACACACACACACACTCTCACACACACACACTCTCACACACACACTCTCACACACACACACACACACACACTCTCACACACACTCTCACACACACACACTCTCACACACACTCACACACACACACTCACACTCAGCGGGCAGTGGTGTGTGAGTGTGTGGGGGGAGGTGACAGGTCTTATAGCTGCTGCTTGAGCCCATGAGCCACAGTGAGGCTTTAAACATATTTGTGTTGCCTTCATTGAGCGTCCACGTCCCTCACAGCCACAGCATTCATCTGCACAATGTTTGATTTGAATAATGTGGGAAGAACTGGAGTTTATACGCACAAAAAATCACTTTAATGTATGTCTAAACTCTTATATTACACCTTTAATCTGTGCAGTGTCACTGCTGAAACTTTGGATTCAACTGTCTGTTTGGACCTTACTGGAGCCACAGTTTAAAGTTAAATGTGTTTGTTGGAGGAGAAGATACTTGAGATGTCTCGACATCTCGCTTTCGGCTACATACATTCAAATAAGAGTAGAAAAAACACAAACACAAAATCAACACAACCACACACACACACACACACACACACACACACACACACACACACACACACACACACACACACACACACACACACACACACACACACACACACACACACACACACAAACACACACACACACACACACACACACACACACACACACACACACACACACACACAAACACACACACACACACACACACAAACACACACACACACATACACACACACAAACACACACACACACACACACACACACACACACACACACACACAAACACACACACACACACACACACACACACACACACACACACACACACAAACACACACACACACACAAACACACACACACACACACACACACACACACACACACACACACACACACACACACACACACACACACACACACACACACACACACACACACACACACACACAAACACACACACACACACAAACACACACACACACACAAACACACACACACACACACACACACACAAACACACACACACACACAGCTGTTAGATGCTGAATAAGCCAAATTGAGTTCAAAGTCAATAAGATGATCAAAACCAGTTCCACAGGTGATGTGAAGCACCAGAGCATTTTTAAATGAAAGGACAGAAGTAAATGTGTGAAGACTGTTCCAATCAGAGGGAGCTTCATATTTACACCAGTGTTTTCCAATTTCTATTTGACTCTTGGGACAACAAAAAATATCTAATCTGTGTGGAGTAAACTATAAGAGGATCTGAATGGAATTAAATAGTGTTTGAGATATTCAGGATGACTCTGATTAATACATTTAAAGATAAACTAAACTTTTTTTTTTGGTACCATATCCAAGTCCAGTATTTTTTTTTAACTTTTTTACCCCTATGAACTAACATCTTTCCCAAATTGCTCCATATCATATTTCCTCTGTGTCTCCTGCACACAGTGGTTTGTTTTTAACCCCAGAATGTGACTCTTCCTCTTCACCTGAGCCATTTCCTTCTGTCTTTGTCCTCTTGTTCCCTCACCCCCTCGTTCCCTTGTCTCCTTGTCCCCTCGCCCTCTTGTCTCCATGTCTCCTCCCCCCTCATCTCCTTGCTCCCTCATCTGCTTCCTACTTCCTACTCTCTGTGGACACCGTAGGAGGCACAGAGAGGAAGTGTGTGTGTCCCACATAAAAGTCCCCCTGGGAGGCATCAGTCCTGTTCCCCAGGCCGTATCCTGGGACCTACTGAGCATGTGCAAAACCCTGAGTCTATGGAGATTTAGAAGAGTCTGTACAAAGGCCAAGTGCTCTGTGGGGACTGGATGATGAACAGAGGAGGACTGCTCTGGATTCAACATCACAACTATTATGACTTCACAAGGGCTGTCACCATTTGGCCGACAACTAAATGTTTGCACTTTTTATACACAGACCTGTTACCTGTACAGATGCACAGGGATCTTGGATTAGTTCATATTCCAGTCTTCTGTAAGGTCTTAATGCTCATAGAGGTGTGTACAGAGCGCACTGTGAATCCAAGCAACAATCTAAACATACAGGGTGCCCTGAAAAATGTGACATCATTTCACAGGCCAATAATTTTGGCAATTCTTGAAATAACTACCACAGAATCTATAGAAACAGATCAAGATTTTTTTTTTAATGTTTTATTTTTGTTCTGTTTTCAAGTTCAAAGAGTAAATGGCGTAAAGAGCATTTTGAGTCACATTTGGAATCTGCTCCCACACACTCACCCAAGACTGTGCAGCCTCCAATGGAAAATGTGGAAAAACTTCACCAACTAACAAACAAATTTGGACTTGGTACCAAAAGTGTAAAGAGGAAGGTGCTCGTGCAGGGCTAAAAGATCTGGGCCAGTATCAACATCAGAAGAGAAGTGAACGGGGTGAATGGCTCAGCCTGAAAACAGAACAAAAATAAAATATTAAATTTAAAATCTGGATCTGTTTCTAAACAATATGTGAAAATCTGAAGTTATTTCAACAAGAACTGCCAAAATTCTTATGATGTCAAATTTTTTGTGAGATTCTGTATATTCAAATATAACCCCAGTTTTTCCAGTACGGTGCAGCCCTTAGAGATGCATTTCCTGGAGTAACATTTGGAGGAACTGTATCAAATCATGTATTTGTACTTCTATTTGAAAGTAACAGTCACGGACTAAACTGCCGCCTCCCTCTAAGGTCACTGCATTAAACTATTATACCAAAGATTAAGAGACACACGTTTACTTCCTGGTTGCACAGGCTACAGAATGTCACGTTATGTATAGGTATTCTGCGTATCCTCTGTTACCTAGCAACCATACAGGAGTTATATATGTGTGAACTGTCTGCATTTTGGATGGAGTTTTCCGTTGATGACATCGGCAGAGGGATTTTGTTTCCTGTAATTTTGTACATTTTTTCCCACACTTAACTGATGTAAAACTATGATACACAGAAACTATCCACCAAACAAAGTCAGAATTACAGAAAACATTAAAAGCATGTGTTCTTTCAGTATTTGTCCAGCCGTGGCCCCTCACAGTCACATCCAGGCCCGGGCCCCCTCCTTCTCACAGGTGGGACCATGTTTGACACTTCCTAAACTCTGCTCAGCTCCAGATGTTGACTGATGTGAGGGGAGCCTGTCTGCTGCCGTGTCCCCTCCTCAGCCCTCCATCACTGGGACGTCAGGCTGTCATTCCCCCCCCCTTCCCCCCTCCATCACCCTCTGGGGCCCCCTGGAGCCCCCAGCATACAGGCCCTTCCATCAGCAGATTGGGAAAACCAGTGGAGCGTTCCAGACATGCCCAAGGTGACCCATAAGAAAACACAGACCCGTGAGCCGACAGGAGCCGACAGGAGCAGACAGAAAGTGTGACGCCTGTTTTTGGATTGATAGATTTACACTCAGACGGGCTTCTTTTGTCTACTGCAGTACACGGAAATATGTTCATGTGCACTGGAGGCCTGTAGGCGACTAAAGACATTCTTGTTGGACTAAAAATGATGCTGATCGACTAGAAAAGGGGGGGTGGCAAAGGTTTTCCATACCTCTGTGTATCTGACAAAAACTGCACTCACAAGATCAGGCAAAAGCTACAGTTTATACAGAAAAAGTACCAGGAAACATTGGGCCCCATTCATGAATCTTTTCTTTTAACATGTTTGAACTTCCGCTTTAAGAAGAAGCCTGGAGAACTCCGGCCCAGATCACAAAATGTCCTTAAGTGTCCAGATTTCTTCTTATGTGACAGTTATGCAGAGACATGGACACTTTATCTCCCAAAGCTCAGACCAGTGTGATTGACAGGTGGATTGGCCAATCAGGGACACACATGATCCATCCATATTACAACAAATGTGGCTGATGACGAGGTAAAAAGGAACCAACGCCAGAGATTCTGATGAGCAAAGAACTAAAGTGTTCATCTGAGGTGAGAGAAGTGTGGTTCTGTTCAAAATGACGTGTGGCCAATCAGCTCCTGTTTGATGGAGGAGTGACCGGACCCCAGGCTCATTAAGACCTGCAGAACAAGACGTTTCTTTTCACGTCTATTTTATCTTATCTCATGTAGCTCCAGACTCCAGACTCACGGTGATAATTACAGCTCACAAATAGCCTTCAGTCTGCCACTCAGTCTGCAATTAGGAGGTTTTTTTAGTATGACTGGAGCTGCTTCACTCCTCAGTGCACCGGCATGTGTTATCTTTAAAACGCCTGATGTTTTTTCTGTTTAAGAAGCTGTGCCATTGCCCCCGGTGCCATTTGCATGTGCTGTGTGTTGTGTCCTTACACTGCAGTCTGCATGTGTGTGTGAAATGTAGCATGGAGGAGACAGGTCAGACCTCCACACTGACCAATCACCACTGGACATACTGCTGAGGGCTGTGACTGGGAGGACTGGATCTACCAGAGCAATTTGACAATATAAATGAAGAAGGCGAGGCAAGCACGTTTTAACCTGAAATACTGGCAATAAGTTACAGAAAAACTAAAATGAGACTCACAAATACAAACCCAGAATCTAAGACCTAAACCAAATAAACACTGATTCATGTTTGGTGCAGGTTCTGGGGTTTCAGACCATTCAGGTCAGAGAGACGCAATTTAGGTTTAAACACACTGGATCAGTGCTGAAACTGACGACCCAAATGAGAGACTCAGGTCCATGTACGTCACGGCCGTCCGATTTCCCTTTTGAATTTTAAAAATCTGAATAATTAATAGATCAAATTAGATCAGACAACAACGAAGCCTGTGGAAGTGATCATAAAGTTTAGCAATGTAACATCGGAAAATTTAACCATGGCACATGAATTAGTTATGCTCCCGATCTGGTCTATGAATTCTTCACATTTTCACACATGTAGGACTCAGTAAATGTGTTTCTAAAAGCGGTGATGTGACCGGCTCACAGGCTCACCTCATGTGAAGTGATCGCTGCAGATGAGTGCAGATGAGCGCAGGTTTAATCATCTGCTCCTCCCACTCACTTCTTCTAACGGCCTGTACCAAAGACGTCTCTTTGGGCTGTGAGTTGATGGAATTCTGTAAAACTTGTGCAGTTTGGTTTTTTATCAAGTGGATTGTACAGATCCAACAGCACAAAGACACAGCAGCGACATGTGCAGCGGGCAAACGACATGTGCAGGGGGCAAACGACATGTGCAGGGGGCAAACGACATGTGCAGGGGGCAAACGACATGTGCAGTGGAGCAGCGAGTGACAGAGTCTGCTGATCCCTGATTGGTTGTTAAAGAAACTACAAAAGTCAAAAGTTTCCATTATCAGAATCAGAATCAGAATGTTTTTTTTATTGAACAGGTTCACAACATTAGGAAATTGCTGCGGTACTTGGAGCAGGATGTAGACAAACACTGACATGCAACAAATAAAATAGAATAAAATAAATTAAAGTAGAACAAAAAAAAAGCTATAATATAACAAAATGTACAAATGTACAGGAGTATAATAATATAGAGTATAAGAGTATCAGTGATCAGTGCAAAACAGGCAGGTGCGAGAACACAGGGTCATGTGACAGAAGCAGAGTGGGGGGTGGGACCAGTCCTAATGTTATTATTTATGAGTCCAACAGCAGAGGGGAAGAAACTGTTTTTGTGGCGAGAGGTTCTGGTCCAGATGGTCCGTAGCCTCCTGCCTGAGGGGAGCAGGTCAAAAAGTCCATGTCCAGGGTGAGAAGGATCAGCTGCAATTCGACCTGCACGTGTCCGAGTCCTGGAGGTGAACAGGTCCTGAAGAGATGGAGGCTGCAGCCAATCACCTTCTCAGCAGAGCACAACACGCTGCAGTCTCTGTTATTATTATTCATTTAAACACAAAATTGAAAACTGAAAAAAAAGGAATCATTATCCGAAAATCAGACGGCCGCGACACACACAGGCCGACTCACGTGAGGCTCACTCTGTTTTCTGATCAGATCATCGCCTTGATCCAAAACACCAAATTATAACGACTTGGCCATCATGAGCAGTGTTTTTGAAGAATAAATCAGCATTATTATTGCTGTTGGTGAGAACACACATTTTACTTGAACATGTTTTCTTACTAATTTACATCCCTTCCTTTAAACACTCTGCACCTGAGTTCTTCTATCTTACAAACATTAAAACAGAACCAGGTGATTCCAAACAAACAGAACAAAGTTTGCAGTGGGCCAAAGCTCTTCCTCACTCACTCTGCACATTCAGAGCATCCGAATTATTCACCATGATGACTTTATAAGTGCTTTTCACAACGTTCACAGAGCAGAGTGGAGTTCTCTGACAGTAAAACATGCTGCTGTGCACTTTGTTGAACCTGCAGTTCTCTGGACTATTAAACCCTTTACAGTTGGACGCAGACAGTGGACAGGTTCAGGACCTTTAAGTTTGTCATTTTGGTTCTTTTGAATTTCAATTAAGAACTAAAAACAATCAAATGGGAAAACTTAGCGTGAATTCAGTGTCAACCCTGGATCTGTGATAAAAACAGTTTTCATATAGTTTTATGGTGCTGGGTGAACAGAGGTGAGTTTAACGCTGCTCCTGTTCCTCGTCACGGAGGTTCAACGGTGATTTTCTAAGACGCCAAAGTAAACGCATCGCCGTAAAAGAAGAAGTGAAGGAGCGGCTGAGAAACGTATTCAGCTAAATAAACTGTGCAGTTGACTGTCCAAATTGAACTCTCTCCTTCACCGCGGATTCGACCTGGACCACAGGGATTTTACACAGAAAAGAAGACGACGTGTTTGTCCACAAAATTACAGCAGTTTTTCCGGTTCACAGCAGAACTTCCAGAGCAAAGAAACCAGAGAGAATCAAATATCAAGACGGTTTTTGATTGATGTTATTTGGAATAAACTTTAAATTAAATATTGGAAATAGAGGTTGAAATCCGTTTTTTTTGTTTGACACTAAAACAGAAAAATGAAATAAACTGTTTTCCCATTTTATTGTTTTTCGTTCTTAACTGAAATTCAACAGAACAAATGGTGCACGGATCAATTTTGTGCATTTCGAGATGAGATTATTTCTTATTATTTGAACCCAAGTATTTGTGTAAAAGGCCCAAATTAAACTGCTGTTCTGATCTATGGTACAGAACATTCTTCTATCAAACTGAAAACACTCTGTTCCACCTTGTGATGTCATGTGGTAATACAGGAAGTGCTCCACTGTGTTTTTAAACTCCGTTCATGTTCACTAGAATCATTTGTATAGTTCCAGCCCTGGATTTGTCTTCCTCTACTGAACTAAAGGTAAAAGGAGCTGTTCACTTGAAAATGACCACTTCATGACATCAACAGGTGGAACATTTTGAGATTTTTTGTAGACACAATAATAAACGTGTGTAAATGAAACAAAACACAACTCCAGGTCTGTATAACAACATTCTAACATGGTTTAAATCTTACAAGAGTCCATTTTGTATAATATAGGACCTTTAAGAACAGAAATGTGATATGAACCAATCGAATGTAAACCCAGAATCTAAAAGTAAGTAAGTAAAAACTGGAAACTGCATCAGCTCGAAAACGTGCTTTCTGACTGGATAATTGGCTTGAAAGAAGCATTATTTTTTACATAACTTGACATCATTTTTACATCATCTCGGCCAGTCCCATGTCCTCACACTCCCGCAGACCCTCCCTGTGATGCTCTGGGCCCCTGGGGCACGTGGGGGATTTACAGCAGCTGGAGTGAGGTCTGCGAGGAGGCCTGATCCTGTGTCCATTAGCCCAACACGTCCTGCGCCGCTCAGGGGGAAACAAGGCCCCGTCAGAGCCGTAAAACATGCACCGTGTTACAGAGGAGAGCTCACAAGTCCAGACAGAGCAGAGGAGCATGAAGGCATCACTCACTCTGCACACACACAGCTTCTGCTGCACTTCATAAAGCTCCTGGATTGTGTAAAACTGACTCTTGTGAGATTTAACACTGAAAATGAAAATGAAAATCCAGTGCTGTTGTGCTGTTCTGATGTAATCTGAATCTAAATCATTGCTGTTTATTTTTATCCGTGATTCTAGACAAAAAATTCACAAGTGCTCAGCCTTTTGTATTAGTGACTAGAGCCTAGAGCAGCTTTATTTCAACAATTGTATTTATTTTATTCATGTTAGTCACCTCTATCTGTATTAAATATGAGTGACCTTTAGAACACTGGAGACGTTTACATATATATATATATATATATATATATATATATATATATATATATATATATATATATATATATATATATATATATATATATATATATATATATATATATATACTTTTTTTATTCCAAATTAACTATTCTGAATTAAATAGTTCAGTATTAAAAATCTCCTTTGAGTTTACATGGAAATAATCAATGTGGATTGAGGTTTCCATAGAAAATACGTTAAATGGTCTTTATTTAATTCCTCTCAGTGTCTGGGGTTGGGGAAGGTCCTGATTGGACAGCGACAAACGTATTTCCGTCTTTGGGAAGAAAACCCACACTTCAGCTGCTCCCGGCTTTTCTGTCATCTCTGTCGTTTCGCCACCGACACAAACACGATCCAAACTTTTTCCGCAGTGGTTCTGATGATAATGAAGCAGCAGCTGGAGAATTCTCTCCTCACACTTTCCGTCTGTGAGCTGAGGAGGAGAAGGGAAGAGTGTGGGAGAAGGAGGAAGAAGACAAACTGAGTGTGAGGCTGCCACACCTCAGCCCACTCCCACATCCCGCTCACAAATCCAAAGAGACGTGGAGGAAAGTCCCAAGAGACGACTGGAGGAGCCGGATCGTCCGGATCGAGTCAGAAGGACGAGCCAACGAGCTCCAACCACCGGGATTATTTTGAAGAAGAAGAAACGTTTACATGATCCAGGAAGAAACTCATTCAGCTTTAAAATGGAAATAAACCACATACCTGCTGAATAATCCTTTTCACTGGGAATTAAGTGTTTACATGGACTTTGTAAAGCAGAATTCATTTGTATTCAGAATGAAACTCATTTTTATTCAGAATTAAAGTTTACAGTAAACTGTGATCTAATCTGAAACACACTGATGTCCCTCCTGGGTCCAGGGGCCATCAGCTGATCGAAAACAATGGATCTTTGCATTTTCTTATTTATTTGTACTTTTATTTTTTTGTGGCGACACGTCTCACACTGATTATTTAACACTTATAACAGTGTTGTAAGTGTGACTTTGTTGTTGTGGATAAACCAGCATTAGTGGTGACCGGCAGCTACAGTGAGGTAATCCTGTGTCATGATGGATTATTACAACATGATTTACATATTTGATACACGGGTTTTGCTTCAGCCTGTTTTTGAACGGTAATTAGCTCCGGCTTAATGAAAAACAAAGATAGAAATCAGCTCTGAAATTACACTTGGACCCGGACATCATCACTTAAAGGGGCCCATGTCACTCTTTGTTCTAATGTTTCCTCATCACAAACAGACCTGGAGTTGTGTTTTGTTTCATTCACATGTTTAACACACAAACTCTGCACATTTAGGCTGAGTTCTTCTCTCAAACAGAAAACACTCTGTGCCACCTTGTGATGTCATGCAGGTGTAGTTTTCAAGTGAACAGCTCCTTTTTACGTTTTTTTTTTTTTTCTGTAGAGATTGGAAATTCCAGGACTGAAATTATCCAAATGATTTTAGTGAAAGTGTGAGGAAGTGTGAGGAAGTGTGAGGAAGTGTGAGGAAGTGTGAGGAAGTGTGAGGAAGTGTGAGGAAGTGTGAGGAAGTGTGAGGAAGTGTGAGGAAGTGTGAGGACTACGAGGAAATGACATCAGAGATCAGAAAATAGTCCAGTACAGAGCCAGAAAAGGAAAGAACTGTTTTGGTTTGTCCTCTGATATCGGTGGATATCGGCAGAGAACTTTAGTACTGAAACTGCTATCAGAAGTGAAAAAGCTGTATCAGTGCAACCCGAGTTTGTACTTAAAGCTGCATTATGTAACTTTTTGGTTGAAGGGTCCTTCACCTGCTTATTTCTATGATAGTGTCATGATGTGCCCTGCCTGGAATGTTCCACAGTATGGCATTCACTTGCAAGGACCACAACAACAACACGTGCAAAGAGAAAGAGTTTATTATACGGAGACGGGGTGGGCTGGGTTGAGACTCGGGGTGGGGGTTTAGTCTCAATCTTCACATGGCCCAGCAGGACGGGACCCCCCTCATAGGCGTCTTATGTCTGGAAGAGAACAGATATGGGATGGGAGGGTGGGGTCGAGTTATCCAGGACAAACTGGGTTGCCGGGATAGGCTGCTACAAATAGGCTTCTGGGAAATTGAGGTGTGGCAGAAGTGAGCTGTGATTCGCTGGGGAGGAGGGCAGGGCAGATGAGGCGTGGTCCTGCTAGATTACATTTACATTTATTCCTTTCCAGGTAGTTTATAGCTCCAAAATACCGAGAAAAACAGGCATTCTGACCGTGAAAAGGCTCACCTCTCCACAGATCTGACCTGTAACTTGCTCTTCTTTGGTTCTCCGTGAAGATGGAAAGGTTTAGAGTGAATTAATTTGAACATATTTTGAAAAAGTCTGAAGGCACAACATACAGTCCATAACCTCAGAACATGCACAGCTTTCCTGCCATTCTGTGAAACATTCCAGAGCAATAACATCTACACGGAGCAAAGCATTTGCCTCAAGCAGAAAAGCTACAAATGGCACCTTAAAATAGTCAAAATCTGAACTGAACAGCAGACAGAACTATGAAAACACCGTGTGCACAGTTTAGTTCCACTTGAAGAGCCAAAGTCACCAGCCTCACCCGCTTCATTATTCTGACTACACCCTCCTCTGAACACAGCGCTTCAGCTTTGATACCATTGTCCTGCTCTCCAGAGTCCTCCAGCTCAAGAGCCTTCCACTGCGCAACCCGGCTCTCCGCTTAGCCCCGCGCACCGCTTTCTTAATTATCTCAATCCCTGCTAATTGGATTAATTGTTGAATAGAAACGTGTGTTATTAAAAATGACAAAAACACAAGGGCAGAGGGAGCAGGAGGAGGATTAGCAGGGCTCGCGTCGACTGTGGAGCAGGCACTTACACACACTCACACACACACACACACACTCACACACACTCACACACTCACACACACACACACAAGGCTGCGGTCATGTGACACAGCAGGGACATACGCACACGCCTGATAACAACTGCCAGCATTTCAAAGTGCAGTAAATGCCACGGGGCTCTGAAGTCTGCTGTGATGCTGACTTTGTCTCAGTCAAAGAAGAATCACACATACAGGACGGTTCAGGTACAGCTCAACACACACACACACACACACACACACACACAGAGGAGGTAACGCAAAAGAAATCTCAGTTAGCCTGGACCAAACAAAATACATGCAAAGATATATCCACCATGACCATGTCTGATGGTGCCTTCACGTCCTGTGGTAATTAGCGTAAATACCAAAAAACAGCATCAAAATTGCACTGAACACACACTCAAGTCGTCATTTCCACTGGAAATCTGGAAGATTTTTATGACACACGAGCTGCCAAGATAAACTTTGACTTTTCAACATGGCGGAGAGAATGAACTAACCCTGACCCCAAACCCTAAGCCTAATTCTGTTAAACGTTCTCTGCTGCTCTTAGTCGGTTTGTAGCCTATAGAATTTTAATAACATCGCCATTTGCACTTATTATCAAACTAAATAAAATACATCATTTTTTTTTTTTTTATGTAATAAAAAATATTTTAAAAATATGTAAAAAAAAAAAAAACTTAAATAAAATATTAAAACTCTTTTACCCAGGTAACAGGTCAGGGTCCACCATGTTTCACTACGACAACAAAAGCACTTGAACAAACGCACTCATCTTTCCCTCACCACATGAAGGCAGCGTGACCTGTTCTGATGGAAGGTCCTGATCACAGAGTTCAGACATGTTTGTTTGAAGGACATGTGTCCTGTGCTCTTCCAGTTTTATAAAAGTGACTCCAATCACAACTGAACCTGTAGAGCCTCAACCTGCAGATACACACAGTGTGTCTCATTCTCACTTTATGGACAGAACAGGCCTCATGTGAAGCTCAGAAGCTCCAGAATTTCCTCCCTGAGCTGCAGAGGCTGCACTAGCACTGACTCAGGACTGGTGCAGGTGCTGGAGTTTAGGGAGTGACGTTCAGATCAGAGACATTTTAGGTTTAAACACACTGGATTTCAGGATTGGAACTGGCAACACAAATGAGAGAGTCATGTGACGCTTATTCTGCGTTCTGATTGGATTAAAAAATAACATAAACATCTTGTCCATCATGTTCAATGACTGATAATTAAGAATAAATCACATTACAGTTGTTATCAGTAAAAGCTCATTTCATCTGGGGACACTTTATTTCATCATTACATTTATACAGCGCCTTTCCAGACACCCAGAGCTCTTCACGGGTCAGGATTCACTCCACAGTCAGGGGTGTAAGATACCACAGCTGCCCTGGGGCAGACTGACAGAAGCGATGCTCCAATCTGCACCATCAGCCCCTCTGACCACCACCAACACTCAGGCACACACCACTTTCATACTAGGCAATGTGGGTGAAGTGTCTTGCCTAAGGACACAAGTCCCATCCAAGTACTGACCAGTTCCTTAAAGAATATTCACTCTTATTCTGATGTTGCCATAAACATCATCACAACAAATCGTCACATGCTGTGGGCCCCTCCTGTGGGCCCCTCCTGTGGCCCCTCCTGTGGGCCCCTCCTGTGGCCCCTCCTGTGGATCGTTACACATGGCACATTTTTTTTTATAATAATAATAATAATAATAATAATAATAATAATAATAATAATAATAATAATAATAATAATGCATCTTATTTGTTTGGTGCCTTTCTGGACACCCCAGGTCGCCTTATAACAACAGCTGCAGTGCTTTTCACAGACACATGTCCTCAAAGACGCTTTACACAACATTATTAACAGAGCATTAGTCACTCACTCCAGACCCACACGTTCACTCCTCCAGAGCATGTTGATGGGGGAAACCAGAGTGCCTGGAGGAAACCCATCCAGACAAGGGGAGAACATGCAAACTCCACACATAAAGGCAGGGATCGAACCCGCAACCTTCTTGCTTCTTTTTGTTTTCATTTGTATCAAAATGACCACACAAACCTGCTGAAGCCTACGTGTATCACTGAGAAAATAAATAGGAGGGAGAAGTTAGACTGTCACAACAGGGATATTAAAGAGGGGGCGGGACAAAGGACTGGGCTGCACGAACGTGATGAGTCTAAAATGAGCCCCGTCATTATCAGGATCTCAGAGCACTCGTCTTCTATTGTGTCCTGATGGTCCCCGGGGCCTGACTCCAGAGACACAGGCCTGGAACATGTCCCCAGAGACAGTGGAGTGTGGGTCAGAGCCTCCTCTGCTCCTGCTGGGTCACTGAACGCCTCACACTGCTCGCAGCCCTCACCTACTGTACACAGGCTCCAACATCTGCTGCACTTTTTTACAGCCACAGAGATGAGGCGCATTTGAATGAAGACGATTAGCAACTTTTTTTTTTAAATACATCTATTTCCACTCCACAAATAATATGTTTTGCCTTATTCTGCAGAAAAACTTGAACTAGCAACCTCGCGTTTAGTGAATGCTCCTCCAGCTGTTTGGGACTCTCACATTTTCCATTTGTCCCTATTGTCCCTCTTCCCACACTTACCTCAGTACCTACAGTCCCCTATTTGGAGTTACCTGGGCGTGACCACGGCTCTTGAAGCAGGTCGAGCTGAGGTGGAGGAGGGCTGACCAAGCATGTTTCCTCCTTGTTTTTTTTTATTTATTAGAATTAATTATTATTTTACCAGGAAGTCCCTTGAGATACAATCTGTTTTTCGAGGGAGACCAGGCCAAGAGGCACTGACACATAACATTTGTGACTCTTCTGGAGGAGGCAAAGAAACATTCACCAAACAATAAAAAGGAGAGTTGGTTGGTTCATTCTGTCTTGCTGAAACAGAAGGAGGACCCAAAACGCAGGACTGCTGGAAAAGTTCTTTAATAACAAACGAAGAAAGACCAAAAAACCAAAACTAAACTATTGCAGCATTTAGACAGATACTTCAACTTTTACTAAATCATTTAATTCAATAAAATACATTCACTTTCCTTAAGCTAATCAGTAGAAACAAATCCACAGTCCCCCCCATCCCTCCATCCTTTTCCCTCCTCCCCTCCTCCTCTCGGCGTGGGGTCCCTCAGGGCGCTGATACGGTGGCCTCAGAGGAGCATAAGTCTTGTCGTGGGTGATTAGTGTCTTCAGACGCATGAGGCCTTCTGCAGAAGCTCTGCTGTTCCTCCTGGTGCCACAGAGAGATGGAAACCAGAGCTCCAGACCAGGAAAGGAGAGGAGAAAGGAAGTAGAGAAGGTGCAGTAGAGAGGAGAGGGCAGAAGGAGAGAGCTGACAGAGGAACAGAGGAGGGAATGAGAGGAGAGGACACGAGAGAGAGACCAAGAGAGGTGATGAGAAGAATGAAGGAGAGGAAAGAGGTAAAAAGAGAAGAGAGGAGGACAGCAACAGAGGATGTGAGAAAAGAAGGAAAGTGGAGGAGAGAAATGAACAGACAATGTGTTGCTTTGTGTAGCTGTGGATAAAAGATGAGAAATGTGATGTGTGCAGATGTTCTATACTGGACCCACTTTCAGTGAAAGGTGCAATGTGGAACTTTTGGTAGGAGGTCCATAACCTATTTGACTCCATAGAGTTTTTTCCTGAATAGTTCTACAGTTTAACTCTCTCCATGGAGGCAAACAGGCCACTGACAGAAATAATGCATCTACTTTTGTAATTGAATAAACACAAGAAATACAGGGTGTCTGAAATAAATATAAATAAATAAATAAATCCATCCATCTTTTTCTGCTGGGTCACGGAGCACAGCTTTGCGCCGCCCAGTCCTCTGTGCACCTGACCCCCCATGAACCCCTCTGTGAGTAGTGAGCCCACCGGAGGTATATATATATATATATATATAAAAAAAAAAAAAACGCATTTCTCACCTTCCACGGTGGTTGGTCTCTCTCACCCTCATCAGCTCGGGTCCTCTACCAGAGGCCTGGGAGCTTGAGAGTTCTGCACAGTATCTTTGCTGTTCCCAGTACTGCACTTTTCTGGACTGAGATGTCTGTTGTCCTTCCTGGGATCTGCTGCAACCACTCCTCTAGTTTGGGGGTCACGGCCCCGAGTGCTCCGATCACCACAGGCACCACCGATGCTTTCACCTTCCAGGCCTCTCCAGCTCTTCTTTGAGCCCCTGGTATTTCTCTAGTTTCTCGTGTTCCTTTTTCCTGACATTGCCATCGCTCGGTATTGCAATGTCCACCACCACGGCTTGGTTCTCCCGCTTATCCAGAACCACGATGTCTGGTTGGTTCGTATATATATATATATATATATATATATATATATATATATATATATATATATATATATATATATATATATATATATATATATACCCTGCAGTTATACCCTTTAGATAGATAGACACAACACTTTATTGTCAGATCAATGATCTGAAATTGTTTTGCAGGTTCAGCAGCTCCAAAACACAAACACAAGGACAAAAAAAAACATAGGGCAAAAAACTAGTGTGTAGTTTTCCAGTTGGTGAAGTTTTTCTTTTCTGTGATAAGGCGTCATGGTGGCTGAGCGGCAACACTCATGCAAGAAGGTTCTGGGTTCGATTTCTGGGTCGCCCGGGCCTTTCAGTTTGCATGTTCTCTCACTGGATGGGTTTCCTCCGGGCCCACCCCAGTTTTTCTAAATTTTGCATTGAAGCTGCACAGTCACACACAGTCTCACACACAGTCACACACAGTCACACACAGTCACACACAGTCACACACACAGTCACACACAGTCACACACAGTCACACACAGTCTCACACACAGTCACACACAGTCTCACACACAGTCACACACAGTCACACACAGTCACACACAGTCACACACAGTCACACACAGTCACACACACAGTCACACACAGTCACACACAGTCACACACAGTCACACACAGTCACACACAGTCTCACACACAGTCACACACAGTCACACACAGTCTCACACACAGTCACACACAGTCTCACACACAGTCACACACAGTCTCACACACAGTCACACACAGTCACACACAGTCACACACAGTCTCACACACAGTCACACACAGTCTCACACACAGTCACACACAGTCACACACAGTCACACACAGTCACACACAGTCACACACAGTCTCACACACAGTCACACACAGTCTCACACACAGTCACACACAGTCACACACAGTCACACACACAGTCACACACAGTCACACACAGTCACACACAGTCTCACACACAGTCACAGTTGGGTGTCTGTGTGGGAGCAGTTTCCAAAATGCAGAATGACTTCACTTTGGGAGTGAACAGCTCAACCTGAAAACAGAACAAAAATAAAACATTAAATATAAAATCTTGATGTTTCTATACATTCTGTGAAAATTTGAGATTATTTCAACAAGAATTGCCAAAATTATTGGCCTGCGAAATGGTGTCATACTGTGGAACATCCCAGGCAAAGCAATACCATCACCAAGGAGACAAGCAGAGGACAGACCCTCCACACACTGCACCTTTAATGAGCTTCTTTTTTTTTTTTCTTATCAAACCTGCCTGACAAGGTTTGAGATGTCATCCATGCATGATTGAGTAATCTAGTGATCTCTCCAGGGTCCATTTCTAACCCTCCTTATGGTCAGCTGTAAGATTCTGTGCAAGGCTCCACCCACAAATCACCCACACTCTTACATGACAGTTCCCCATAAATATACAAAAACACAGCACAAAACTGGACACAGCAACTTGACAAACCTGATGTGACATGTGTCATTAGTGGGATGTGCGCTTATTGTGATAACGCTCTGAAGGGGGAGTGGAGAGCAAAGGGAGAGGGGGCTCAGTGTGTCAGAAACAAAAGAGAAGCTATGAAAAACTATTAGAAAAACTTTTACGGCAAATATATACTGAATATACCATAACAAAGAAATCATCTATTGGTTTATGCCACTGTGTTCTTCCTTCTCCAGATGTGTCGCACATTTACAGTGTTTGGGCAGTTGCGGCACCCCCCAAACTGCCCCGTCTACCCCACATCCTGCCCCAGGGCAAACACGCCTCATCAAACCTGACCTTTCACCTGTTTTCAAACACTTACAAGTCCTCCAGGTTTTTCCACGTACACACATTCTGGAATTTTTAAGACAAATAACTCCAGATAAAGCTCAGAAAATGAAACTGAACAAAGAACTGTTCATTCAGAGAGTCTGTTACACTTCTCTGGAGCATTAACCACGAACACATACGATACTTAGATCATTATGTCACCTTTTATTCTTATAAAAATGTTATATTCCCCAAAAAACAAAGACACAAACAATAATAATAAGTTTTGCTTTCAATAAAGGAAATCTTATCTGAATGAATCTCCCCTTCCTTTGCTCTCCACATTAAGTGACTCCCCCTTCAGAGCGCAATCACAACACAGTCAGCGTGAATCCTGCTAATGAAACTACTGCACATCGCATCAGGTTTGTCCAGTTGCTGTGTACAGTTTTGGTGTTTTTGTATATTTATGTATGACATAGGCTTGTGGCAGAGTAGGAACAGGATCATACAGCAAAAATACTCAAACATGCATCATCTAAATCCAGGAAACAACATTATAGCACAGAAACAGAAATGTCATAATAGCTCTCTTTAAAAATGCCTGGGAAATCCTGCATTCTTCCTGGGGGTGCAGTCCCCCCTGCACAGACCCGGCCTATAGCCTGTCTTATCTGATTGGCCTGCTTGTGTTCATGGAGACAGATCAGTTAAATGCCGTAGTGTGGAACATTCCAGGGAAAAAACATCTCCATAATGTCCGACCCTCCACCACAAAAGTAACACGGTGAGCTTTAAGTGTGTCTCGGTGGCCCGGTGTGATCCGGTGTAAGCTTTATGGCTGTACGGGCTATTATCTGCTCCTGATCTGCAGCCGGGGTCAGCAGATGTCTGAGGCAGATGTGAACACGGCAGCTGGCTGAGGATCACCACAGATAAACATGCAGGCCTGAGCCGTGTTTAACAAATCACATGTAATGTTACACGCCCAATATGAGCCACAGCAACAAGGCACATAGAGCTGCCCAATCCACATCACTGTCTCAGCTGATGTAATTATCCATTATTATGTAAAATCGCACAGAGAACAAAATAGTCTTTCTTAAAATACATCTATCAACCAGATCTGAAGTGCTCCCGTGTGTCAGATGCCCTCCCTGTGTCTCCATTGGGTCTTATTCTGTGTAAAAGGTGCTAATCCTGTGGGTTAGACTCTACAAAGCTCTTCTCAAATCAATGGGATTCTTGTGTTATTTTAGCAGTACATATTTCAGTCTTCTCTCAAAGGTTAACACTCCTGGAGTTATTTACAATGTGCACTCTGAACACAGTCCTACTTATTAAAATGTAATCCAGTTGCCATGTTTGTCAGAAAAATTGTCTTAGTGAAGTCTTAGTGAAGAAGGCTGGGCCATATCTGCCAGTACATCAATGTAATCAATAATAATAATAATAATAATAATAATAATCATAATAATAATGATTCATTCACTCCACACTCTGTGTTCAGATCCTATTGTAGCCACAGCTGTCCTGAGGCAGGCTGATAGAAGTATTGCTGCCAAATCTGCACCATCGGCCCCTCCAACACCCAGACTGCGTTTACACTGAACGTATCACTGTGTCGGCGTATTGGAAATGATTTGTTTCCACCCTCGTGTCTGTATCGGCAGAAATGTTAGTCACATGACTAGGCTGGCGTCATGTTGTCATGACGTCATGACATCACATGGGCGGTAAAAACACGCGTTTGTCTCGGGTTTTCCACAATAGCGTTGCCCGATGCCACGAACCCAGCGAATCAGGAAGGCTCAAGTCACAGTGACTCGGGCCAATGAGAACGGGAGCTAGAGCTCCTACATCAGCGGATCAGCGTTTTCAGCCTTTCCACACAGCTCCGGATCAGATCC
This sequence comes from Odontamblyopus rebecca, assembly GCA_030686955.1. Taxonomy (NCBI): domain Eukaryota; kingdom Metazoa; phylum Chordata; class Actinopteri; order Gobiiformes; family Gobiidae; genus Odontamblyopus; species Odontamblyopus rebecca. The sequence goes on from CM060670.1 coordinate 34,587,984, forward strand.
GTACTCAGGCAGATATGTGGGAGCTGGTGTATCCAGAGCTGGTCAGTGTGGACAAACACTGCATCCGTAACGAGAACAACTTGAATAGGTACTAGTGTGGACGGGGCCCAAGACGCACTCACACCACATTCATACTAAGCAATGTAGGAGAAGTGTCTTGCCTAAGGACACAACAACAGTGGCAGTCATATTGTCAACAAAGTACTGTGGGATCTCCAACTTTTTCCTCCTCCTTCTCTTTACAAAATGAAAATACCAAAGAGCTGCTCATTTTAACCGTAAATATAAGGACCACGGTGAGCTGTTATCCACTTATTAAAATGTTTACATGGTGCAGCGGTAATCGGCATTTCATTACTGTTTTTGTTCTTCACACATAATTCAGAACTCTCTTGGTGGAAAACTGCTGCTAGTTCCCGAGCTACAGATATTGGACTGTATTGTATTGTATAAACTAATAACGGTTAATTTGATGTTATTTCATTTTATTAAAGGCAGGAGGCTCTGAGCAGACTGAACCAAGCACACACACACACACACACATTATATCCACACGGTCTAAATGTGTTCAAAATAAAATGAAACTCATCCATTTTTATACTTATTTTACTTTGCCTGTAATGGTCCACACTATGACGCTAATTTACTAGAATCATTTGACTACATGTTTTTATTGCTCAATCACACCTCGGAAAACATTGGCCTGGCAGCAGCACCGGCTCGTCTCCGCGGCGATAGCTAAATGCAATGCCATACTGTGAAATATTTTAGGCAAAGCAGGAACATCTCCATGGAGACTAGCGCTGCACAGAGTAAGAATAGTGTTGGCACGTTAGGCTAACACTTTAGCTTCTCATCACAAAGGAGTTTAGACCCATGTTTTCTCTGTAGACCTCCTCACACCTCCACACTGACGACAAACCAACCAGGAGGTGAGAGCAGCTGTGAGGGGGCAGGGCCCTGGAGACAGCTGCCCGCCTCCGGACCACCAGACCACCAAAACACCAGACCTACAGACCACCAAACCACCTGACCACCAGACCAACAGACCACCAAACCTACAGACCACCAGACTACCAGACCACCAAAACACCAGACCACCAGACAAACAGACCACCAGACCACCAAATCACCAGACCTACAGACCACCAGACTACCAGACCACCAAAACACCAGACCACCAGACAAACAGACCACCAGACCACCAAATCACCAGACCACCAAAACACCAGACCTACAGACCACCAGACTACCAGAAAACCAAAACACCAGACCTACAGACCACCAAACCACCAAACCACCAGACCACCAAATCACCAGACCACCAAAACACCAGACCTACAGACCACCAGACTAACAAACCACCAGACCACCAAATCACCAGACCACCAATACACCAGACCTACAGACCACCAAACCACCAAACCATCAGAACACCAGACTAACAAACCACCAGACCACCAAATCACCAGACCACCAAATCACCAGACCACCAAAACACCAGACCTACAGTCCACCAGACTAACAAACCACCAGACCACCAAATCACCAGACCACCAATACACCAGACCTACAGACCACCAAACCACCAAACCATCAGACCACCAGACTAACAAACCACCAGACCACCAAATCACCAGACCACCAGACCACCAAATCACCAGACCACCAAAACACCAGACCTACAGACCACCAGACTAACAAACCACCAGACCACCAAATCACCAGACCACCAAAACACCAAACCACCAGACCACCAGACTAACAAACCACCAGACCACCAAATCACCAGACCACCAGACCATCAGGCCACCAGACCACCAGACTACCAGACTAACAAACCACCAGACCACCAAAGCACCAGACCACCAGACCATCAGGCCACCAGACCACCAGACTACCAGACTAACAAACCACCAGACCACCAAATCACCAGACCACCAAAACACCAGACCTACAGACCACCAAACCATCAGACCACCAGACTAACAAACCACCAGACCACCAAAACACCAGACCTACAGACCACCAAACCACCAGACCACCAAATCACCAGACCACCAAAACACCAAACCACCAGACCACCAGACTAACAAACCACCAGACCACCAAATCACCAGACCACCAATACACCAGACCTACAGACCACCAAACCACCAAACCACCAGACCACCAGACAAACAGACCACCAGACTGCCAGACCACCAAATCACCAGACCACCAGGCCATCAGGCCGCCAGACCACCAAACCACCAGACAGACAGACCACCAGACCACCAGACCACCAAAACATCAGACCACCAGACCAACAGACCATCGGACCACCCCTAACGCAGCCTGGTCATTACCTTTACATGCACACAGTAGTAAATAACATTCAAAATTCATTTTTTTCTTCTTTTTTTTATATAAACTTTGTGTTTTCTAATAAGCTTTAAGCTAATAAGCTTACCATCACATGGAGTCTCTGCAGACGTGAGTCCCATGTGTGAGTCGAGGTAAACGCCCCCTCATCACTGTTGATGGTCCATGGTCCTGGATCCACTCATTCCCTGATCCTCCCAGAGTCGTGTCTGTATCACCCAAACCCTCTGTTCTCTCAGTCTCTATATCCTCCCTCTGTTCTCTCAGTCTCTATATCCTCCCTCTGTTCTCTCAGTCTCTATATCCTCCCTCTGTTCTCTCAGTCTCTATATCCTCCCTCTGTTCTCTCAGTCTCTATATCCTCCCTCTGTTCTCTCAGTCTCTATATCCTCCCTCTGTTTATTCAGTCTCTATATCCTCCTCCTCTGTTCACTCAGTCTATATCCTCCCTTTGTTCTCTCAGTCTCTATATCCTCCCTCTGTTCTCTCAGTCTCTATATCCTCCCTCTGTTCTCTCAGTCTCTATATCCTCCCTCTGTTCTCTCAGTCTCTATATCCTCCCTCTGTTCTCTCAGTCTCTATATCCTCCCTCTGTTTATTCAGTCTCTATATCCTCCCTCTGTTCATTCAGTCTCTATATCCTCCCTCTGTTCTCTCAGTCTCTATATCCTCCCTCTGTTCTCTCAGTCTCTATATCCTCCCTCTGTTCTCTCAGTCTCTATATCCTCCCTCTGTTCATTCAGTCTCTATATCCTCCCTCTGTTCTCTCAGTCTCTATATCCTCCCTCTGTTCTCTCAGTCTCTATATCCTCCCTCTGTTCTCTCAGTCTCTATATCCTCCCTCTGTTCATTCAGTGTCTATATCCTCCCTCTGTTCTTTCAGTCTCTATATCCTCCCTCTGTTCGTTCAGTCTCTATATCCTCCCTCTGTTCTCTCAGTCTCTATATCCTCCCTGTGTTCTCTCAGTCTCTATATCCTCCCTGTGTTCTCTCAGTCTCTATATCCTCCCTCTGTTCTCTCAGTCTCTATATCCTCCCTCTGTTTATTCAGTCTCTATATCCTCCCTCTGTTCTCTCAGTCTCTATATCCTCCCTCTGTTCATTCAGTCTCTATATCCTCCCTCTGTTCTCTCAGTCTCTATATCCTCCCTCTGTTCTCTCAGTCTCTATATCCTCCCTCTGTTCTCTCAGTCTCTATATCCTCCCTCTGTTCAGTCTCTATATCCTCCCTCTGTTCAGTCTCTATATCCTCCCTCTGTTCAGTCTCTATATCCTCCCTCTGTTCTCTCAGTCTCTATATCCTCCCTCTGTTCTCTCAGTCTCTATATCCTCCCTCTGTTCTCTCAGTCTCTATATCCTCCCTCTGTTCTCTCAGTCTCTATAATTCTCTTTCTAAACTCTCTGTTTTTCTCTGTTTTTATCAAAGACTAAAAGTCTTCAGATCCTTGTTCCCGGTGCAGATCTAAATGTTTTTACTGTAGAACAGAACCTGTTTTTACTCTTTAACTTGTGTAAATAAATAACATTTTCTTGCTCATTTCAAGTCAGTCGGTTTCCTTGGTTTTACCCAGTGAGATGAATGCACTCTTAAAGTAAAGGTTACTACATGTTTCAGATTTGATTGATTCGTTGGCACAGATTCACAACATGAGTTCTATGAATGAAAACTAAAGTCGTTCACTTGCACTGCCTGGTGAAAGAGGAATTACTGTACACTGCACTGAGGAAGTACTTAAACTCAGATTTAGATTCACTAGTTTCCCAGATTTTTTCAAGTAAGGTCTATTACTAGATTCTATAGTGTAGCTTATCATATTTTTTTTTTTTTATTTGTGCTCCTCTGTCCCAGTTCATGACATGGTTTTCCCTTTTACTGTGGGAAGATACTGCAGATTTGAGGTTTTCTTGCATTGCCTTTTCTTTTTCACATCTTGTAACCGTGTTGTTGTTTCCTTCTCGTGTTATTTTGTGTTCCTTTTTCCTTGTGGAGAAGAACATTCCCAATAAATTGTTTTAATACCATTATCTACTACTGTTTCAGTAGTTTGTGTTGCCTCCAGTGGAACTGCATTTCAAGTAGCTGGTGACATCACAAAGGACTTCCCTGATTACAGGTTTTCTGATAGAAACACCTGGCGGCCAGGGCGGAGTTTAGACCAGTCACACTGATCTCTAAACCTCTAGACCCTAGTTTAGCAGCTCTATTTGAAATGTGGTTCCCTTTAGGTGTTTAGTTCCACTTTCAGTAGATTCTTTTCTGTGATACTTTTTACTTGAGTATTTTTTGCCCCTGTAGCTGGACTTTCAACTCATAAACAAAATTTAATACATCGTCTGCCAGAGATTTTGATAACGTGGGTTAAATTTGACTCGGTGAGTTATCTGCGTTTTCTTAGTGTGCATGTAAACATAGTGAGTAGTGAATCCACAAATGGAGCCAGGGCCAAGGTCAGAGTGGATCAGACAGGCCTCTCCACGCCGACAGCTGCCCACCTCCAGAACACCAAACCCAGCCTGGCGTCTCCCTCTCCCTGCCGCCCAGCTCTGGAGCCCTGGACACTCTGGAGGTCCTGCACATTGATCAGAGATGTTAATCTTCAGAGGACATGGAGACAGAGAGGTCCTCCCAAGGACGGCACAATAAAATGGTTGTATTGATCAGCACCGCGTTGATCAATCGTTCCCAAGACGCTAACACGATGTAGGTCTGCGCTAACAAAGGCTGCGCCAAATCAGCCTTTTCATGTTCCATATCCCAAACATGTATGTGTGTGAGTGCGTGTGTTGTGTTACCGTGGCGATGTAATTGATGTATTTATGCAGACGTGTGGTCAGACACAATCATCCAGGCTTTAAAGTGACGCACGGGGCTGATGAAGTCATGGTTTACAGTGGGCCGACCTCCAACGATCTGAACGTATGAGCAGTCCAAAGATAGTAATGAAGTCACTGGTGGGTAAAAAAAAAAAAAAGATGCATTTTGCAATTTAATTGAATGGTATGTTTATTTGTTTATTTATTTGATCCAAAAGAAAAACAATATCTCATTGCTTTTTCACATATTAATGTCTAAGTCGTCTCAATCGATTATTTCCACAGGCCACGAGTGTCAGACTTTTTATGTGGATTTACGCATTTACAAAGTGAAGTTTCCCTTTATTCTATATTCTCTTATATTTTGGGCTGATGAGAGAAACCAGAGTTCCCGAACACCCACACAGACACAGATAGAACATACAAACTCCACACAGACACAGATAGAACATACAAACTCCACACAGACACAGATAGAACATACAAACTCCACACAGACACAGATAGAACATACAAACTCCACACAGACACAGATAGAACATACAAACTCCACACAGACACAGATAGAACATACAAACTCCACGCAAACACAGATAGAACATACAAACTCCACGCAGACATAGATAGAACATACAAACTACACACAGACACAGATAGAACATACAAACTACACACACACAGGGAGAACATGCAAACTCCACACAAACACAGGGAGAACATGCAAACTCCACACAGACACAGGGGGGGCATGCGAATGCCGCACAGACACAGGGGAATCATGCAAACTCCACACACACAAATAGGGAACATGCACACTCCAGACAACCACAGGAAGAACATGCAAACTCCTCACAGACATAGAGGGAACATGCAAACTCTACACAGACACATAGAGAACATGCACACTCCAGACAGATACAGGGAGAACATGCAAACTCCAGACAGAAACAGGGGAAATATGCAAACTCCACACAGACACAGAGAGAACATGCAAATTCTGCACCAACCAGATAGAACATGCAAATTCCACACAGGCACAGGGAGAACATGCAAACTCCACATGAATACAGGAGAATATGCAAACTCCACACAGACAGAGTGAACATGCAAACTCCACACAGACACAGGTGAAATGTGCAAACTCCACACAGACACAGAGAGAACATGCAAACTCCGCACAAATACAGAGAGAATATGCAAACTCCACACAGATGCAGGGAGAATATGCAAACTCCACACAGACATAGGGAAAGTATGCAAACTACACAGACACAAGGAAAACATGCAAACTCGACATAGAGACGGGGGGAATATGCAAATACCATACAGATACAGAGAGAACATGCAAACTCCACACAGACACAGGAAGAACATGCAAACTCCACACAGAAAGAGGAAGGACATTCAAACTCCACACGGATACAGGAGAAACATGCAGATTCCATACAGCCAGCTGAAGCCATTGCCCTCTTGCTGTGAGGCAGGAGTGCTTTCCTCTCAGCAGCTTGAGTGGTGGAGCATCTGTCCTCTGGTGGTGCTGTGAATCCACTCATCAGTGTTGTTGGTGGATGGTCAGACGTACTGACCCACAGGTGGACAGTGCGACTCTCAGGTCTGAATGCTGTTGTGTCCTTGAGCCTGTGCACACTGTGTGGAAGTGTCCTTGAGCCTGTGCACACTGTGTGGAAGTGTCCTGGAGCCTGTGCACACTGTGTGGAAGTGTCCTTGAGCCTGTGCACACTGTGTGGAAGTGTCCTTGAGCCTGTGCACACTGTGTGGAAGTGTCCTGGAGCCTGTGCACACTGTGTGGAAGTGTCCTTGAGCCTGTGCACACTGTGTGGAAGTGTCCCTGAGCCTGTGCACACTGTGTGGAAGTGTCCTGGAGCCTGTGCACACTGTGTGGAAGAGTCCTTGAGCCTGTGCACACTTTGTGGAAGTGTCCCTGAGCCTGTGCACACTGTGTGGTAGTGTCCTTGAGCCTGTGCACACTGTGTGGAAGTGTCCTTGAGCCTGTGCACACTGTGTGGAAGTGTCCTTGAGCCTGTGCACACTGTGTGGAAGTGTCCTTGAGCCTGTGCACACTGTGTGGAAGTGTCCTTGAGCCTGTGCACACTGTGTGGAAGTGTCCTGGAGCCTGTGCACACTGTGTGGAAGTGTCCTGGAGCCTGTGCACACTGTGTGGAAGTGTCCTTGAGCCTGTGCACACTGTGTGGAAGTGTCCTGGAGCCTGTGCACACTGTGTGGAAGTGTCCATGAGCCTGTGCACACTGTGTGGAAGTGTCCTTGAGCCTGTGCACACTGTGTGGAAGTGTCCTTGAGCATGTGCACACTTTGTGGAAGTGTCCCTGAGCCTGTGCACACTGTGTGGAAGTGTCCTTGAGCCTGTGCACACTGTGTGGAAGTGTCCTGGAGCCTGTGCACACTGTGTGGAAGTGTCCTGGAGCCTGTGCACACTGTGTGGAAGTGTCCTGGAGCCTGTGCACACTGTGTGGAAGTGTCCTGGAGCCTGTGCACACTGTGTGGAAGTGTCCTTGAGCCTGGGCACACTGTGTGGAAGTGTCCTGGAGCCTGGGCACAAGGTGTGGAAGTGTCCTGGAGCCAGTGCACACTGTGTGGAAGTGTCCGTGAGCCTGTGCACACTGTGTGGAAGTGTCCCTGAGCCTGTGCACACTGTGTGGAAGTGTCCGTGCGCCTGTGCACACTGTGTGGAAGTGTCCCTGAGCCTGTGCACACTGTGTGGAAGTGTCCTTGAGCCTGTGCACACTGTGTGGAAGTGTCCTTGAGCCTGTGCACACTGTGTGGAAGTGTCCCTGAGCCTGTGCACACTGTGTGGAAGTGTCCTTGAGCCTGTGCACACTGTGTGGAAGTGTCCTGGAGCCTGTGCACACTGTGTGGAAGTGTCCTGGAGCCTGTGCACACTGTGTGGAAGTGTCCTGGAGCCTGTGCACACTGTGTGGAAGTGTCCTGGAGCCTGTGCACACTGTGTGGAAGTGTCCTTGTGCGTGTGCACACGGTGTGGATTTGTCCTTGAGACTGGGCACACTGTGTGGAAGTGTCCTGGAGCCTGTGCACACTGTGTGGAAGTGTCCTTGAGCCTGTGCACACTGTGTGGAAGTGTCCCTGAGCCTGTGCAAACTGTGGGGAAGGGTGCAGGAGCATGAGCACACTGTGTGGAAGTGTCCCTGAGCCTGTGCACACTGTGTGGAAGTGTCCTGGAGCCTGTGCACACTGTGTGGAAGTGTCCTTGAGCCTGTGCACACTGTGTGGAAGTGTCACTGAGCCTGTGAACAATGTGTGGAAGTGTCCTTGAGCCTGTGCACACTGTGTGGAAGTGTCCTGGAGCCTGTGCACACTGTGTGGAAGTGTCCTTGAGCCTGTGCACACTGTGTGGAAGTGTCCTTGAGCCTGTGCACACTGTGTGGAAGTGTCCCTGAGCCTGTGCACACTGTGTGGAAGTGTCCTGGAGCCTGTGCACACTGTGTGGAAGTGTCCTGGAGCCTGTGCACACTGTGTGGAAGTGTCCATGAGCCTGTGCACACTGTGTGGAAGTGTCCTGGAGCCTGTGCACACTGTGTGGAAGTGTCCTTGAGCCTGTGCACACTGTGTGGAAGTGTCCCTGAGCCTGTGCACACTGTGTGGAAGTGTCCTGGAGCCTGTGCACACTGTGTGGAAGTGTCCTGGAGCCTGTGCACACTGGGGCTGAGAAAGAACTGTTCAGTTTAGGTGCTGGTTTCACATGACATCAGAACCTTCTATAGGCCCATATTGTGTCATACAGATAATAGAGGGGCTCAGCTAAGATGAATATCGTTGGAATACAGATTTGTGTTGTGCTACACTGAGTTCTTGGGTCGAGTCAATAATAGAAATCATCAGGTTCAACATTTGTGCATTTATGTTTTGTATATTTTGTGACAAAGTACAACGTAATCAAGAGTATCTGAGAGTGTAACATCATCACCTTTTAGAATCTGAAAACAACCGATAATGTCCTGACTGATAAACAGGAAACGCAGTGAAAGGCAGGTTCATGTTCTGTGAAAGAAGATGTGTAACTGTGAGATGCACTTTTGTTGACCTGGTTTATGGTTCATATCTCTGTAAATACTGGATCTTTACATATGAAACAAAACCTGGCACAAAGTCCAACATCCAGTCCACCCGTCCATCCAGCAGCAGGGACTCCGACACTTCGCTCTCCACACTTCCTCCAGCTCTTTCGAGGGGATCCCGAGGCGTTCCCTGGCCAGCCCAGAGACATAGTTCATTCACCATTTCGTAGGTCTTCCCCAGCACCTCCTATCCAAGTGGAGGAGCAGCAGCTCTATCCTGAGGTCCTCCGTGTGACCGTGCTCCTCACCATATCTCTAAGGGAGCGCTGGGCCACTCTGCGGAGGAAACTCATTTCGACCACTTGTATCCACCATCTTGTTTTTTCAGTCATCACCCAAAGCTCATGACCGTAGATGAGGGGAGGAACTCAGACTGACCTTTAAATCAAGAGCTCAGACCAACATTCCAGCATTTATCAGAATAAGTAAACAGCAGGGAAATGATCAGATTATTCTGCCGTTACTCAGCTGCAAGTGTCTGGTGAAAGGATTTAAACATTAATCGTGAAGTTTGTGGAGCCAGTCCCACACAAATGAGTTTCAACATTTGTGGATCATAAGTTTGTAGATTTGTTTCCAGCAGAGTGAGTCACAGACCCCTGCACCATCTGAAAATATGACTTCATATTCCAGAACATGGACTCAGCCTGACTTACTGTTGTGAATAATAGTCTGAGATAAGCAGTGAGGCTCTCGCGCTGTGCTGTGGACACTATGACGTGAAGACAAGGACAGGCAGGACAGTTCTGGTCCTGGTGCGTTTCCTGCAGAAGTGGGAAATGTTACTCAGCTCATCTATTTTATATGACAATTGACATGTTGTGTGTGATCAATTATAGAAGCCATTTTTCTGTAATATTCTCAAATGGGAGCAGGCATCTGTTGACAACACATCAGAGGTATTATGCACATTCCTGCGCACGGCGCGCCATTGGCCCGTCTCCCTGTTCATCACTTCTTCGCCCCGCCTCGTCCACACGTTTCTCAAACCCCATTGGCGCTGCTATTAGTTCTTTGGGAGGCTCCGCCGCCAATGCGCGCGCAGGGGGCGGGGACTGACGGGTGGATCGGACTCTCGCGCCTTCAGTGGTAGAATCCCCGAGCGAGCGAGTGCACACGGCGGACACGAGAGTACCGCGACCGACCGACGGCTCTCCGCACGGACATAACGGTTTCTTTTTGGCTCCTCTCCGCGCACACTACGAGAACTAACCTGGCCTGGTTTTTTAAGGGTTTAACACATTCTTCTACTCACGAGGAGGAGGGAAACGTGGGATTTGAGATTTAAGTTTTTTTTCTTTTTTTTTTTTTCGTTTTTGTTCCTTTTCTCCCCCCAAAGAGGATTCTGTGTTGTGCGTTTTAGCGGTGGTTTGTGTTTCGCTCTCGCCGCAAAGATGATGGTCGGAGAGGTGGAAGTGAAGGAGCGACCGAGGCCGAGTCCCGACTATTTGATGCAGTTGTTAAATGAGAAGAAGCTCATGACCAGCCTGCCAAACCTCTGCGGCATCTTCACACACCTGGAGCGGCTTCTGGATGAAGGTAAGCGGCGGCGCTCTGGACCGGAGTCACCGCAGGGAGAGGGCAGGGGACCGGGGGGAAGCGTGACTAAAGCGCAGGGTTTGGGGCTCGCCTGTGCCCAGGGCTCCACCGTGAACCCCACACGGTCAGGCACAGCGACGCTTTGTCCGAAATGCTGACCAAGCCGAGGCTTGTGACCAAGATATGACGAGCTCCGCCGAAGCGCGCTGCTTCTGGACGAAAATAAGTGGAGTTTGTTTACTAAACCCGCTGCTCTGTGAGAGACGACTGTTCCGAAGTCAGGAGGCTAACCCGTCAAGTTAGTTGGTTCACTCTCGACTTGTGGAGACAAGTCCAAAACTTTGTTTTTCATCTCCAAAATGCAGGAAAGATAAATGTAGGTTGGCGTTTCAACTAAAAGGACTAGTTTGGCGAGTTTGGAGCGGAGCCGTGCGTAAAGAAGGCTTTTTAGAGCGGACTTGTGACGGGGCCTGACTGCACATGTTGGAGCAGCGCTGTAGCTCGGGTTAGCCACATTTGAGGCTAGCGACTCCGGGGTTTTCTCAACTCAAGAGGAACCCGAGCGCTGCCTCCGCTGCGGCTGTGCACGCAGGAGCCAACGGCCCAGTCACACATGTTTGTGTGAATGTGGCGTTACGCGCATCCAAGCCGCACTCTCGGGCTGTTGTTTTTACACGGGGTTATTACCCAGCGGCCGAGCTCACAGCGGAGGAATGTGTCTGCTTGTTGCCCAAACAATGGCCAGCGCGCAGCTGAAGGGAGGAGGAGGCGGTTACAACCGGACAACTTTTCCTCGTGACGGGGCTCGCTGCGGTGACATGGCCGTGTTCGGTGCCACATTAGCGGGCTTTCACGGGGGTATTGTGCCTGTAGTAATGCATGCCACAGTCTCCCCGGGTCTGCTGCAGTCGTCGTGTGTGCCAGTGTAGCAGCGTGCCCAACCAAAACTGCGTCGCCTTTTTGTGTGTCCAGACGGACTGTGTGCGCTACGTCAGCGCTGTACGCCCGGGCTGCTTTGGGCACAGATAAAGGCGCTCTTGTGTGTGCCTTCTGTTGGTGGTATTCATGGCATAAGCCGGTCTAAGCGGAAGGTTGAACCCGGGCTTTATGTAACGGAGCGGGGGACACTAGAGAGCGCCACAGCCCCTAGCGCACAGCGCACTGTCCCCGTGTGTGAGTGACGGCGCAGTGACAGGCTGCGTACTTGGCATCATGTTAACGCATTTCACAGACGCTCTCTTTAATAGCAGTGCAAGAATCTTCAAATGCACATGTTCTGACCTGGTTTAGGATTCAAAGCTCTGACCTGACCACATCAAACCCGGCACAAAGTTCAGTGGCTTTTGTGTCAACAAAGATAAACTAAAGTGAAGGATTTCCCCATTTTCATGTCAAAAGGGGCTTTATTTTTTCAGCCACATACACTTTGTAGTTGTCATTTGACTCAGTCCATAACATGTTTGAGGTTTTGACTCCACAGATATACACACACACACACACACACACACACACACACATCTCATTCCGTGTGTGAGTTTCTATCTGGATGTTTCTCTCTAAAACAATCTGTCACCGTAGAGTCATTGTGACCCTTGGCCTCTATTTAAAATGTGACATTTAAACAGTGGAAGGCGACGTGCTTCAGCAGCTGTGTGTGTGTGTGTGTGTGTGTGTGCGTGCGCCGTGATGAGCCAGGCCGGCTGTGTGTGTGTGTGTGTGTGCGCCGTGATGAGCCCGGCCGGCTGTGTGTGACGATGAGGAGCACAGGCAGGCACAACGCAGTGGCTCAACCAGTCGGTGAAGATTTCCACCTCTGTCAGAGTTGATAACCGCACACTTAAGGAATCTCGTCTTGTGTTGTTCAGCGGAGTCGACTGTCTGCACTGTGCAAAGATAAATCCAGGATCCATCTGCACACTTCTGGAGCCCAGTAGCACGTCTGGGCTTCGGAATGAGCACTATAGAGATTCTATTTCCCTGTTGTTTTATGGATTTTAACGTTAGGGATTCTTATTTTATGTTTTTTTGGTTAATGCATTTTATTTTAATGTTTTTTTTATTTTATTTTAATTCGGAAGTTTATTATAACATGGATAATCTGTCCAATGATGCGTACCAGATTTACAACACAAAGTAAATTCCGCTTGCTTATTTTAATTATTTTAATTATTTTTGAGTCACTTTTAACAGAAGTAATACAGGCCGTCTTATTTCCATTTTGAATAATAAATAGAAATAACACATTTCATGTGCTTAGAGTTAAAAAGTGATTTTCTGCAGAATTTACATTTAAAAATCGCCGTCTGTTACAATACTAAAATTTCAAACTCGACAATCAGTACAGATTTCGATAACATAATTATAATAATAATAATAAAAACACTTTAATCAGTAGAATGTGATTTTCAGCATTAAATGGTACGACTTTCTTCTGTGCTCCATAGTGGTCCATGTGGTCCTGTCCTGTGAATGATACTTTTTTAGTATTGATACCTCCTCAAATGAGTACCTAGTTTCAGTACTAGTTTCAGTATCGATTAGTATCTGATATCCGTACAATTATATGATACAGTAGATGAATACTCTGAGTGTTTGTGGTCTCTTCTGAAGGCCTCAGTGCTTGCAGCTCACATCGGGGCGTAGTACAGCTGTTGGCTCCATTTGGATCCAGGGGAGTGTTTTTGTTTTGCGGCCCGGCACAGAGTCAGGAAGCCGCTGTGTTTTTCCTCCTCCTCCCCCCCCACCTCCTCCTCCCTTTACCGTAACCACCTCCCAAATTCACACCACAGCGGAATCCCGAAGACGCTACAATGGGATTTTTAGTATTTGCCTTTACACAGAGGGAGATTGGCGGTAGTGTGCAGTCTGCTCACTTGGAGTCGTCCCATTTGTTTAGTTTCGGGGATAGATTTGTGAAGAGACCTGGAGAAAAGCAAGTAACAAACAAGAATGTCCTTCCTGTGCTGGAATGATTTGAGCGCAGTGCATAATTGCGGATTTCACTGACAAATACGCTGATTTTGATCACGTTTGAGATTTTATTCTGAAAATTAGTGTTGAGTTAATATTATGATTTAAGAAAAAAATAAAATTCAAACTGCTAAACTCAGAGAATCCAGTGCGGGAGGGCATCTGACACACTGAGATGTTTCAGAACACGTTTGTAGATGTTTGAACTGCAGGGTTTTCTGGTTCTGTGCATAATACGACACCACGGAGACACAGGGCCTTTCAGTTACCCAGAGACGGCCTTATATTATCTACATAACCCCAACCTTCATCTCTCGCTCGTTTGTGATCACAATTACAGGTCCAATCAATTACACAAATGATGTAATCGGAGGAAATAAACATGACTTGGGGCCCCTCCTAACACAGAACTCTGAAATCAGCGCGTGTGATTTACATGGATCACAAAACAGTTCTCGGTTTATTGTCTTTTGCAGGTTTGCAGGGGGACAGCACTTCATTTATTACACTTTATTTGAAGTCCTGTTTATTAAATTTGCGTCTCTTCTTTAGTCTCCGCCACTTGTCTCCATGGAGATGATGCTGCTGTGCCTGGAATGTTTCACAGAATGGGATTAAACATGTATTTTTGTTACATTTATTAATTTACAGATCTATTAAATTGTTCAAAAATACCTCGAAAAATGCTTTCCTTATGTGAGTGGGCTCGCCTCTCTATAGATCTGACCTGTGACCTTTAACAACCACCATCTCCTAATTATTCTGACCTTATTGACATCTTATTTTGCATAACCAGAGTGGAGTTTTGATGTTAAGATAATGCCAACAACTAGCATGCCAACAGTGCACTTCCTGGTTATCGGCTGATAAATCTCTTTTGTAATTAGAACACACAGCAGACTTAAAATGACCAGTATAAAATGTGACCTCTTTGACAGTCCTATTATCAAACGCATTTTTAGAATCAATTCACTTTACATTTGATACTCAGTTTTCGCAGGTATCGATACTAAAAAAGCCCCATTGACGGGACAGAAATGAATCTTTCCTGGACCACTGAGGAGTTACATGGATATACGACCACATGGGAACAGAAAAGAAAGTACAATGATTTAGTGGCCACGTTTACATGAGAGCTTCCGAATAAAAATAATTAAATTCTGAATCTGATTCTGCTTAAAAAAACATACAAACACTTAATTCCAGATGAAACTGATTATTCGAAATTAAACTAAATACCTAAGTCAGTGGGGGTTTAATCTGATTTTAAAGCCGAATGAATTTCTTCCTGGATCATGTAAACGTTTCTTCTTCTTCAAAATAATCCCGGTGGTTGGTGCTCGTTGGCTCGTCCTTCTGACTCGATCCGGACGATCCGGCTCCTCCAGTCGTCTCTTGGGACTTTCCTCCACGTCTCTTTGGATTTGTGAGCGGGATGTGGGAGTGGGCTGAGGTGTGGCAGCCTCAGACTCAGTTTGTCTTCTTCCTCCTTCTCCCACACTCTTCCCTTCTCCTCCTCAGCTCACAGACGGAAAGTGTGAGGAGAGAATTCTCCAGCTGCTGCTTCATTATCATCAGAACCACTGCGGAAAGTTTGGGTCGTGTTTGTGTCGGCGGCGAAACGACAAACGGAGATGACAGAAAAGCCGGAGCAGCTGAAGTGTGGGTTTTCTTCCCAAAGACGGAAATACGTTTGTGTCGCTGTCCAATCAGAACCTTCCCCACCCCCAGACACTGAGAGGAATTAAATAAAGACGATTTAACGTGTTTTCCATGGAAACTTCAGTTCAGAATTATTATTTCTAACCTCGAATGAGAATATTTCAATTCCAAACTATTTAATTCAGAATAATTAATTCAGAATTAAACAAAACAAACAAAAAAAAAACATCATGTAAACGTGGCCAATATTGTGTCTTTTATCATCGTGGTGTTGGAAACTGTGTTCAGCTTCGTCTTTTCATTAGTATCACAACAGTTTGAAATGTTAATATGGTGGAAACACACCCCGCTGCACATAAAATCACACGACACTCACCAAGCACAGTTCAGATATCTTTACAGACCTGTTTACCAGCGTTTCCACGACGACAGCCCACGCTTCACCCGCTCACTAAATACTACGAGTGTGTGTGATGCAATGTCCCCGCGACCTGCCTGTGTCTGCGTCTGCTCAGGGGGGAGGCTTGTTTTGCCCACCCTACGCTCCAGCTGACGTGCGGTATTCAGAGGCTCCCTGTAACAGCCAGTCCCACCCGCGTGTCGCCGGCCCCGCCCGAAACCAGAGCTCACTCCCCACCGCAGCATTTGGCTCGTAAAGTCAATATGTGGAACTTTTTTTTTAAACAGCTAAATACGCCGGCTGCAGTTTTGAGCCAGAGTGTGAGTTTGCGCAATAGTTTGGAAGGATTATGTAAGATGGTTTAGCTTCCTGTTTTTTTGTTTTGCTTTTTCACAGCAGTTTCTTTGCTCGCTGATAATTTGAAACACATTTGGTAGTTCAGAGATTATATTTAGTTAAAAAAATTCAATGTTTTTTTTTGTTCAAATAATTACTACATAACAAAGTACATGTTTTGTGGGGCTGGTCGTTTTCTGTTACCCACCCTGGACTTGATTTATATATAATTTCCTATTTTTAACATGAACTTTTAAGTCCCAGGTGTAGGTGACTAAATCCTGGTCTCTCCGCTCGGCCTCTCCGCTCGGTCTCTCCGCTCGGTCTCTCCGCTCGGCCTCTCCGCTCGGTCTCTTTCTGGAGCGCACGTTTAATCAGAGCAGAAACCTCCAGACCAAAGCGTTTCAAAGTGTTTCCCCGAAATCGCCGCTCCCTTTGGGCCGTGTGTCCTCGACCACAGCTGCCCTGCCCCCTCTCCGGCTCTCCCCTCCACTCCTCTCCCCCCTTCCTCCGGCTCTCCCCTCCACTCCTCTCCCCCCTTCCTCCTCTCCTCGAGCACCTCCTCCACCTCCACCCAAAGCGCTCTAGTCGTGGCAGTTCCTCTGAATGGACGTGCTTATAGAAGATGTCATGATACAGTGTTGAATTGGTTAATATTGCGTTCAGAATTGTGCTTGTGGTGGCGGTCAGGAACAGGGTCGGCTTACCGGGGTTATGTGAAGGGATCTGCGTGTCTTGCTCAAAAGTACACCATCAGTATGTAGTGATTGTTTGCAACCAGACCTGGGATTGAACCCCCAACCTTTTGGGTAAATGCTTTACCACAGAGATAATGATGCTGAAGAACCTTTCATTAGAATTGTGGTTTCACCCACATCATTTAACGAGGGGTATTTTACTTCTATGGGGTATTAACTGTTCCCACATTTCTACCCCAGAGCCGTCTTTTATTGTTTTGAAAATGTTCTATTTGCTGAAAACAACATATGAACAAGTTGAATAAGTGTCCGCTAAGTCACTCCCCCTTCAGTGCGCGATCACATTCTGTGCGTCCCTCTAATGAAACTACTGCACATCATCAGGTCTGTGAAGTTGTTGAGAATTGCCGTGTGAGAGAACATGGACAGGCCTGTGGGCGGAGGAAAGAAAGTTTGAATAGGGCTTGGGAGAGATCACTAGATTCCTCAAACATGCACGGATGACTCTAAAACCCCTTCAGGCACGAGGGAAGAAAGTTATGACAACAAAGTGGATCGTGCACAATACCCCCTCTTTAACTTTGAACAAACAACTGCGCCGATGAGGTAGTTGCCCCTCCCTCGTCCCTCCGCCCTCGCTCATGTCTACACAGCTGTTTCCAGTTCGGGGTGGAGGGGGGGGAAGCTGACACCCCCCCCTGCCCCTCCTCAAGGTCACACTGCCCCCTCTCCCCACACTCGCGTATATATTTGAAATCCTGTGGCAGTTGTTTATCTCTCGGGGCGACTCTCGGACGGTGTGGGGTTTCTGATCCTCCTTTATGACGTGCCAGCCCGACAGGCCACTCCACATTCAGCTGTGTTTGGTGTTGTCAGACGCAGACGGCCCATAACACCACCCTGATGATACACAGGCGGAGTAAACTGGGCAGCGCTTGTTGAGAAAAGTGTGTTTTGAGCGACATCACCGTCCCTCCCTTTAGTTTGTTACCATATAAAAACTTTGGATTTAGCAAATGTAGAAAAACAGACCTGTTCAGTGATTTGATCTCTGTTCTAATGTAGTTTCCTCGTCACACACAGACCTGGAGTTGGATTTTGTTCCAACCGCACATGTTTAACACACAAACCCTGAATTATTTAATGAATTTATACCATAAATGAACGCAAAAACAGTGAGGATTCTGAAATCTCAGTCTTGATTTGAGTAAATTTGTCTAGTTAATATTTAGTTTGTCTGGCTGGATGCTTTCATTTGGTTTAGTGGATTTCAGAAAGGGAAAAGCCTGATTGCCAATTACTACAAACAATGCTGAACAAACTTGGAATGGGGTTTGATCAAATCGCAAAATTGCTACTGAAAAATCACAAATATGATTTGGGCAGAATCGTTGAGGCCCATTATACATGCTGATGTTATTTTGAGAATGCTTTACACAGTTCAGAGTGTTTCAATATATTTTTGTCTTGATTCCAGACTTAACCACTGAACATTTCTTATTCCACTGAAGAATTACCCCTGAAATGAGGATATACTGTTTTGTAAATGACTCTTCTAATCGCTCGTAGTCACACTGGTTCCTTTCACTTTACCAGTTATTTATTGGATCATTACTTTATACGTCTACGTGACTAATATTGTTTAAATGAACACGACTCTTGACTCTACGCACCTCTGACTAATCTTCTGTTTTCTTTTAGTCCAACAATTTCATTAGTGAGATGTATGTACCTCCTCTGCTAATATCCCATAGCCCTGTTTGTGGGTGCGGTGCAGTGGGTGGGTGCAGTGGGTGGGTGCAGTGCGTGGGTGCAGTGGGTGGGTGCAGTGGATGGGTGCAGTGGGTGGGTGCAGTGCGTGGGTGCAGTGCGTGGGTGCAGTGGGTGGGTGCAGTGGATGGGTGCAGTGGGTGGGTGCAGTGCGTGGGTGCAGTGGGTGGGTGCAGTGGGTGGATGCAGTGGGTGGGTGCAGTGGATGGGTGCAGTGCGTGGGTGCAGTGGGTGGGTGCAGTGCGTGGGTGCAGTGGGTGGGTGCAGTGGGTGGGGTGCTGTGGGTGGGTGCAGTGGGTGGGTGCAGTGCGTGGGTGCAGTGGGTGGGTGCAGTGGATGGGTGCAGTGGGTGGGTGCAGTGCGTGGGTGCAGTGGATGGTCTCTCTCGTCTACCTTATACGTTCTGAACATCCTAATTATCCACCACAATGAGTTTAAACCCCTTTCAATTTTTTCTTGCAGTTACAGTAAAGCTAACAACAACTAGCATGTTAACCAAGCACTTTCTGATAATCAGTGCTTTCTAATGATGCAGACAGCATGTAAGAGCTGCATATAAAATGCTGCTTATATCAATATATTTAGCTTAAATCCAATGGAAAAAGTCCGGTATTTGGCCTTTTCATCACAGGATTTTGATCAGAGTTCATATTTTTAACACATCCAGGAGAACGGACAGAAACACTGAAATATGAACTGACAAAATAATACAAGAATCAGATTTCAGAACATGTTTGTACAGATCTAAACTACAGGGTTCGATGTTTTTATGCAGAGTGAGACCGGAGATTGTGTTTGTGGAGGAAATTAGGCTACTGCAAAAAATGTAACGAGGTTTTAGGAAAGGGACAAGAAAACACAAAAAAATGTAAGAAAAAGAATAAAAATAAAATGACATTTCCTGACTTAAATCACGTTTAATCATGAGTCACTTGTTTTATGTGTAATCAGAATTTGTGAAGTAAATAAATTGCCATTGTCTGTGGAGAGCTGCACACCGCACTAACAAGTAGCATATATATTTTTTTCATTTGTACCAAAATGACTACGTGCATCACTGACTGCGAAAATAAAACTGGAGATGGAAGTCAGTACTGGGCCATGGCTGTGTTACCTGTGCAGGTTAATCTGCAAAATGGCATCTTGAAAATAAGCGATTAAAGGTGAGTCAAACATCCACGACTCCAGAGGGTCAAAGAGAAGGAAACAACTGCAACATGGCTCCAGTTTGCATAATAGGCCTGCTTTAAGTGACATATCTCCAGATAGTGTGGGTGGGTTAGCAGGGGGACAGGGGCCAGAGACAGGAGGTGAGGCAGAGGCGGCGCTGATAACGGGGCCCCGGCTCTCACGGGGATCCAGGGGGAGATAAGCGGCGCGGAGCTGTCGGACGATGGCTTTATCTGGGAGGCCCTGGCAGCTGGAGCGGGCAGGAGGGAGGGCAGATAGGCCTGTGCTGGGGCTGCGGTGGAGAGAGACGGAGTGCCAGAGACACGTCCTGGTGCGACCTCAGCGGCGCCCCCTGTCAAACATCTGCTGCTGGGACATTTATAACGGTGAGGAAAGAGGTGGCAGGGGAGAGGAGGTAGAGAAATGGACTTCAGAGCACGTTTGTGATTAAGCCGCTTTTATATCCTGGTCTACAGTCCAAAACAGAATGAGCAGGAAGTCAAACAGATCTGCTGCAAGTCTGAAACATGGACTAACCCAGAACTAAACCAGGTCTGAAACATGGACTAACCCCAGACATAATTATGTCTACTCAATGTCTAAAACTAGGACCAACTTCAAACACACGTATAGTGTAGGTCCAAAACAAGGATTAGCCCAGAACTCGAGTCTTCCAAGAACTGAACAAGGTCTAAAAATAAAAGATTGGCCCAGAATTCAAATGGCTGAGTTCTGGGTTTGTCCTAGATTTAGACCTGGGCCAGACCCAAGTCTAGTGTCGGTCCAAGAACTCTCTCGAATCTGAATGGTCACTGCCTAAGCCCCTAGAACCTGCAGCCAAACATGAGTCGGTGCTAGTGCAGCCTCTGCAGCTCAAGGAGGGAATTCTGGAGGTTCTGATCTTTCCCATAGTTCTTAGCATTATGGTCACAGCAAAACTCTGCTCTGGCCTCCAAGAGTTATAAAAAGTGCTGATAAACTCATCAGGGGGAATAATTAGGATGCTCAGAATGCGTGAGGTGAGTGAGAAGTTTTACGAGTGTGTTTCAGATTTTTAAGAAGGTAAAATCAGCCACTCTACTATACATACACCAGGCACTAAAAACAAGTACCCAGTTTTAACACTATTGAAGGGTGATTGGATGAGTCACTAAACGTGGTGATTAATATTACCGCTGTAGTACTCCGAGCACAGTCACACTTCTATATCCTGCTGAGCATTAGACTTTTCCTGGAAGTGTGTGTGGCGGCTGTAGTGACACACACACTGTAAAGTGCACACGGCAGGTTCGACTACTCATTTCACGTAGTACATTTCACTTAACCACAACTGTTACCTAGCAACCATAATGTATGACAATAATAGTCATGATTAGACTAATACATGTAGGCAACGACATGTATGTTTAGTTAAATGAAGGTTTAACAGTCTCCGTAGTCCGTCCTTGTGCATAAATTGTAAGTTGGAGTGTTCTTTGTTGATAACAGGTGGTACGACTCCAAGATTAGCTGCAATAGAATCAAAATTGTGATTCATACGGATGCAATTAGCAACGCAAACACTGCAATTTTTTATTTTTTATCTATACCATAATGTTCCCCATGAATGACTAAATTTTCCACGTTGTGCTTGAACTGCCGACTGCAGTTAACTCGTGCTTTTGTAAACCTCCCTGACGTGACGAAGTCCAGCTCTGTTACTGTATTACTGTAGCTGACCCCTGACCCCGCCCTCCCTTAGGCCTCACCGTGGGCTAACAGGACTGACCGGCACTTTGCACAGCCCGGTCCTGACGAGAGAAAACAAGGCCCACTCATGGTGACGGACAGGAGGGCTCCCTAATCCTCCTCCCCTGAGAGCTGGGGCGTAATTATAGACCTGCTCGAGTCCCGGGTTAAGATGATTGAGACTGGGATAGACTAAGGGCAGTGCTTATACTGACAACCCAAATGTGAGACTCATGTGAGGCTCATTCTGCTTTGTGATTGGACATGATGGAAGTTTCAGTTTGCTGTTTTGGTTCCAAGACGATTATCCAATGTTTTTGTAATTCAGAATAAATCCGTATTACAAGTTATCTGTAAAAACTATAGCTGATTTGAACACGTTTACCTCATACAGATAAACGTCAAGTTTGTGAAATTTAAACTCAAAGTCTTAAATACAGTTCCTTTAAATCTGAAATAATGGAAGTGCCCCCTGGGTCTCCGTCCCCCAGTTTGAGGAACACTCTTGTGGGGCATTTGTCAGTGTTTCATCTGATGATACTGATCCGATATTTTTTGCAAAATTGACTCTTGTGAGCTTTTAGCCATGTTATAGTGTTTCTATGTTTTATTCTTTCACACAGATTTATAAGTTAACAGCTTCTTCAGTTCGGTACAGATTGGCAATTCCAGGTCTAAAGTTGTCTTAATGAATTCTAGTGACTGTATGGAAGAACCCAGAGGAGGAGGATCGTGTGTTAAACTTGTGTGAATGAAACGAAACAGAACTCCGGGCTGAATACTCGTGATGAAACTACATTAGAGCAGAGCAGAAAATAGCCTAACGTGTGCCCCTTTTAAAATAGTGGTTAGTAATCACTGCGACGGGCCCGGTAACGCTTACAGAACACAGGAGCAAAAGTTTTGTTTTGGTCGTCCATAACCCGCCGTGAAGAGGTAGAGACTGGCTGTAGCCCCGCCCCCTTCGGATCTGCGCTCCGGCTCATTCAGGGTGACATCATGAATCGCTCCCGGTGCTCTGCTTCTTCCACATTTCACATTTGACTGCGACTTCCCGAGCCCCGCCCTGTGACATTCTTCACATGCCTCTGGTGTCCCACCCCCACTCCCTCACACGGGCCCATTCACACTGCTCCTCCCTTTATGTGCTCTGTGTGTGTGTGCGCGTTTGTGTGTGTGCTGTTTTCCTGCGATCAGTGCGAGCAGGATGAGGCAGGGGCATTCACACGGTTTAAATGCACGCTTTTATTTCAGATTGACCCTTTTATTTTAGAATGCAGAGCAGCTGAAGGCCAATGAGCTCTGCCAACACCGTTTATTTTTACTGTTTAAAAAAAAGGGAAAAACTGAACTAACTGCCCCCTCTCTGCTGCCCTCTCTCACCTCATCCCCTTTCCCTGCTCTTGGCCCCTCTCTTGCCCCCTCTCTTTCTCTTGCTCCCTCTCCCTCTCTTGCCCCCCCTCTCTTTCTCTTGCCCCCTCTCCTTCTCTTGCCCCTCTCCCTCTCTTGCCCCCTCTCCCTCTCTTGCCCCCCCTCTTCCTCTCTTGCCCCCTCTCCCTCTGTTGCCCCCCTCCTTCTCTTGCCCCCCTCTCCCTCTGTTGCCCCTCTCCCTCTGTTGCCCCTCGGTGTCGGTGCTGTAGGCTGGAGCTCTGGAGCACAGGAGCACAGTGGCAGTACTTGACCTCAGTGTGTGTTTTCTGCAGAATGAGCTCCACTCTCTGCTCAAACACACTTCACACCAGTGACTTAAGGACTCAGACCAGTGACCCACATGTTCACTGTCAGAAGTTACTTATGCATTACCAAGTGCACTCACCTCTCCACAGATCTGACCCGTCTGCTGGTTATGAAATATTCCAAGCAGGTGGCTCACCCTCCACTCAGGAGGTTTAGAGCTTTAACCTCTATAGTCCTAAAGTCACTATATGAGAGTGTCTGATACTGACGACAGTGAATCTTTTTAGACATATTGTCATTTATAAATTCTAGTTTGTGTTTCCATGTGATGTACTGTACCTGCTGATGGAGGTCAGGGTCATTCTGACAGTGTTGGGGGTCAAAGTGCGTCTCATGTGATGTTCTTCATCAGATGAGTTTGTAGTTTTCATAATATCTGATTTCCTCCACCACCGACTGTTTACCCTGTAGTCCTGTTTGGTTTCTCCCCGTTGCCCTCTTTTGGCAGCCTGCTACAAGTGTCTGTGTGTGTGTGTGCGCAGATCTGTGAGTGTGTGTGTGTATGTGTATTTGTGTGTTTGTGTGTGTTTGTGTGTATGTGTATTTGTGTGTTTGTGTGTGTATGTGTGTGTGTATGTGTATTTGTGTGTGTGTGTGTGCACGTCTGTGTGTGTGTCTGTATGTGCACGTTTGTGTCTGTGTGTGTGTGTGTGTGTGTGTCTGTATGTGTGTGTGTCTGTGTATGTGTGTGTGTGTGTGTGTGTGCACATTTGTGTGTCTGTGTGTGTGTGTGTGTGTCTGTGTGTGTGTGTGTCTGTATGTGTGTGTGTGTCTGTGTGTGTATTTGTGTGTGTGTGTGTGTGTCTGTATGTGCACATTTGTGTGTCTGTGTGTGTGTCTGTATGTGCACGTTTGTGTCTGTGTATTTGTGTGTGTCTGTATGTGTGTGTGTGTGTGTGGGGCAGTCTGACCAATAACTCCCAGATGAATAATTCACTGTCCCTCAGCAGCTCTCCGTGTTGTTCCTGGCCCCAGCTGTCCTTGGGGCCTTGGGGCCTTGGGGCCGGGGGCCGGGGCCACTGGAGGGGCCACTCAGCTCATCCAATATAAAACAGAGCAGACTAATCCTCGGATCACACCCGTCTGTCTTGCTTCTTGTATTCAGTGGGTTAGGATTAGGCCTGGGGTTGTGAAAGTATTGAAACTCACATACTCATCCGTGCTGAAACTAAATACTCATTTGAGCAGGTATCGATACTAAAAATGATCCTTTCCTGAATGTCTTTAGAATGATCTTGAGCCTTATCAGATCCATGTTATGAGCACATAGACGAGTACACACCCACGGAGCACTGAGGATTACACACAATTATAAGGACACATGGGAATAGAGTGTTTCTAATTCTCATTGTGGTATTGGAAACGGTGTTGATTTTGATACTAAGGAATAGACTCGATACTCAAGTTTGAAGTTGCAGTTCCGTGACGACACTCCTCTTGTGATCGTACAGGAGAACATTGCGAACTTGGACTGATACTGTGTCAATGTTTGCTTAGACCGAAAGTGGCGTTGTTGTGGTGAGGCTGTCAATTGTCGAAATAGAATCACAATTTGACTTGGCACAAATGTCAAATCCCAAAGCCAACATTTATTTACATGATAGATGCCGTCTGCAAAGAACAAAATGCTCCGTATGCCGTCTCCGTGTGACTCTGCGGAGTGTTATTCTGAGGAAAAGCTGCCAAACCTGTACTTTAGACTTCTACAAACATGTTCGGAAATACAGACATACATGGGATTCTTGTTTTAGTTCGTCAGTTCAGATTTCAATCTTCTCTCAGAGTTTGGAGTTGCTTACAATTTCTACTCTGAACGGAAATCTACTTTTTTAACACAAATTCCAAATCCAATCGCAGTCACTCAGGTCTGTTTTGATGCTGTCGGTCTATGTGTCTCCCTGATTGACTGGAGAAATGTGTTATCTGGATCCAAGTCCGATTCCCAAGCATTTTTTCCCCCGTCTAAACTAAACCGTTCTTACGCGTTGCCCTGTCGTCACCACAGGACGGCCTTTCACGGCTCTTGGCTGCGGTTTGAACGACGCGTGGTCAACGATGGCGGTTTGGGTCTTTTTTTTTTGTCGCTGAATCTAACGTGATGCCGTGTGATCTCAGATACCGGAGCAGACTGAGGCCCCCGGGCGCTCGCAGGAGCAGCAGCTGGTTCTTCCTCATTCCACAAGTTCCCAGAGATGGCACCTTGTCATTTTCACACAAACCTGCTCGCAACACACGTGTTTAGTCACAAGAGCCACTTTTCAGGTTTTGACTGATCGCTGATTGTGTTGGAAACTAACATCTAACTAATGACACAGAATTGACTTTTGTGAGCTGTAGGTCGTGTTAGAACCCTGTTACCTCATCAAAAACAGACCTGGACTTGTGTTTCGTTTCATTCGATGTCTGAGTAATGCTGCATAATTGGTACGTCTACATCTCCAGAGCTTATAATGCTCTGTTCCACCTCCTGACGTTATAGAACAGTAGTTTTCAAGTCAGCAGCTGCCTCTACCTTTAGTTTAGAGATTGTAAATTGTGACTTGAGTGAAGCAGTGCATTACCACGTGACATCACAAGGTGGAACAGAGTGTTTGTACATATTCAGGGTTTGTGTGTTAAACCCGTGAGAATGAAACAAAACACTCCAGGTGTGTGCAATACAATCCCCTTATGAACAATTTTGAGATATCTAAAATCCTTGAACTGGACTGAAAAGTGAACTGGCCCAGGGTTCATTTTTATCACATAGTTTGAGCAAAAACAAAAATGTACTAATGAAAACATCTGGACTATTTAAGAAATCATTTCAGTTGTACAAAAATCAGCACAATTTTTATACTTTTTACTCTTAAATTACATTTTGGAACTCATACTTGAGTACTTTGACTAAGTGGACAGTTTCATGTGATACTTTTACTTTACTTTTACATTTTTTTGCTCCCATATCTGTACTTAAACAATTTAGTACTTGGTAGTGATGTTTTTTATGTCCTAATTCACTGTTTGAGCACCAGACCTTCATTTTAAAAGAGTACAGAGGTCTTTTTAGGGAAGACTTGCAGATGAAGAAACTTATAATAATATACAGTTTGTACAGGTCTAAACAACAGGTACAGCAGGAGTTTCTATGAAAAGACCGGGCGCTTTGCTCTTTGCAGAGGACATTCTGTTACCCAAAAAGTGCAGCCTTTGCGATTTGATTCTATTAAGATGTATTGTGCAGTCTTATGAAGTCCAACTAAAAATATTCCCACAATCAAGTCCAAAACATTGTGACTGTCGTGTTTTTGAAGAAAGAATCGATCTGTGGTGTGGTGTCAGTCTCCAGGCCACAGATCCTCCTGAGCCCGGCCCCGGGACATCTGCCTCACACTTGTTCAGGATATGACTCCATTAATTTACGCCTTCCTCAAAGGGACCAGCCGAGGAAGAGAGGAACAACTTTTACGACGACAAGTGGAGCTACTGGTTTGTGTGTGTGGCCCTGCCTCAGGCTGTGACTCAATCAGAGCTTTAGCAGCAGATTATGGGCCCCAGACAATGGCGGCGTTTGTCTGTGCTCCTCTAATGGCTGAAACAAAAGAGCTTTTTAGCACTGGAGGAATGTGGAGTCTGTGGCTTCTTCTGGTGTCATTTGCATTTGGAATTTGTACAAAAGTCAAATTTGAGTGATACTGATGAAAATTCAGATCTTGTGTTTTTGGGGAGGGATTTTGCTGAAAAGTATTTTAAGATGATCTATGGTGGTATATTTTGTCCATCAGAAATATGCCAAACTGTCTGAGCCATGTCTTGTTTGAGGTGTAGCGAGAACCTGGAAATGACTCACAGCCTCTGTTTTTATGGAGGGAGTCAGTCTGGTCCCCACGCCCTCCGTCACGCCCCAGGCCAGGCTCAAAAACAACCGTCCAATCAGATTATTTCAGTGAAACATGTGACCCGAAGGAGCTCTTTGGTCACCCATCATGTTAAATGAACAATTATTCTCTCACCTCAGATTAAGTTTAGTGTTTTGCTCATTGATTCTGAGGAAATCTGCATCTTTTCAGTCCTGTCATTTAATTGTATGTAATGTAATGTAGTGTAATGTAGTGACTTCAGCCCCTGTGTGCCCTATGGAAAGCGTGGTCCATACAGTGGCTGTGTTGTGAATGAGGTCATGTGCCCCCGCAGTGCCCCCCCTCTCTGGGATAAGCACACACAAAGCCTGTTTGTGTTTAATGGGCCTGGCGCGCTCAGCTCCGGGTCAGGCCTAGCTCCGGGTCACCCACAAGAATGCACCGGCCACTGTCTGTCCACTCTGCAGCCTGGGCACTTTAACAGCACATTCAGCACCACCGTTATCCCCACAGTGGTCCGTGGCAGGGTCGACCCTGTCAGAGGCAAATCCATACATGACACTGCGCTTGTACAATATATAAAGTATGTTCCACTTTGTGACATCATTGGGTAAACTAAGAACTGTGTAACTCACATTGAAATGAGCAGGTTAATGCATTGATCTTGATGATAATGGGGGTAATGTCCAGTAGAAATATTTAAATTAATTTAATTTTCATTTTTTTTATCATATTGATGTCTTAATAAAACATAAAAACAAATGGCTTTCCTGGACATAAATAGCCATTTCCATTAAGACTAAAAATATTCACATTTCTTCCTCCAAATTCTGATATCTGCTCCAAACCACATGCTTTTCCAGACAGAACATTGGCTGTGGACCTCTCCATTAAAGACACCCAAGCTGCTGTCAGGTCATTGTAGTAAATCAGAATAGGCTCACCCAGTAAAGGTACTGGAGGGAGAGCTGCAGTGTTTTAGACGGTGTGCACGAGTCTGTCAGTCCCACCCACAGCCCGACGAAAAGCTCTTGACTTCTAACACCAGCTCCGGCCCGGCAGCCTGTTTTTCCACAGACATAAATCGAAGCTTAACTGCACCGTGCCATATTTGCGTTGAAAATGGCCTGTTAGAAACGCCTGGAGCAGCTGTGGTCCGGCCCTCTCCCCCTCCTCTCTTCCTCTCCCCCTCTCCCTCCCTCCTCTCCCTCCCTCCTCTCCGGCCCATGATGGCACAGGAATGGCAGTCTCTCAGTCTGGAGGTGTAGCTTTATTGTGGTGGTGGCGGTGGATGCGATTACAGCGGCAGCTCCTGTCTCCCTGCGTCTCCCTGTGGACCTGTCGGGGCACGCTCGCTCACTCCAAATAACAGACTTTGGCCCCGAGCGAAATCACTGTTTACTGTATGCAGCGAGGGAGTCTACTGCTGCTTTGAGTACGGCCTCCTTTTAAATGCTTACTCTTGTACTTCCTTTTTGTGTTCCTTCCTTATGTGTGTGCCCTACTTTATTTGAATCCTTCTCTGCTTGGTTTCCATTTCCACATCGTTGCCTCCTCTTTTAGTTTCCTCGCTTATTGAAATGAAGCCTATTTTAACTTGTGTCATAAGGGCCCCGGCAAGAGAAGCTGCTTTACCTTAACATAGTAACATCTCAACGTCACGTCAAATGTAGTTGATATGTTTCATTTGTGCACCAGCCCTGCTTTACTACACCTCTCAGACAACAGCGCCCCCTTCTTGTGGACTCCAGCTAATGTGGCAGACATGCACACGTGGTTTACAGGACATTGTGCGTTTCTGATGTCATCTCATTTTTAACATTCTTTTTTCATGACCGTAAACTGTTACATTGCTCGACTACATGCCTATTGCACTACAGCCCCACACCCCTGAACACAGGTGTCACTGAACTGGGGCAATAATGATGAGAATTTCACACATTTGTGTAATTATTGTGTAATTAAATTTGTGCACCCGTCTGTCTTGCACACATCTGTCTTGCTCTGGTCTGTCCCCCTGGCTCCTGTCTGTCCCCCTGGCTCCTGTCTGTCCCCCTCGCCCCTGTCTGTTCCCCTGGCTCCTGTCTGTCCCCCTCGCCCC
Source organism: Odontamblyopus rebecca (assembly GCA_030686955.1). Classification (NCBI taxonomy): domain Eukaryota; kingdom Metazoa; phylum Chordata; class Actinopteri; order Gobiiformes; family Gobiidae; genus Odontamblyopus; species Odontamblyopus rebecca. The sequence continues at coordinate 34,617,224 of CM060670.1, forward strand.
TGTCTGTCCCCCTCGCCCCTGTCTGTCCCCCTCGCCCCTGACTGTCCCCCTGGCTCCTGTCTGTCCCCCTGGCTCCTGTCTGTCCCCCTCGCCCCTGTCTGTCCCCCTGGCTCCTGTCTGTCCCCCTCGCCCCTGTCTGTCCCTCTTGCCCCTGTCAGTCTCGCCCCTGTCAGTCTGGCTCCTGTCCCCTGCTCTCTCTGCGTCCTCCTCGTCCTCCTCGTCCCTCTGCTGCTCTCGGGGTGTATTGCTCTCTCGTTCTGCAGCTGAAGCCGCCCTGCACTCGCCTCTTACTTCATCAACACGTCCACTCCCTGCTTACATCAGCCCGGCTCTTCTGGTACTTTCCACTTGCAAAACCACACAGCCAGTCCTCACTTAGGTTCACAATGTGACTGTCTTACTCTACTGTTTTTGAAATGTTTCAGAATTATTCCCTTATGATTTCATGTAGCCTAACTTATCAATAACAATGATAACTTTATTCTCCTGCAGATTTCCCTGGGACAGTGCATTTCTGGCACTGCAATTAATGTTAAATGCTGGTGTAGAGGTGGACAGTTTTAGTTCTATTCAAGTTCCTAACCGTAACAGGTTAAGGTCCTCTTTCTGGTCCTCTGCATTTGACCCATCCCTCAGTGCTGTCTCCAGATGTTGGCTTGGGTTGGGAGTAACTCGTCCTAATACTTTCACTTGGCTCGTTCTTATAAAATAGACACGGACAAGTGAAGCAAGTTATTCCAGTAAATGTGAGTTGTGTTAAATTTCCCACACGCTCTGACTCGTTGTCCTCCTTTGTTCCAGCGGTGCGTTTCCACAAGGCTCTAACTCCCCTCGTCCCTCTGCCTCATCCTCCTCTCTTTAGGTTCCTCTGTTCTGTGCCCAAATATCAGTCCAGTGTTTGATCTGCTGCCTAAAGAGTATGCACAATAATCTAGAGTTGAAAGTAGCCCTACAGGAAAAAAGAAATAAAAATATCGACAGAGCTTATCGGCCATCGACTCTGGATTTTAAAAAGTCGACCGATTTAACTTGAAATGCCCTGAAACCTGCTCCGTCTCTTTACATCATCAGCCCTGCCGGTGGTAATGTGGTGTTTGCATGACAATATATGAACTAAACAGAGGTGGGTAGAGTAGGCAAAAAATACTCAGAAATACTTCAAAATATTATTGCTCAGAAATGAGAAGAAATAAGTGTAACAGTTTAATTTATTGGACAAAACATAACACAAAATAAGAAAAAACAATGAGACTAACTAAATCATAACTGAAGGAGCTGCAAGAAATGTAAATGTTGAAATCATTTCATAACAAAGCTTTTGTCACATGTAGACTTTTACTCACGTTAGAGTTACTGTTACACTCTACAATATGTTATTCAAATAGGAGTAAAAGTACATTTTATTGCTCAAGAAAGTGCAATCGAGTACTGTCCACCTCTGACACCAAAGCGCAGTCGAGTGCAGAGGACCAAAGCAGTGTTGGAAGTCTGAAGATGGCAGACAGACCACAGAGCTCCAGTGTGAGCCACCAGAAGTCATATGTTGAACCTTTTGTAGAAGTCTGACACAATCGGATATTTCAGACGCTCTGCTCTGGTCATTTCCTCTGCATTTCCTCTCACTCTTATGGACGTTCCGGTTTCATTCTGCAGTCAAATCATTTAAGCAACAGCATTTCGTCTCTAATTTATTCCATTTTGAGTTTTGTAATAAACAGCCACCTGCTTGTCTCCATGGAGATGTTATTGCATTGTATGCTCCACAATATGGCATTGTATTGTGTGTAGTTGTGTGTTAGTTGAGGTTAAAGTATCTGTAAATGCAAAAAAACGAACTAGTTCATTTTAAACAATTTCCAGTTGCCCAAATGATTCCTCACCGCTGCTCAGAAGGAACTGCATTTATAAGAGCTTTTCACAAGGCCGGAGTGGAGTTTTGTGGACATTGTAAAGCTAATAACAACTAGCATGTGAAGGTGCACTTCCTGATTATTATCAAACAATAAAATGCTACATACAGTCAGTATATAGCGGACTTATTTTGACCTCCAAAGCTGTTTATACAATCTATCTGTACAAGATGCATTTTACATGTACAAATGCATGGGAAAAGCAGTGGGTACAGGGCCTTTTTGCTATTATTACACATTCTCCTTTTTATTTCCCTCTTTTTGTAACTCCTTGCGTTTATGGACAGTATTGGAGCAGTCCATCTGACACATATCTGAAGCCTCAGCTCCAGCCCCAGCCCCTGCCCGCCCGGTGCTGCGAGCATCAGGACCCCGGCTGACTGTAGACGGCCTGTGTCGTCTCTCACCTCTCCTCTCGCTCCCATCTTGTTCAATTTCATGGCTGCCGAGCGGAGCGGCGGTGGCGTGGCGGAGGACGCACTTGCGATGTAATTGTGGAGCAAAATTAATTCACGGTTGTATTATGTGAAGAGCCACTAGACGCACCAGCCGGGCCGTTCTATTACTGACACTGCTATAAGGCCAAACCTACAGCAGCGTTTACAGGGAGGAGGTTCTAACGGCTCCAAGACTGAGCCACTCTGAGACAAGACTGGGAGCAAAACGCCTTTTCTGTCCGCTAAAATATATAGTTATAGGACAGTTTACAAGCACAATGTGTCTTTAAATCGTACTGCGTAACTTTTCCTTTGAGATGATGTTTTGTCTGGAATGTTCTGTGGTGAGGCAAAGGTCCTAGATTACGCAAAATTGATTTTTGTGAGCTTTTCGCCATGTTCGAATGCTCTTACCTCCTCTAAAACACACCGGTAGCTGTGTTTAGTTTTGTTTGTGTTTGAGTAATGCTGCATTATCAGTCTGTCAGCATCTCCCAGGCTTAAAATGCTCTTCCACCTTGTGTCATAAAGCTGTCGTTCTCAAGTTAACAACTCCTTTTGCCTTTTCTTTAGTAGAGATTGGAAACTCCAGAGCTGAAATTATTCGAGTGAGAAGAGTGGAGCACTTCATGTGTGATCACATGACATCACAAGGTGCAACAGTGTGAAAGTGTTTTCTGTTTGAGAGAAGAACTCGGCCTAATTATGCAGGATGTGTATGTTCTAAATGTGTTTAAATGAAACAAAACACAACTCTGTACATTTTTGATGAGGAAACCACATTTAGAACATCAGAACATAGTGCAGTATGAGCCCTTTAAACTTCTAGCATCATTATTGGGGGGGAGGGTCATTATTGTTCAAATGATGCGTTTATGTTGTAAGTGGGCTCGCCTCTCCACAGATATGACCTATAACCCGACCTGGTGGCTTTATTGGCTTATCTTCACGGGTATAGAGAAGTAATATCTCCATGGTGACGGACAGGTGGCTGACTCTCCAGCAGAAAGACTCATTGCACCTTTAGTTCCTGTTACACACTTTTCCATTGAACTGAACTGGAGGCATCTGAGACAAAAAGACAGAGTTTTTACTGTATCTGAATATGTTTTGACTTTGCTAATTGTGAGTTTGAGCTAAATGAAACTGGAAACGGCACATTTCTCTTACTAATGCAAAGCTAAATCATACACAAAGCAAGTGTGAACTGAAAGCAGAAACATTGTATAAAATAAAAATATAAAGCTTGGTTGAAGCTGGGAAGGACTCAATAAAACATTTTAGTGCTATGATTATTGAGAAACTTAGGGCTGTCAATCAAGATTAAACTCGTATTGAAACTAGCTGGTATCAATTCAGAAAAATGATGCAGTAAAATCTAAAAACATGGTCGGTTGAGGATTAGACCTTGAATCCTAAATGAGCCCTGGCTGCCGCTCGTTGTGAATGGGAGTAGAGCTCTAGCTCATAGCACAAGTGAAAACAAACATCTAAAAGTCCAGCAGGTTTCTGCAGTGATTCATGGGGACTGCTAAATCATTTCCAGTGAATTTCTTCATGGTCATTACTCAGCCCCAGATTGAAAACACAAGTGTGCGGAGAGGCGAGCGCAGCAGCACTTTGAAGAGGAGATGGTCTGCTTTTATTATGTGACAAACTGCACCACAGTGAGAGCCATTACACTATTAGCCATTTACAGCCCCATAAAGCCAATGTGACGCTAACAGGTCAGTGCAGGTAAAAGAACATTGGAATTTGTGCTTGTAATTCCGAAGACAAATCCTCGGCTCATCTTGTGTTTAGAATGTGTTTTGGTCAGATGTTAGTTGGCTAAATGAAAGAACATTTAATGAATTCTTGTGCTTCTAATTTCCTTTTAAACTAGTATTTCACATTTTCTAACTCCAAAAAATCTCTGCATTTGTAAACTGTACTTTGATACATTTCGCCTCCATTTCCATTGAGGCACTTGGGTGTTAGCAACAGGAATTAACCTTTACAAAGTAAACAGTGCTAATAGAACCCTGCGTTCATTATGAACATACATGAGCACAGAGTGAGTGAAGATGCTGTATGGGCATGAAAACTGCACAGGGGAAGTCTGTAGTTTTACCTCTGATGCAACAATCAGGGCAAAATTAAAATGAAGCATTTTTGAGGCTTAGAGAAAATGATTTTGGATTAATGGATAAACATTTTTCGTGAGGAGACAACAGTACAACACAATTAAAGCCTCCAAAAAAATCACCTTTTTATAATGTGTCCATTACAAATGAATATTCCCTATTTGGGTTTTTCAGAAACGGTTGTCAACTCGGTATTGCTTTTGGTGAAATATCACATTCACTGCAGCAAATGGAGAAGGATTAAGAACCAATTTTCTTGTTTTTTGAATGAAATGAAATCGTACTAAAGCTCTGGTCACAACCACAATTTGGACGACCGCTAAAATAACCTCCCACCTGATTTAGAAATTCAGCATAATTGTTGCGCTGTCATTTAAGCATTTTGTATTTTATGGTCCTACTATTATTGTCACAAAAGTAAAATCTCAAACTTTGGAATTGACTAAGGAATGGACTACTGATTATACTGATTCTTCTTCTACGTTAACAAGAGATCGAGGACTGAAACGATTCATCGAGTAAATCGTTTAGAAAAATCTCCTCCTGTACGGATTGTGTGGATCGTGTCCATAGCTATGAGTGGACATAGCTATCCCGTTAGCCGCCGCCGCGTGCCAAACAGGAAGTGCTCCAGGAGGCTCTTCCGGCTCCTTCTCTCCCTTTTTCCCATTGACTTACACTGAGATCTTATCACTCGTCTCTGTACCTGTTGCTGTGGCCTCGTCATTTTGGTCTTAAAATATTCGTATGAACCTGCTCTACATGGTCCGGAATTTTTTTTCGCTGTTTTGTTTGCCCAAAAAGCCCTATTCATAACATAGAGCCTGGCTCCAAATTCACCCCTGTAGCCGTTAGCATCACAAGCCTCATTTGAGCTGCGCTAAACGCTATAGGTGACGTCACGCTCACTGAGTCCACTTCTTTTGTACAGTCTATGATCGTGTCTTGTCGCGTACGCTGTGTGGACCGCGCTTCCTCCTGTGCGCCTCTAAACCAGAACCAACACAAGGACTAAAACCAGGTCTAAGCCAGGTCTAAACCAGGTCTAAAATCAGGTCTAATCCAGGTCTAAAACCAAACAAGAATTTGCAGGAGTTGTTGCTACATTCATGTAGTTTTAAAAATCATGACAATATCAAGTAATCCAAAGTATTCAGATTACATTACTCTAAGTAATTTAATGGATTATGTCACAAACTACATTATGGGGTCTGTAATCTGTAATCTGTAGGAGAATACGTTTTAAGTCACCTTCTCAACGCTGATGCTACAACATCTAAACAGAACCGTACATTACATCAAGTGGAAAAGAAACCGTGAGGTGAGTCGACCTGAGCCCAGCGATAATTATGTTTTTCATGTCTAAAACACGTGGATCTGTCAGTGCAGGTGGAGTGGACTTAACATGTGCAAAGTAGACACGACAATAACAAACGATTACTCGATTATTTGAACAAAATAATCGACAGAATAATCGATTACTGTAATAATCGATAGCTGCAGCCCTAAAGAGATCTTATACTAGATCTGACAAAGCTCAAAATGGCACTCAAATAAAAAAAAACTGACTTTGTAAAGAAATTGGTTTTAGTTTCGGTTTAGTGTTGTTTTTTGATATTTTACAACTTTAGCACCAGCGTCCGTTAGCACGTTTTTACATTGACCTCTACAAATGTTTGCAAGTATTAAAAAATCCAAATCAAAGGTGAGCGCAGGTAAAGCCGACTCCGGGATGTTACGGCGGCGTTGCAGAATGTGACAGACTGGGACAGACGGAGCGCTCTTTGGTGTCAGCGCAGATGTCTCTCTCTCTTTCGCTCGCGCTCACTCTCTTGATGTCGTTCTTTCTCTGTTTTTTATGACGTTTGGCTGGATGTGTGGAATTACCCGGGACATGTGTCAGGACGGGGGCTGCGTGTCAAAAGCAGACGCCTTTTTCAGAAATACTCACTTCATTAAAGTCACAACGCGGCGTAACGGCACAGAGGATCGGTCCGACTCACAGAACGGCGAGGTGCAGGTGGAATTATTTCGTTGCGCACTTTCTTACATCATTTGTTTGTTTGATTTGTAGATTGATGTTCCATGTGCATCATTATATTACAATCTCCATTTCTCATGTAACTTGGGGCAAATATGCCATAATTTTGAAGATGTTTGTGACTGGATTGGTTCAAACTTCTAGGCCGTCCAGCAGTGTAAAAGTGACTGGCCAGAATTCTTTTGTAGAATTGACCTTTTCACTTTCATTTTGTCTTTATGTATGATTAAAAAGGCTGTCGCTTGGCCCCAGTACATGTGTATTGGAACAGCAGGTCTTAGCAGCTTTGACTACATGTGATTATTTATCACTTCTTTTATCATCTTTTATCATGTGCAACCAGGCATTAAGGCTGCAGAACTGTTGCAAGTTTAGTTTCATTTCCTGGACAGTATCTCTCATCTGGCCTCTGAAAGTTGTGAAAAGAACTTTCAATTCATACTTGGCGAATAATCAGGATGTTCAGTAAGCATCAGGAAAGTGAGGGATAAGTTTGGATCGACTTCAACTGTTTTAAATGAACTTCTTCTGTAATATTTCTGTAATTCCTGAGCCTTTCCACATGAAACACAGCTGTGTCAAAAATGAAAGAGGAAACATTATGCAGTTTTTGGAGCTTTCTACCATTCATGATCTCTCCTGAAAAGCAAATTAAACTAATATTTAGAACATTGTAACGGATTAAACTTGCTGATTTGTTGTTTTCACAAAATCTAACAATAAAAACGATAAACGGTAACATGGTGATCTAAATATGTCACGTGTGAACAATGAATACCCCGTAGAAGTGTAATACCCCATCTTTAACCAGGGACGGCGAAAACCATAAAAAAAATCATGACCGACCACCTCGTTAACCGGTTAAAATCAGTTTAACCGTTCAGTTTAAAATCTGTGCTAAATCTAATCGCTATTTGAAATAACAGCATTAGGACTGGAGCGGTGCTGCCGTCGGCTCTCACATGTGACAGTGCTGAAGATAAAGGTGTTAGTCGAGTGTTAGAAGCTCATCTGAAATATCGCCGTGGCTCATTTCAGAAAATGACTGAAGAGACTCCGCTTATAGACTGAGGAGCACAAGTCTGTCACCGCCGCACATGAAGCATTTATACACGGACACACAGGTAAGGCTCAGTTTAACCCAGCAGTCATGACTTTAGTCACAATATGCATCCAACACTCGCTGTGGCAACTCAAACACCTGCTCTAAAGCTGTAGAGGTAAACAGAAACACAGAGAAAGCACTCGTCAGGGCAGAGTTAGCACGGTTAGCATAGTTAGCACGGTTAGCATAGTTAGCACAGTAGGTTGGCTTTTCTGACCTGTAGAAGAGGCTTGAGGGTGTCGCATTTTGAGGTGACACATCATTGATGACGTGAATCTCGCGTCTTGAGCAACAAGATCTAGTACCACAGAAAATGTGCGTTTAGGCTCCTGTCTGATCATTTAGGGCGACTCGCACTCGGACTGTAGAACCGTGCTGTTCCCAAGCACCATTACGTAGGGTTCCATTTAACTGACGATCAAAACATTTTGACCAGGTAACGTTGATTCGGTGAACCACCGGTCAAACGGTTACCGGGTAATATCCGTATCTTTAACATCTTATTCGTCGGCACAAATGAATCAAGGTACAGTTCTTTGCATTTTAAGCATGAAAATTCACCCCGTAGTTCACGTTTCTGCACATGGCGTGAGGAAACCCATATTATGACAGAAAGGATGTTGTGCTGTAGTTTTTGCAGCTCCACAATGCTCCACAGCTCTGTGTCTGACTGAAGTGTGTTTGGTAAGAGCGCCGCTGTGACCTCATTCCCTAATAATGGCAAACATGCACATTGCTCATTCTGTCACTGTTTAACCTTTCCCGGTTCAATCTGTGTGTTCCATCTGCTCTCACTCAAACGTGCCGCCGTATTCCGAACACATTTACAAAGGTTTTATAGTCCAATCCTGCGTCTACACTGGCCTTTTCACGCTCTGCAGCTGTGATTAAAAGCACGTCGGCAATTTTTTCTGCTTTTGTGCTAGCCTTACCCCCCCCCCCCCCCCACGGAACACGCCGCAGTTACTATTGATTTTCAAAATTTGTTCCGCAATTATTTGGAAGCCTGTATGATTGCTCCTTTCAGGCGAGGGTACAAAAGTGAGCGCTTCAATCACGCAGACATCAAGACGATCTTTTTTCGGCGACAAATTACCCGCCCTCCCCGTTGTTCCTTTTTTTCCCTCTGTTCCATTATTTGTGGTCGCCGTGGTTACAGGAAGCACACTGTACGCTATCGCCCGCCCTCACATTGTCAGCCCCTTCCTCTCCTCGGCTTCCTCGGCTTCCTCTGACAGCTTGGACCTTTCCCCCTATTGTTGCGTGACACAGCGGGATCTGCTTGTAAAAAAGCCCCGTTTGAAAAGTTGAATTGCTGGTGCTTTTAGAACTTCTGGACAGTATGTTCTCAGCGCCTCACTGTTTACCCTCTTTGTAACTTTGTAGTAAAATTTCATACCATTTTCCAGGTTGGTTCCGTAGTCTTTGTGCTTGTTCTGATACAGGTCAAGATCATTTTAAACCTCTTCAGGAAAGGTTCATTTCTGTCCTGTCTGTTCTGATGCGAGTTTTTTTTTATTATCGATACCCGCTCAAATGAATTATCTAGTTTCAATACTAGTTTTAGTATCGATTAGTATCTGATTTTTAAAACGTTTGACAGCCTTAGGTTGAAGTAGGGTCATAATAGTCAATTAATCGGTCAGTTGTGTCTTATTCAACCAACATTCAGTTGACAAATCATTTGTATAGACATGATAAGGCTTGATATGGGAAGAGGAAGGAACTTGGCAAGAAATTTGGTATTTTTGCTCATGATTCTCAAAAGTAATCTGTTTTCATACATATAGAACAGTTTTTTCCTGCATAAATAGTCATTTTTGCATGAACTCCCTCTGCAGGTCTTGTGAGTGCAGTTTAGGTCAGATACACAGAGACACGGAGTAGTTTTGAGAGCTTCTGCCACGTCTCCTTTTTGGTTGCCTTATCAATCAGGAGCACATGTCTTTAATTTACCAATACTTTCTTAATCTGACTTGAGTGGTTAGAGCGGCGTTCCCAGGCAGAGTGAAGCAGGGCCCTGTAGATGAGGGAGAGTCCGCATGCATCCGGCCCCTGTTCCTGTTTTGCACTGGGGCTTATCTGGAAGTGTCACATCTCGTGCATCCTGTGCTCCTGCTTCACATGTTTGAGCGAGCCCAGGGAGGCCTCTGCACACCCAGGGAGGCCTCTGCACACCCAGGGTTCCCACACAGCCTGGAACAAGTGATGGGGATGTGGAAAAGGAGAAAACCATGGAGATCGCTGTTGGAATTTCTGACAGTTTCTGGTTGTCAAAAAAAAACAAAAAACAGGGATGGTCCGATATGGATTTTTTGAGTCAATGTGTTATCCAATATTTATTCTTCATCTGAGGCCGATAACAGATTATTTGCAGGTACCAGATTTTTAGCAAGGTGCACAAGGAAAAATCACATTTAATTTTAAACTTGTATTTGTTTGGCATATAAAATCATAATAAAATAAAATAAATTCAGAGGGTAGACGCTTGAACATCGGCGTGCTGCCATTGTACCTTAGAGCAAGACACCCATCTTGCCTCGGATCACTGTTTAAACTGCTGAAATGTCCACTCCTGATGTTTAGCCGTTCGATTCCTGCTCGAGGCAACGTTACTGCCTTTGTGTTCTGGTGCAAGACACTTGTGCACACTGATGAATGAATGTTGGCGTGCCTACAGTTGAATATTCTAAAATATGTTGAAAAGTTTTACAATAATCTATGTCGTCCTAACCTTGCCCAGTTCTTTCCCCGACTGAACTCTCCTTAAATAAACCCAGACGTTACCTGTGTTTTGGTCCTATGACTTTTATCTCTGTATCCATTTCTATTTCGTTAGTTTTACCTTCCATTATCCATGTTGCTTTCTTCCTCTCAGAATCTGAAAATTATAGTTTCAGATACCAAAAACAGTGATTACATGAAAATCACTGAAGCAGCAGAAGTCTGTTTGTCTTGCAGCAGACTCCGTTGCTAGCGGAGTCTTTGAAAAGCGCTCCCCGGAGATGGCCACCCCACAATCTGTTGGTCTGATTGCTTGAAAGCCCCACTCATGTTCACACCGTGTTTGTCTTCATTTTAATTAATCCAGCCGGCTGAAAGCACCTGTCCCGACCTGGCAACCCTGCAGTTTTCCAATCCTCGCCAATTCCTCTCCCCCCCATCTCTCTGCGTCTGTCCCCACGAATCCTTGAAAGCATTTTGCAGCATCTGAGTTTTCTCAAAGCCGGCCCGTTAAATGACTATTACGCAGGTTTCCAATTTAACGCCACATATCGCCGGCTCTTTAGATTGCGAAAGCAGCAGGAAGGAGGTCTATCTTTGGTCGGTATTTCAGAAGGGAGGGACCTAAGTGTGCGATTGTGTGTTTTTCATGTCTGTTTGAGCCGAGGGGAGATAGGGCACAGACATGGAGAGAGGAGAGTGGAAGGGGAGTCTCTGCTGTGTTGGATTAACAAGAAGCAGTACAGGCTATATTTGGACTTTGAGGCTAATTCTCAAATGAAAGACTTTAGGCGCAGTAATTGTCGGCGCGTGATAATGCATTTTTACGGTGGGACTTTTTGGACTAATGGAATTTTACAGTTTCAAAAGTGAATACAGCTCAGAAGTTTGAAATCTGTTCTTGAATATCTTGTCGGTAATGTGAAATGTTAAACAGCTTATTCTCATGTTTATAGATTTCCTAGTCTGGAATGTTCCGCAGTATGGCATTGACACATTTTACTCCATAGAGACAAATAAAGAACACAAAAGCATGTTTTATCCATTGCATTTCATAGCAATAAAAAAAAACTTGTGATGGACTAATGCAAGATAGACCTGTTTAATGTCACACAGTGGAACATTCTTTGAAATGCAGTAGGGATATAACGATAACCGAAATATGGTGCTGTTGTATCGTCAAAGGTCTCACAATAATATCATGGACCATCACAATATCACAAGTGGAATCACAAGTCTTGTTGCTTAAATGAACAGTTCTGATGCAGAAATAGCTAAACAAACAGAGGGGACTACATAGACCATGATCCTTTGCTCCGTTTCAGTGCAGACGACATGAAGAAATAACTGTTCTAAGCACTTTTACATCTTCATTCTTTGGATTAAGTCTGTGAAGCATTTTTAGAGGAAAAAGTCGCAGATTCACAGTTTTATATTGTAATAAATTTGGTACGGTGAAATGTTTATGGTGAAAATATCGTACAGAGATTTGGATTTCGTTCCATCCCTAATGACAGTAAATGTTGCCCCAAATGACTGGTCAAAGCATTTTAGAGTCAGTCTTGTTATTCCGTATAATATCGTAACATCGTGAGCTTTCCCACGATATCACAATAAATATCGTACAGTGAGGTTCATACTATGACCATATGGTATCATGAGACTTGGAGATCGTTACGCCCCTACAGAGCAGTGACATTTCCATGGAGATGAGCAGGTGGTGAATCCCCCTGTGGAAAAGTTACTGACTCCATCTTTAAGTTGACTTTATTTCAGAAAGTGATATTTATTGTTGCGTAAGGCAGGAACGGTGCTCTGTTAATACGTGAATGAAAATGACTTAAGGAATTCACTGCAGTTTATGGAGCTCTGTAATTGCAAATCATAAAATCAGGCCGTTTCTTTTCAAAAAATAATTGCAACACTAAAATGCAATATTGCGGCATCCCTACTCCGTGTTTTTATCCCATTGCGAGTAAAACCGCCACCAAATCTTTCACCGGGACATCTCCCCGTCCCGTTATAATGAAGCCTGTTTGGCTTTCCTCAGCTGCAGCCCGGGGTGTGAGCCTGTGCTGCTGTTTTGAGCCGTACGCCAGGAAATGCCTCTTCCACACACTGCTCTCTCCACTTTTGCATCTTATGAAGCACGTTTCACATTCCATCTGAAACATTAACCCATCTGCTCACTACTGAAGCCTTTATACATATTCATATTCCTCGTGTGTGAGCCGGTGCCAAAATTGGGTAAACGTGTTTTTGTTCAAACGAAATTATCTAATATATTATGCTAAAAAATCCAAACTTGTACCATTTTATGATTTTAAAAAATGTATTACATTTTTCCCCCCCAAAAATGTATATCTGATGATTTAATTACGCTCGTCATCTGTTGGAATCCAGAATACACATTCTCCATTACTTTATGAACATGTGAGTTCAGATGGATGTGAGTGACAGGTGGATTAGCCAATCAGGGACATGAAGAGTACATTTGTGTCAAAAACAAACTGCTTATGAGGAAAAAAAAATGACAAAAAATATACCACAGGGGACTGAAAAATATGTTGGATTTCTACAGAATCAATGAGTGCTGAACTGATAATGTGAGGGGAGAAGAGTTTGATTTTGTTGGAAGTGAAATCCCTCTGTATATACGCTCGGGACTTGCAAGGCTGCCATGGCAAAATATGTAATTGTGATTAGATTTGTGATAGGATTCTGTTCAAAGATCACATTTTAAAGACGTGCAGACTGTTTGACTAAAGACTGAAATCTAAATGGACAAACAAATATAAGAATCACATTTCAGAACCTGTTTACAGATCTAAACTACAGGCTTAAACGTTTTTATGCCGAATAACCAGGAGATTTTCTTTTGTTTATGGAGGAATTGTCACAGACTTTTGTGATGCTGATTTATTTATTTCCAATTTCTATGAATCTTGGCGCTTGCAGAATGAAGTTTTCTACTGTCATTTGGCGACACTCGTAAATAATTGTTGAAACGAGATGAGTCTTTTCACATTAATCGTTCACACAAAATGTGACACTGTGACAAGTCCAAATGTTCCAGAAATCTCCCATTTCCAGCCCTCATGTACACGGGCCCGGAGTGTTCTGCCAGAACCCGCACAGCCATTAAGAGACTAAAATTAGAACAAGGGATCATCACGGTAGATGATGTGGAACTGTTTTATGAGGCCGCGCTGGTGGAGGGACACGCTGGCAACGCAATGAGCCGTGCTAGTGCCAGTTTGCGGCACTCGGTGGGGTCTTGCACGGAGCGGGGTGAAACTGGCAGGGAGGGCCGAGCTCCACACTGAACCGTAATGGCTGCTGTCTTAATGGGTGCCGCGAGGGGCCGGCGTTCATTACTCTCCGCGTGGGGGGACTTTTGGATGGGAACCCGCGGTGAAAATAGTCCGAGCGCACACAGAGCGGTCGATGGAGAGAGGAGGGTACAGTCAATGGAACGACTGAAAGGAGGGCTGGACACAAAAGCTGTTTAAAAAAAGAACAGGAGGAAAGCTAAGTACGTGTGGAGGAGGAGAGGTACTGCTCACTGGGTCAGAACAGATCTGTTGATGTAGGTCGGAAAAGTCGGTGAATTACTTCTGGGATTTTTTCCTTATTTGATTGAACACTGTTTTTAATGGTTTCATATTTTGGTGTTACAATTCATTTTGAGCACATTTTTTTTTATTTATAGCAAGGTTCACTGGGATTATGTTACTTATGTGACAGTTCTAATCCCAAATGCAAACACACAGACACCACATTTACACACAGTAACAGTGGCTGCTCTTCCTCCTCGTTGCTTCTTGTGTGATTGTGCTTGCTCGGCGCTCAGGAGCAGCAGGGGCCCAGGCCTCACTGCACTTGCCCCACTTCTCAAGCACCTTTTCCAGGACAGTTCCGCCACATTCTCCCCCGTCAGGCTGACAAGTGACTAGCTCCTTCTTCTAACCGCCATTTTGTCTCTTCAAAGCTTTTGTCTGGTATCATATCAATCATATTATACAAATTGGACTTTTCTGAGCTTTTTTTCCAGCTTAGAATATTGTTCCCTCATCAAACACCTATGTGGGACTGCACTTTGCATCCAGTTTCAGTGATCTCTTTTAAAAAAAGCCTTTGACTCTGAGTGCTGAAGCCCTGCACAGATTTTAGGTCCATGAATCACTGGCAGACTCATTTGTGCTGTCAGACTGTGGGTCATCACCAAGTTGAATTGTTTTCCCTCATGAGTGGTTTGATATGGGGTTTTTGAGCCAGTGTCTAATATTTGGCTTGCTGCTGTGGCTGATAGACCAACATTTAACTTTTCAAATTTGTCCATAGCAAGACCCAAACATTTCTCAATTTTTCATCAAAAAATGTGTTTACCTGGGATTTAAAAAGGTACATAACTGTGTAAACATATACATATTTTTAGCCTATTGCTCTTCATTTTCCATTTTTAGTCCTGAGTCTGCTCAAAGAGACAAATTTCATGAGATTTTTTTCCCCGATATCAGCCAATACCAATGTTGGAATCGATATATCCTCCATTGGATGTATGTTAAGTTATGAAACCTGAATGCAAAATGTAAGAATATTTAGCAAAGCAGCCATAAATCCCAGTCAGAGCTGAGTGGGCCGCTCCACCTCGCTCCTCTCTCTCCTCATCCTCGTCCATTGCTTTGTTTAATTAGCGGCCTAACGCTCTGTGGCACGTTCCTATAGCGCTGTGTCAGTGGAGCTGGCAGCAGGCGCACACAGCCACATCGGGCCTGGCAGCCTGCGCCCGCTGCCTTTCACTTCCACACCGTGTATGATGAATGGCTCTGCTGATGCCTGCTCCTGGCCATCACTGTACCTATACACAATCTGCTGTTAGCATCCTCCCATCCTCCAGACCCCCACACCGGAGCCAGAGGAGGAGGAGGAGCCTGTACAGGAGCGACAGGAAGGAGGAGGAGCTTGTTTTGGGCTCAAACATTGGCCATACCGGCTTGTCAAAGCCTGATCTCGTCAGAAGCTCAGCAGGGCCGGGCCTGGTTAGTACTTGGATGGGAGACCACTGGAAATTCCAGGTGCCACAGGGGGGCGCCAGTCACAAAAACTGTCATTGTGTCCTTAGGCAAGACACATCACCCACATTGCCTGTATGAAAGTGGTGTGTGCAGGGCAGGACTCCCTTGAAAAAGAGATTAGTGATCTCAGCGGGACTTTCCTGTTTAAATAAAGGTTAAATAAAAAAAGAAAAATAGCAGCAGAATGGCTCTACATTTACAGAAATAACTACTCAAGGGCAAATCCACATCCATTACTTTGTCAAGAACAAAAATAGGTTCACGACCACATAATTAGAATGTTTGTTTTACGACCAAACATCAAGTGAAAAATGGGAACCGAGTGAACTTCATCTCAGACATTTCTGTAAAAGGTCTGAACACTAAAATAGGCCCTGCTAAAGACCGCTGACCTCATGAAGAGTCAGCAGGAAGTCTTCAGTTATTGGTGTGAAAACAAACTACTGATCTGTCAACTACATTTATGCACTTCCATGTAGATTAAGGAGATGTGTTCTCTTACAAATCTCCATTACAATATTCATGTTTCAACACCTCTCAATTTGACATTAAAACCACCTGTTATAAGAAATACATGTTTAAATGATGCCACCTTCTGATCAGTGTTATGATGTTTCTTCACCAAACTTACCCAGAGTCGTGTTTTGTTTCATTGACACCTCCTGCATTTAGGCTCAGTTCTTTTCTCACATCACAAGTGGATGTCATGAAGTGGTGGAGCTGTAGATAGACTGATGATAAAGGGTTACTCGAATGTGTGAATGAAGCAAAACACATGAGGTAACGTCATTAGAACGTTATATTAAAGACCTTTAGCACACACGGTAGGATAGTGGACAGGTGGTCGAGCGTCTCCTCCTGTATTCTGCAGACAGGCCCACTGAGGACAGCACGGGTCCCTTTTTCTTCCCTCTCTGTGGTTCTGTCTCCAGGGGCCGGCGCACACACAGCTCATTAGCTGGAGCTAGCGTGGGCGTCTCCAAGCGTTTAGTGCTCTTTGTTTTCATATGTTCTCTATGGGTTTATCGGCGCTGGGGTCCGTGTGCTGCTGTGTGTTTTGTCGAGTGGATGTTTATGTGGGGGACTGGAGTGAGGGTTCAGGGGCAGTGCTCAGGGCTGTGCTATAATGACGTGCAGGTTATCAGTGGGATCGCTGGGTTTCCCTCCATATCTGTATCGCTCTGGACATTTTACTGATGTTTGACATTTCTGTTTGTCCTCAGTGTACCAGATTTGTCTTTTTAAACAGACTAAATAATATGGCTGTATATTGCACTGTGAATATGGGCTTATTATTTCTACAAAAAAGCTATTTTTAGTTTTTGCTGTTATTTAACATTTGTAGTTTTTACCATAGATTTTAAGATGTTCAGTATTGGCACATCTCTGTTAAGAAGTCACCACAGCGGGTCAGATATGAGTAGGCCTGTAGTGACTAAATCAAGATTGGACTAAAGACTGACCGGCCAGTTGATTAGTCAATCAAAAATGGGGCGTGGCAAAAGCTCTCAAACAATTACATATCTCTGTGTATCTGCCCCAAACTGCACACGCAAGACTACAGCGGATAAGGAAACAATGCATTTATATTTAGACAGATTCGGCTTGTGAATCATGAGTTTAATCTGTCTTTTTTTCTTTTTTTCTTCTTTTTTTTTTTACATATACCAAAAAATAATAAATCTTACTAACTCACTGGCTCACCTTCTCCATATGTGACCATGATACGGGCTGGTCTGCATGCTAACCGTGTGTGAGTATTTTTACAGTGGAATGTTTCGTGCTGAGCGGGTTTAGACTAATAGAGCGTAGAATATAGGAGGAGGTATGCGGGTCACTTTTAAAGGCATTCCGTTTATAAGGCCGAGTCTGCAGAACCTGCTTGTCTGCATGGGTATACTATTGGGTTTCCTGGAATGTTCCACGGCATGGCATTAAATCTAGAAAAATGTGTGTGTGTTATTAGGAGTATTCAGTAATTCAGTAGAGTAGAGTGTTCAGTAATTCAGTCGATATCATTGTATTTGGTTGGCATATTTTTGCTGTCCAGCCCACAGCAACACGACCTTTAGCCAAACTAGCCAAGCTGCAAGATTAATTAAACAAATCGAATCCACACATTTAATATCACATCAAAGCTGCAATTTTTGTACGATAATTTCAAATATCCTTTTTTTATGCATAAAATACAGTTTATCCTGTAGTATCAAAAATAGGTTATTAAGCAATACTAAGACTTGTATCAAAACTAGATACCGTACTCATTTGAGGAGAGATCGATACTGAAAAAAGTCCTATTCACAGGACAGAAATCAATGTTCCCTGAATAGTTTTAGAATGATCTTGAGCTGTATCAGAACAAAGAGCACATAGACTAGTGCACGCCATGGACCTGGCTTAGACCTGCCTTAGACCTGGTTTAGACCTGGCTTAGACCTGGTTTAGACCTGGACCACTGAGGGATTACACAGATATAAAGCCACATGGGGACAGAAAATAAAGTACTTCCATTTAATGTTGAAGAACACATTCTATTGTCTAAAAGGCTCTGTTACCGTATTGGTATCAGAACTAGAGACGTCCCCATCAAAATCTTTTGGCTTCCGATCCGATTTTTTAAGGAGTGCTCTTTCCAATACTGATCCAATACCTTTTTTCATTCACCCCTAGAAGGAACCACACACGGATCGAAAGGATTACTTAAGCGTTTTATTACACGTTCAAAACCTCAGACAACAATGTTTAACTTTTGGAACAGACCTCCTCTCTGAGGCAGGTCAACATAAAGAACACAATGAGTACATATTTTAATCCTGTGCAGTTTAAGCCTTCGCTAAATTCAGATTGTACACTGAAAGAATAAATAATCAAGTGGTAAACCTGTAATACCTGTTTTCTGCCTTGTGCTTGTAAATCTCAAACTGGGCAGGATGATTCTTTTATAAGTGACAAATCAGATCGGTAGTGTTAGAGTGGCTCTGCTGGTCCCTCCACCCCAAACTGTTTGTGTGTCACTGTTTGACTGTTGTTTTGTTGTAGTGAAAAGTCCCACACAGCCACATGGAGGTGTTTTGTCTTGATAACGATCATGTGACTGAATCCGATACGGTCCGATACTCATAAAAGAGCCTGAATATCGGATCAGGACATCCCTAATTGGAATTTTATTTTTCTTCTTCTCTTACTGTGTAAATAGTGTGTAATAGAAATGTGAGTTATGTTAACACGAGACAGAACGTGCTCTGAATGTGCTGTATCATTCGGTCAGTTTAATTTCAGTCTTTTTGAACAGAATCATTATTAACACAAATTGCAGATCTAATTGCTTTTGCTTTTGCCATTCACTAAATCACTATTAGATTTTTTCCCCTAATCATAAACCACACCACAAACTGAAATAACGTGATTGAACCTCTACGGCGGTCAGAAGCTAAATAGTGTTGATGATTAGTGTTGAACTCGGCCACTTCTCTCTTTCAGCTGCACTGTTACAGCTCCGAACATTATCGCTTTGTCTTAAATGGCCCATATTATATCTGAGCTGTTCTAATGTAGTTTCCTCATCACAAACAGACCTGGAGTTGTTTTGTTTCATTCGCACGTTTAACACACTGACCTCAGAAAACTAATACAGAAAGTGCTCCACTGTGTTTTCAAACTCTATACACCTTCACTAGTATCATTTGAATAATTTCCGCTCATCGATTTTATTAGTTTAACTTTTAAACTACCACTTTATGACGTCACAAGGTGGAACAGAGCATTTTGAGCTCTCGAGAAGTAGCCAGACTAATAATAAAGAGTCGCTCGAACATGTGTGAATGAAACAAAATACAGTTCCAGCTCTGTTTTAGTGAGCTGACGATATTATAACATTGCTTTAAGCTCCAGAGTCAATTTAGCATAATACAGGACAAAGAGACTGCCAAAAAATACCACATAAGAGCCGGGTCCCCTCTTAACGCTGGTGCAGGTGTATATTTTGATAAATGACTGCCAGCTCCAAATAAACGTCGATTCTAATGTTGGTGCTGAAGGCCGAAGTCGAGCTGCAACAACAGGACACGGGACACTTGGCTCATTTGCATAAACTATAAGAGCTGAAAAAAAACCCTCCCTCCTTGTGCCCTGATGCGGTGGATGAACGTTCTCACTCTGCTGCTCCACACTCACTGCGTCTGTCATTTATTTTACTAAAGAAATGTCTGCGTGTTACAGGAGGGGTTTTAATGACTTTCTGGAATTCAGGAGTCGCTTTCACATGTGGGAAACTCTCCGCTCCGTAGACATTTTGTTGTAACATTTCAAATAAACTCGCCTACGTCTGTATAGAAAGTCGCCTGAATTATAGTCAAACGGGTTAAAATAATTTGAATACCATATTTTCCCAGTTTTTGTGACGAACAAATTAATCTCCTGCCCCAAATCGCCGCGTGGTCTCAAATAAACGCATGGTCTGTTAAGTGATTGAAACAAATAAACCCCCCTGCTCTTGTTTGGTATTTTACAGCACTTACTTTTTGTTTTTAACACTATCTAAACGAGTCTACTCCCCTTCCACTGTGTGCTATTATTGTGCTAACTGCAGCCTCATCCACCTGCCCCTGTATCCCCTGTACTCCGGGCATTATCTCGTCTCTGAGCTGCGCCTCCTCTCACCGGAGCACCATCGCTATGGCAGCCGTTTATTTAGCAGCCCATCTTCTTAAAGACCTGACTAGGCTGAGCTTTTTACCCACGATGCCTTGGGAGAATCCATGACATGTAATATAAATGTGTCCCCGTAGGCTGCCGGCGCTCGACCTCTCCGCACGTCGCTCCAGCTGCTTTTTTACTCCGAGCTCAAAACAAACACGAGGGAAGGGCCGCGGAGGCTGTGTTTGGAGGAGAGATTTACGTGGAAAAAGCCAATTGTAATTTCTCAGACAAATATTGGGATTTCATTTGGGATTCCTCGGTTTAGATGAAGATTCAGTTCACGGTGTGCATTTTAAACACGGGGGTTCACAAGGGAGGCGCGTTTGAGTATGAACTGATGGATCAATACAAGAAACACCCGTAGAATCATTTAACACATATATTAAAAAAAAATAATAATTAAAGGAAAAAAGTATATAATATGTGTATAAAAAGTTAAAACATGACATTACATTTAAAACATATAATTAAAACGGATGTGAAATGTGATAAAAAAATTAATTAAAAGAACATTTTGTAATTAGAATATTAAAAAATTTCTGCACTTTAGTGTTTAAAGGTGCACTAACTTTCTGCAGAAGGGTCCACCACCTGCTGGTCTCCAAATATTTCACAGTTTGAAAAAAAAAAATGAAAAAAAAAGTAAATAAAAAACAAACAAACAAACAAAACAAACATTTTTACAGTGGCTGGGCTCACCACTCCACAGATCTGACCTGCAAGTTGAACTAATGATGACCTTGTAGATGGGAAAGCTTAAAGCCTTACTGTGGAACATTCCAGGCAAAACTACAGTGCACATCTTCATGGACACAAGCAGGTGGCAGACCCTCCACCAGAAAAGTTCCCTTTAAATTCCACTTTAAAATGATTATTTGTCTTATTAAAATTATTATTGTTGCTTTTTCAGATGCCAAAGTATTTCAGTTATCACAGAAAAAGTTGATTCTGGACAATATCTCCCGGCCCAGCGGTGAGATCAGCTCCAGCGGCGCCTGCTGTGAGTGAAAAACAAACAGCACATACGAGTTAATATGAATATGGATGGAAGCCTTGACCTAAAATGTGGCGTTACTCATTAGCGCGCGGGCATCAAAGCACAAGCCCACTGTTAGGTAACTGATTAGACTGGCAGAGTTTACCCCCCCCCCCTGAGCAGGAGGAGGGAGGGCCAGGGGGCATCTGCGGTCCACGATAACACTAGCCCATTTTACTCCGTGGACAGAGCTGAAATTTAATGATCTTCATCCGTATGGACAGGTGTATTTTATTCATTTGACTCTTTTAAACTTTTTATTACATTTATTTTAATTATTTTTTATTAATTGGTTTGGTGGGATAGTAACTGTTGTAAATATGTAGTGAAAATGCGGTAACAGTCAAAGTTTGTCCCTACAAACGGGGGAGGGGGCATCTGTGAGTTGACGATAACACCCAGAACACGTGGCTCTTCACAGCTCGCCCCCCCTCACCTTCCCCTGCACTTAAGAGCCTGGCGTGGACCTCTGAAACGAGTCCTGCGGAGTGTCGCGGATAAAGTCACTCTGAATAAAAACCTTTCTCCCGGTTTGCCTCGTTCCCCGGCTTTGTCATCCCGGTCCTGAAGTGAAAATGCTTGTTCTTGCCTCGGACTGGCTCCTCCTCGCGTTCACTTGAATCTGGAGCTTTCATCTCTCTCCCAGTGACTATATTTACCCGGCCTCCTGCTGCTCGCTCACCTGTTTAAATCTTTAATTGTGCGCTCGTGGCGGAGGACGGGGGGCAGGCCGAGTTAGCGTAGCACGTTTGATCTGAAAGGACCTTAAGTGGAGCAGACGAGCGCAGGCTGGAACATTTGATCACTTGGGCTCGCCGTTCATTGCTGTTGGGTTGGATATGTTTTGCGTGTCACATATTATCAGGCTAATACCGCGCAATTTCTGGACTAAGCGTTCTGAGAATAAAGCTGATCACTGGGTTCTCAGCGTGATGGAGGCAAAGCAGCAGCGCCGCGTCAGGCTAAAGGCTCATGCTAAAGGCTCATGCTGTGTAGTGATGTAGTGACCGGCGCTTGCTGTTTAAGTGCAGGTCATCAACATATGTTTTGAACATTCTGTACTAGAGCCGGCACAGTCATTGGGCCAATATCAACTTATTAGTCAGTTCAGAAATATGGGTTATAAAAATAACAGTTTTTACTTTGCTTTTTAGGCGTTTATTGCAGTTGCAGTAGCCTATCCATTTCAGAAAGGTGAGAAATTAGGGCTGTTGCCATAGCAATTAATAACTTTTAAAATCAACAGAACCATATAAATTAAATGATCCAAGCTATATGAAAGTATTCATCCTGGTTATTGCTACAGGGATAAAAGAAGTCCGAGCTCTGACGGCATCGGACGCCGCCCAGAAGTAAACAGTTTAAACTCCTCAAAGAGCGTGCTTCTGTTATCGGTGTCCTGCAGCTGGGACTGATGTAAGCCTACAATTTTACCTGCCACTTTGACCAACCGAGCCAGGTGATTTCTACTAGACTACCGTAAATTCCGGACTACAGAGCGCACCCTATTAAGAGCCGCATGCTCAGATTTATGAAGAAAAATCAATTTTGTAATTATATGAGCCGCACCATATTATAAACCG
Source organism: Odontamblyopus rebecca (assembly GCA_030686955.1). Lineage (NCBI taxonomy): Eukaryota > Metazoa > Chordata > Actinopteri > Gobiiformes > Gobiidae > Odontamblyopus > Odontamblyopus rebecca. The sequence continues at coordinate 34,639,962 of CM060670.1, forward strand.
CTGGCCAAAGACTAGGCGGGGGGTTCGCTTCTGCGTCCCCGCCGCCTGGAGCGCCTCCGGGACGGGCCGCGGACGCGGTCCCCCGCTGAACTCTGGGGACGGACTCGCTCACTGGTGACACTTGGGACACACACGCGCCACAGGCACTTACACACCTTCACACACTTGGGACACACACACGTGAAATGCACATACACACCTTGGCGCTCTGGGAATAAACCACAGCGGAAACATCGCGGCCGCTCTTTGCGTGTTAACCCAGTCCTCCAGAAAGTTTTCAAGCTCAGGCCATCTGCTATGGTTACCTCTGAAAGCTTTGGTTGTCTTTTTACACTGGCTCAGTTCTTCTTGCTGGAGCCTCCACCTTCGCACTATCTACTCGTTTATGCCAATTTTACGGGCAGCAGCTCGATTTCCTTCTTTAACTGCCAGAGTGATCGCTTTTAGTTTAAAAGCTGCATCATATGCTTTTTGTCTGGTATTCTCCATGTTGATGAGGGTTAGCAGAAAGACTGAAATAAGGAAGTTGTGATTAATCATACAATTTCATTGGACCTGAGTGAACTACTTATTCATTTTATTGGTCCATGTTTTTCCGCGATGAAAAAAATAAATAAAAAAGCCGCTTCATATTACACGCCGCAGTGTTGAAAGTGTAGAAAAAAGTAGCGGCTTGTGATCCGGAATTTACGGTAATAGGCTACAACATTTTGAAAATCTGATTTTCAAGATGAAATTAGCTCGTTGAAATCTGATGCAAGTCTTCACCAGGCTATAGCCATATTGTCTGCAGTAAATGGCTGCTGAGTGTTATTGTGACAGGCATACATATGTCTCTGTATGGAGAGCCCATTGTTTGGGTAACACTTAAGCTAGTTGCTAGCATGCTTAACTGCTACAAAGAAGTTGGCACTGAATAAAAAGGAGGAAGATTAGCTGAAGTGTTTTGCGCCTGTAGCAGTAGTGCAGTTAGCTTTGTATATTGTATTCTCTGGAAACACTCGTTATCATTTGAAAAGCTCCAGACTAAAGTGGATCCCAATGGTTTAGTGAGAAGTGTGCACTGATCCTGCACAAACCCTGTGTATGTTTGTGGAGCGGCTGTGGGCGTGTGTCTAATGGAGCGAGCCAGTCATTCCATCTGCACTGTACACCCGTCTCCAAAAACATCACGACTGAGGAATCTCACAGTGCTCCACTCCAACTGCTCTGAGAACATGGCCAGACACCAGTAACCAGAGCTGTATACAGTCTGTGTATACGCTCTGTATACGCTCTGTATATATGCTGTATATATGCTCTGTGTATATGCTGTATATATGCTCTGTGTATATGCTCTGTATACAGCTCTGCATATGCTCTGTGTATATGCTCTGTGTATACGCTCTGTGTATACGCTCTGTGTATATGCTCTGTGTATGCTCTGTATATGCTCTGTGTATATGCTCTGTGTATATGCTCTGTGTATATGCTCTGTATATGCTCTGTGTATATGCTCTGTGTATATGCTCTTTATATGCTTTGTGTATACACTGTGTATATGCTCTGTATACAGTCTGTCTATACCCTCTGTATATGGCTCTTTGTATACCCTCTGTGTATACGCTCTGTATACGGCACTGTGTATACGCTCTGTGTATATGCTCTGTGTATACGCTCTGTATATGCTCTGTGTATACGCTCTGTGTATATGCTCTGTGTATATGCTCTGTATATATGCTCTGTATATGCTCTGTGTATGCTCTGTATATGCTCTGTATACAGCTCTGTATACGCTCTGTATACAGTCTGTGTATACGCTCTGTATATGCTCTGTATATGCTCTGTGTATATGCTCTGTGTATATGCTCTGTGTATATGCTCTGTGTATATGCTCTGTGTATATGCTCTGTGTATATGCTCTGTGTATGCTCTGTGTATATGCTCTGTGTATATGCTCTGTATATGCTCTGTGTATATGCTCTGTGTATATGCTCTGTGTATATGCTCTGTGTATATGCTCTGTGTATATGCTCTGTGTATGCTCTGTGTATATGCTCTGTGTATATGCTCTGTGTATATGCTCTGTGTATATGCTCTGTATATGCTCTGTGTATATGCTCTGTGTATATGCTCTGTGTATATGCTCTGTGTATGCTCTGTATATGCTCTGTGTATATGCTGTGTATATGCTCTGTGTATATGCTCTGTGTATATGCTCTGTGTATATGCTCTGTGTATATGCTCTGTGTATATGCTCTGTATATGCTCTGTGTATATGCTCTGTGTATATGCTCTGTATATGCTCTGTATATGCTCTGTGTATATGCTCTGTGTATATGCTCTGTATATGCTCTGTGTATATGCTCTGTGTATATGCTCTGTGTATATGCTCTGTGTATATGCTCTGTATATGCTCTGTGTATATGCTCTGTATATGCTCTGTGTATATGCTCTGTGTATATGCTCTGTGTATATGCTCTGTGTATACGCTCTGTATATGCTCTGTATATGCTCTGTATATGCTCTGTGTATATGCTCTGTATATGCTCTGTGTATATGCTCTGTGTATATGCTCTGTATATGCTCTGTGTATATGCTCTGTGTATATGCTCTGTGTATATGCTCTGTGTATATGCTCTGTGTATACGCTCTGTGTATATGCTCTGTGTATATGCTCTGTATATGCTCTGTATATGCTCTGTATATGCTCTGTGTATATGCTCTGTATATGCTCTGTGTATATGCTCTGTGTATGCTCTGTGTATATGCTCTGTGTATGCTCTGTATATGCTCTGTGTATACGCTCTGTGTATATGCTCTGTGTATATGCTCTGTGTATAATCTCTGTATATGCTCTGTGTATACTCTCTGTGTTTATGCTCTGTATACGCTCTGCATATGCTCTGTGTATATGCTCTGTGTATATGCTCTGTGTATATGCTCTGTGTATATGCTCTGTATATGCTCTGTATATGCTCTGTATATGCTCTGTATACAGCTCTGTATACGCTCTGTATATATGCTGTGTATATGCTGTGTATATGCTCTGTGTATATGCTCTGTGTATATGCTCTGTGTATATGCTCTGTGTATACGCTCTGTATATGCTCTGTATATGCTCTGTGTATATGCTCTGTATATGCTCTGTATATGCTCTGTATATGCTCTGTGTATATGCTGTATATATGCTCTGTGTATATGCTCTGTATACAGCTCTGCATATGCTCTGTGTATATGCTGTGTATACGCTCTGTGTATATGCTCTGTGTATGCTCTGTATATGCTCTGTGTATATGCTGTATATATGCTCTGTGTATATGCTCTGTATACAGCTCTGCATATGCTCTGTGTATATGCTGTATATATGCTCTGTGTATATGCTCTGTGTATGCTCTGTATATGCTCTGTGTATATGCTCTGTATATGCTCTGTATATGCTCTGTATATGCTCTGTGTATATGCTGTATATATGCTCTGTGTATATGCTCTGTATACAGCTCTGCATATGCTCTGTGTATATGCTCTGTGTATACGCTCTGTGTATACGCTCTGTGTATATGCTCTGTGTATATGCTCTGTATATGCTCTGTGTATACGCTCTGTGTATATGCTCTGTGTATATGCTCTGTGTATATGCTCTGTATATGCTCTGTGTATATGCTCTGTATATGGTCTGTGTATACGCTCTGTGTATATGCTCTGTATATGCTCTGTGTATATGCTCTGTATATGCTCTGTATATGCTCTGTATATGCTCTGTGTATATGCTCTGTATATGCTCTGTGTATATGCTCTGTGTATATGCTCTGTATATGCTCTGTGTATATGCTCTGTGTATATGCTCTGTGTATATGCTCTGTGTATATGCTCTGTATATGCTCTGTGTATACGCTCTGTGTATATGCTCTGTGTATATGCTCTGTATATGCTCTGTATATGCTCTGTATATGCTCTGTGTATATGCTCTGTATATGCTCTGTGTATATGCTCTGTGTATATGCTCTGTGTATATGCTCTGTGTATATGCTCTGTATATGCTCTGTGTATATGCTCTGTGTATATGCTCTGTGTATATGCTCTGTATATGCTGTGTATATGCTCTGTGTATATGCTCTGTGTATATGCTCTGTATATGCTCTGTGTATATGCTCTGTGTATATGCTCTGTGTATATGCTCTGTATATGCTCTGTGTATATGCTCTGTGTATATGCTCTGTGTATATGCTCTGTATATGCTCTGTATATGCTCTGTATATGCTCTGTGTATATGCTCTGTATATGCTCTGTGTATATGCTCTGTGTATATGCTCTGTGTATATGCTCTGTATATGCTCTGTATATGCTCTGTATATGCTCTGTGTATATGCTCTGTGTATATGCTCTGTGTATATGCTCTGTGTATGCTCTGTGTATGCTCTGTATATGCTCTGTGTATATGCTCTGTGTATACGCTCTGTGTATACGCTCTGTGTATATGCTCTGTGTATATGCTCTGTGTATATGCTCTGTGTATATGCTCTGTATATGCTCTGTATATGCTCTGTGTATATGCTCTGTATATGCTCTGTGTATATGCTCTGTGTATATGCTCTGTGTATATGCTCTGTGTATATGCTCTGTGTATATGCTCTGTATATGCTGTGTATATGCTCTGTGTATACGCTCTGTGTATACGCTCTGTGTATATGCTCTGTGTATATGCTCTGTGTATATGCTCTGTATATGCTCTGTATATGCTCTGTGTATATGCTCTGTGTATATGCTCTGTGTATATGCTCTGTATATGCTCTGTGTATATGCTCTGTGTATATGCTCTGTGTATATGCTCTGTATATGCTCTGTGTATATGCTCTGTGTATATGCTCTGTGTATATGCTCTGTGTATATGCTCTGTGTATATGCTCTGTATATGCTCTGTGTATATGCTCTGTGTATATGCTCTGTGTATATGCTCTGTATACGGCACTGTGTATACGCTCTGTGTATACAGCCTGTGAATATTGTTTGTGTATATGGTTTGTGTATACGGCCTGTGTACAGTTTGTATATACACTCTGATCCTACATAGAGCTGCTCTCATGTTTGTGTATACGGTTTGTATACGCTCTGATCCTACATAGCACTGCTCTGTTTGTGTATACGGTTTGTATATGCTCTGATCCTACATAGTGCTGCTCTGTTTGTGTATACGGTTTGTATACGCTCTGATCCTACATAGAGCTGCTCTCATGTTTGTGTATACGGTTTGTATATGCTCTGATCCTACATAGTGCTGCTCTGTTTGTGTATACGGTTTGTATACGCTCTGATCCTACATAGCACTGCTCTGTTTGTGTATACGGTTTGTATACGCTCTGATCCTACATAGCGCTGCTCTCATGTTTGTGTATACGGTTTGTATACGCTCTGATCCTACATAGCACTGCTCTGTTTGTGTATACGGTTTGTATATGCTCTGATCCTACATAGTGCTGCTCTCATGTTTGTATATACAGTTTGTATACGCTCTGATCCTACATATGTTTGTGTATTCGGTCAGGTCGTACACACTGCTGGACTGACATGTGTGGATCCTGTGGTCTCTCTGGGGCCAGTCTGGTTCAGGGGCCCTTATTCTGGAGCCACACAGGCTAAAGGCTGGAGCAGACTTTACCCAGCAGCCCTTTCACCAGAGACACAACTCAAATGTTCTGACTTACAGCAAGTTTACATTTTTAATTCCAGTCCAGTCTGACTATGCTTCTGTTGTAGGGAGTATTATACCTCTGACGTCCATTCTATTTAGTAACAGAGATTTATCTGATTCTGCATAAATCTGTAGTTTCGATCATGTTCTGACATGTGATTCTGGGATTAGTTTGAACTTTGAACAGAATCTTACTGTTATTGCAGATGTAACCGCAGTGTTCCCCGGCCCTAGAATCAGCCTGATGCCTGTTGCCAGAGAATGGAGAGAGTTGCATAAGAAATATCTAGGGTTAAATTATGAATAATGAAGATCTCATGAAACCAAATCTTATCTCACGTCAAAGAAAGTGTTTAATTGTGCTGCTCACAGGGACAGGGGACAGAGAGCAGAGGACATATTGGACACAGGACACTGAGGTGTGAGAGCTATTTCTGCTCTCTTAATGGACCTGTCCTCTTTGTGGAGCAGGTCTGGCTCTGGGATCTAAACCAGTCCTGAAGATGATTAAATGATCTCCTCCAGGACCTGCTCAGCTTTTACTGTGGCACTGTTCTGTCAGGCTGCTGCACAACAGCCCCGTGACACTCCACAAGCCTCTTTTTACTTTACTTCTGACCGTTCTGTTCATCTCAACATTATTCAGATGTGAAACTATATTATTGAAGTGTACAATGTTTCCACGGTAGTGTCGTGTTGCTTGGAATGTTCCACAATAAAGCATTAACAAAGAGATGTTATAGTCCCAGACTTTGCATATGTAGATCATATTTGGATTTGATTTGATTCATTATAAACCCACAATATTGATCGATGGCTTTTCCTGTTCATAATCGCAGAACTCGGAGGGGTCTCTTCATAGAGACTGGAGCGAGCAGCAGGTCATGTGGGCAGGGATAGGGGGAAGGTGAAAACAAGAATTTTCTGAGCACTTGAGACTCGTACAGGACACCAGGATTACTCAATCAGGCATCAATCAAAATATAACTTTTTCATTTTGGGAGACATCGTTATAATTAGATTATATTAAATTAATTTTATAAAATATATGATTAAACCTGAGAAAAAAAGGCTGTTTTTCATCTGTAGTCCTGTGGCCCTGATGTTAAAGCAGCAATAAAAATAACAAGGTTAAACACTCAATGCTGCATAATGTCTCCTGTAAATTGATCTCTCTCGCATTTATTTAATCACAGGTGTTTTATTGCTTAAATGCCTTTAAAACATTCAAAAGATTATTCTATATATGTGGGCTTGCCTCTCCACAGATCTGACACACAGGTTGGTGGACAGTACAGCAGTGCAGTCGTGTTTTCGTGAGCCTGTTTATGGTCTGAATACTTTTAGACTCGCTGACTTTGTGAATTGCTCCGTACTCGTTATAAGCAGAAGGGTTTGGTGCCTGTGTTTTGCTTCAGTCCTTCACACCCAGAACCTCTAGATCATGTGTGTTAAATAATTAATTAATTAATCATTGCATTTATACAGCGCCTTTCAAGACACCCAAAGCTCTTTACAGGTCAGTGTTCACTCCACACTCAGTGGTGTAAGATACTGTTGTAGCCACAGCTGCCCTGGGGCAGACTGACAGAAGCAATGCTCCAATCTGCACCATCGGCGCCTCCAACCACCACTAACACTTACACACATACACCACTTTCATACTAGGCAATGTGGGTGAAGTGTCTTGCCTAAGGACACAGTTTTTGTGACTGGCGCCCCCTGTGGTTCCAGTGGTCTCCCATCCAAGTACTGCCCAGGTCTGGTCTTGCTGAGCTTCTGAGATCTGACGAGATCAGGGTTTGACGAGCCGGTATGGCCACATATAGCTTTGTTTTGGTCAGTTTGAGTGTGTGGGTATGTGGGGGAAGTATTGCGTTGCCAGGTGAGGAGTATAAATCCCCGGGTGCAGCAGGCCGTCTCTGGGTGTGAGGAGTCGGGAGCCCATCTCTGTGCTGGCTCAGCTTAGCCTGGGATATCCTGCTCCTTCATCTTTGTCTCATCACGCTGCTCTCCTCTGCCCTCCAAACTCTCCCAAGGTCAATATTTCATCTCTGACAAGCCTCTGTGTGTGTGTGTGTGTGTGTGCGTGCGTGTGTGTGTGTACGCATGCATGCACTCGTGTGTGTCTGTGTGCATGTGAGTGTGTGTGCCTGTGCCTGTGCCTGTGTATGTGTCTCAGGTAAATGTGAGCAGGCTGTGACAGGAGCTGACTCAGCCCGGTGATGACACAGGCGAGTGAAGGCTACAGACTCTCACACAGCAAACACCAGGCCATAGTTTCTCCACAATGGCCTTGGGTGGACAGTATATGGTGCTAGAATAGATGGGTAATGTTTCGTAATGTTGGTATCAGAAATATGGGAAGTATATAGAGGCGATACTGTTCCCGAATCTGTCCGTGCCCATCTGAGCTTTTCACTTTGTCCTTAGTGCTTCAGCCGTGTCTTTTAAACTTCTTATGTGGATATGGAAATGACAGGAAAGGTGAGGCTGTACGTTCACACAAAATACACTTTAATTTGAATATAAACACATGTCATTATTTTTGCAAAAGAGAAAAAGCACATTTGGGAACTTGAATTGTTTTTAAACCATGTACAGCAGGATGAAATCTCACGACATGGAGCCGTTCAGATAAATGTGCAGAACTCAGGTTAGATGTTATGGCTTTGCTCAGAATGGCATAAAACCTCTATCCACATCTATCTCCATGGACATAAGCATAAGGTCCAGGGCAGATCAGTAAGAATGTGTCAGTGTCATAAAATAACAGTACACGACATGTTACAGGGATCTTTCACTTGTGCCTTGTCATAGACTTAACTGCTATTTTCTGAAGTAAATATCCCATATTCAATTGGCCTCAACAGCAACACAAATATTCAATCTCGACTGAAAAAAATAAAAATCCATATTGAAGCCTGTCCTCAGAGCCTCCCTTTCCTCTAGTGTGGCGAATGTACCGAGCGTGGCGAGTGTGGTGAGTGCCGGGGTGGACAGCCAGACAAATGGCTCCTGGGCAGAGCGAGGCAGGGGGTCATTTTTTGGAGCTTCAGAAGAGCTGTAGAGGAGCTTGAGAGAGGAGCATGCGCGTGCTTAAATTACAGCCTGTCAAACGCCTGGGCTCCGTGATGGCCCAGTACGCCCCTCTTATGTTAATGTGGCATTTCAGGCACAGGAAATAGAATTAGCAGCACAGGCGGAGCGCGTGTCCCTGTCAGTTGTGCTGCTGTCCTGTCTCTCTTTGTTTTGCCTTTGTTTGGGGAGACTGGAGATGTGCCACTCTGCTCCAAACCATTAAAGAATCATTGATGGCTGTTGCACACATGCTTAGTCCTGCACTGGGCTGTTAAATATAGACACAGCTTAGAGACCCAGACTATGGTGCTTTTGTCTGCTGCTGTTTCAGTATAAAAAAAACAGAAAAACAGAACTCGTTCATTTGCAGTGACTTCTCACTTACCTTGTGCATTCTGAGCGTTATTCACAGTGATGCTTTTCACAAAACTGAGGTAATGCTAACAACTTGCATGCTAACTGCACACTTCCTGATTCTCAGCAATAAAAAAAACAACAAAAAAAACTTTAGAATTAGATGCAGACAGTACACAGCAGACTTATTTTGACCTCAAGAGCTGCTTCTTTACTGGCAAAAAAGACATTTGCTCAAATACATGGAAAGAAATCAGGTCCCAGCCCTTTAACACAATTTGCATAGACTCTCATGTCTATATAATAATAAATATATTAAAAATATACTGAATATTAGGCAGGAAGTGTATTTTTTATTTTTTTTTCTCGTATAGTATACAGGTTAAAAAGCTCCGTTACTATGAGTGTCCAATCCAAATCACTGATCTAATAGAAGGGCTTCATTTATTCCGGATAATTAACCATGTGCTCTGAGGATGAGAGCGTTTTCACTGCTCTTACACACTATTAAAGTGGTATTTGCAACTTCCTTGGGGCCAAGTATCGCATCAAATGATGGCTTTAAAAATCTATCGGCACAACGGCAGTATGCAGTATGGTACCTGTCGCTCCTGGCACTTCACTGACAACTGTAGACTATAGTAAGTGGCCATAGTTCGCTCAGCATAATGTTCCAAATAGGAAATGAGCACAGACGCCATCCTGCTTTGACTCTGGCGCCTGTTCACTTTCTATTTATTTTAAATGATCTCTGTGTCTGCTGCTGTCAGGCTCGTCATTTTGGTCTTAAACTGTTTGTTTTATATAATCCTGGTGGTTTTATTTGACTTTTTTTGTTATCATTAATATCTTAATTGCTGACAGCCAATTAAGTGTCTTAGGTTTAGGGTATTTTCCAGCTGGTGTTAGCAACAGGTTTAATTTCCCCGCTGTACCTGCTGGTCTCAGTTGGATGGAACTGAACAATATGACATCCCTCAGTCCACTTCTATGCTGACTAAAAAAGAAATGAAATAAATAAAATCGGGGTGGGACATTAACACGTTTATTACGATTAATTACACAGTAAAATAATGCATTAAAAATATGAACTCATTTTATCGCAGAATGTTTGTCAGTGACGCCAATTATACTGACGCAACGAGAGCATGAAAGCGTCTGCGTCTGCTGGACGGTACAATTCAAAAAATGACCTGTTGGAAGTCGGTTGTTTATTGCAAACCTGAAACATGTGACGGCAGCACAGAAAGTGCAGGAGCTGTTGGCGGGAGCAGCTCTTGTCCAAGTACAAACAAGAGAAACGAACTCAAACAAATGATGGCTTCAGGAAGAACATGAGATGAATTTTGCTTTTGGGGCGAAAATTGTTCTGTGATTGATTGAGATTAATTCATTACAAAGCCTGTAATTAATTTAATTTAATTTTTTTTATCAAGTCCCACCCCTAAAAAAACACGAACAGTTTCTTGTTGTCACAGTATCGTCGATGAATCCGTGATGGTCAGTGGTTCTCTATGGCTGCCTCTGGTCCTTGCTGGTGTAACATCTCCTGTCCTCAGTTGTCCTCTCTGGGGTCAGATGAGTCCCACAGGTGCGGTCCAGCTGCTGACCACATGTGGGCGCTCTTCTGCCCCTCCCCCTGCACACGCCCCTCCCTCTGCACTTGGACACATTTGTACAAACATGACTTGAGACTTGAGAGTTCTCCATAAACCGTGGTGATGGGTGTGGCTGGACATCTGCTGGCCTGAGTTATGCTGCTTCTGTGTCCTCCCCACACACACCCACACACACACACACACACACACACACACACGCACACACACGCGCGCACACACACACACGCACGCACACGCGCGCACACACACACACGCACGCACACGCGCGCACACACACACACACACACAGACACACACACACACACACACGCACGCACACGCGCGCACACACACACACACACACAGACACACACACACACACATACACAGACACACACACACACCTTTTCTTCTTTTACTTTACATCTTTTCATTCAGTTTGCGTCGTGTTTCTGTGTTTCTAGTTTGGACATTTACCTTTAGCTCTGACTCTGTCCCTCTGAACCACGTGGATCCTCACAAAACTACACTCGTTTTTGTGTGGAAAGTTTAAGTTTGTTTTATGTGTAGTTTATATATTGTATACCAGTGTCATCTACAGACCTCGAAAGGAATGGGCTGAAGTATGAAATAATAATTTCTGCAGATCCATATTTATCGACTTTTTCTACAAACTTTTTGTGATTTTTATTTATTTTTTATTTATTTAGTTTTACAATTAGCTTTGAGCTGTAGCACGTTGAATAAATTACTTCTGTGTGTCATTATAGATGCAAACTAATTACTGTGTGGTTCATTCTGTATTTATCGTAGCTTTTAACATTATTTCCTCTTTATAGTGTTTTTGGGGCTTAAGACTTATTGTGTCATTTCTTAAAACGTGTCTATATTTTCTCGAGGAATATATGGCACTTCCCGGTGTGTTAGTGTGACGGGCGTAGCGACTGCCCCCACACAGTTTCACATTTAATCTGGATATATGGTTCTGTGTAACGTCCAGGTCCCGGCCCTCAGACGCAGATGTGCACGTGTGTCTCCATGAACGTGGACATCATAATTATTTGCTGCCCGTTCTATCATTTTCAATTAAATGGGAAAATATAAATGAACTCTGGCGTTCAGTCAGTGCATCAGTGTAGCTCCTCCCTGCGGGTACCTGTGCTACGCTCCCTCCTCCTCCACTCCCCGTCAGATGCCTCGCTCACAGAATCCACTCCACCGTTCCTCGTTTGTGTGTGTGGACTCGTGGGCACAGGTTTAATGTAGTGTGGAAATCCCGGTTTGAGACGGGCACAGTGTTGGTGAAGTGTTGGTGAAGTGTCTGATGTGCTGTGGTGTTTGTGTTGCAGAGATCAACAGAGTGCGTAAGGACATGTACAGTGACTCTGTCAACGGCCTGGTGGAGAGACACCCCCTGGAGCTGCCCGACCCCACCGGCCCCATCGTCCACCTGCAGGAGAAGCTGTTTGTGCCTGTCAAAGAGTACCCCGACGTGAGTACACTTATGTATACTGCATATACTGTCAAAGAGTACCCCGACGTGAGTACACTTATGTATACTGCATATACTGTCAAAGAGTACCCCGACGTGAGTACACTTATGTATACTGCATATACTGTCAAAGAGTACCCCGACGTGAGTACACTTATGTATACTGCATATACTGTCAAAGAGTACCCCGACGTGAGTACACTTATGTATACTGCATATACTGTCAAAGAGTACCCTGACTGCATATACTGTCAAAGAGTACCCCGACGTGAGTACACTTATGTATACTGCATATACTGTCAAAGAGTACCCTGACTGCATATACTGTCAAAGAGTACCCCGACGTGAGTACACTTATGTATACTGCATATACTGTCAACAAGTACCCCGACCTGAGTGCACAAGTCTGTATACATTACACCTACAAGGAGTGACAGAGAGTACCCCAAGGTGAGTACACAGCTCCACACACTACACAGTAGTGTCAGAGAGTACCCACTGTGGGGAGTCAGAGGAGCCCACAGAGCGCTGCTCCCTCCACTGGCCCCTCATTAGCTTCAAGTGGCTGTTCCACTAATAGCTCTGCACTATTGAAGCACCTGCACACGTGGACAAAGAGGCGACAGGCGGCTCTGTTCTCTCTGTGCTCTCTGTGCTCTCTGTGCTCTCTGTGCTCTCTGTGCCCTCTGTGCCCTCTGTGCTCTCTGTGCCCTCTGTGCTCTCTGTGCTCTCTGTGCTCTCTGTGCTCTCTCTGCTCTCTGTGCTCTCTGTGCTCTCTGTGCCCTCTGTGCCCTCTGTGCTCTCTGTGCTCTCTGTGCTCTCTGTGCTCTCTGTGCCCTCTGTGCTCTCTGTGCTCTCTGTGCTCTCTGTGCTCTCTGTGCTCTCTGTGCTCTCTGTGCTCTCTGTGCTCTCTGTGCTCTCTGTGCCCTCTGTGCTCTCTGTGCTCTCTGTGCCCTCTGTGCCCCCATGAGCTGTGGCTGCTCTTCACACTCAAACACATGTAGATCATTTTGTCCTTTGTATACTGCATTATTGATCTAATGGACACTAATCGATACTAAAACTAGTATCGAAACTAGATACTCATTTTTCGCAGGTATCAATACAAGTCTGCTCTCTGTGCCCTCTGAGCCTTTTCTGAATGTCTTTAGAATCATCTGGAGCTGTATGTGCCCTCTGTGCCCTCTGTACACCCATGTGGACACTGTGTCTCTCTGCTCTCTCTGCTCTCTGTGCTCTCTGTGCTCTCTGTGCTCTCAGTCTCTGTGCTCTATTGATTTATTTATTATTGTGAACCTGTACTGAGGATCAAGTTTATTCTCTCTGTATCTGTGCTCTCTGAAAAGTCTGTGTCTGTGACTAGGGCTGGGTGATGTGGACCAAAAAATATATCTCGATATATTTAGCTATATCTCGATATACGATATATATCTCGATCTCTTTACAGGAAAAATAACTCCCCATCCCCCAAACTACTGCAAAAACAACAAACACATTTTATGTACTGCACTTAAACACTCTGTGGCCCTTTTTGGACCCTCACCCACAGTTTAAGAACCTCTTCTTTAAGAGAACTTCTACTGACACTTTACACCAAACTGCTTCATAATGAAAAAAGTGGCTGGGATTTTTAAACCTGTATTTTCAAATTCCAAACTGCAACATTCTCTTGTTTTAGAGTAACATTCTCTTGTTTTAAAGTGATGTTTAGTCTCTGCACATTTACCAAACCAAACGCACATTGTGACAAACAGATTTATTTGGCATTTCATTAGGCAAACTTTAGCCTGCTCTGTGCCATAGGTCTGCTCTGTGCCATAGGTCCGCTCTGTGCCATAGGTCCTCTCTGTGCCATAGGTCCGCTCTGTGCCATAGGTCCGCTCTGTGCCATAGGTCCGCTCTGTGCCATAGGTCCGCTCTGTGCCATAGGTCCTCTCTGTGCCATAGGTCCGCTCTGTGCCATAGGTCCGCTCTGTGCCATAGGTCCGCTCTGTGCCATAGGTCCGCTCTGTGCCATAGGTCCGCTCTGTGCCATAGGTCCGCTCTGTGCCATAGGTCCGCTCTGTGCGGACATGGACATAAAATTCGTTTTTGCTTCAGGTTTCGTCTTGCTCTTCTAATCAGCGCTCATTGAGGAGGAGCCTGTGGGCGCTAATGAAATATGACCGCACTCAGTGTCCAGACCTGAGTCCAAATGCGCTCGAGTCCGAGACAAGACGAAGACAGAGCTCTTTAGTGGAGGAGGAAGTCCAGCGGCGCAGGGGTGTCTTCTGTGGTGGGACAGATGTGGGTCCTGCTGTGGGTGTGTATTGAGTGTGTTGGTATGAGTGATATCGGCCACACGTGGAGCTCGTATGCTGGAGTCATGCGCGGTCAGAGGCGTCGTGGTTGCGCTCGCGCTGAGCAGGTGCATTTAGAACGTTTAACTCGGCACGTTACGTCTGTGCTCAGCTCTCCTTATTGTGGCTGCAGAAGCTCTCCCACTGGTGCCTGTTTTGTTTTCGCCGTTCACACGCCGGAATATTTTCTCGCAAATGCAAGTGAAATGGGCGCACTGTAGAGCCTCGGTCTTAGTCTTGGTTTAGTCCGAGGCCAGGTCCGGGCTCGGGGAGACAACAGCAGGAGGCGGGGGCGAGCACGGCACAGAGAAGCCAAACAAGCGAAGCGGCGAAACCAGAAGTAAACATAAGCATTATATCGATATATCGATATGTCAGAATTCATATCGAGTTTCAAAAATATCTCGATATATTTTAAATATCGAGATATCGCCCACTCCTACTGGTGACAGTACTACTTCATAGTGACATGTGACCATAACCATATTCATGTGGTGGTTTAGGAGGACATCTGGGGAAGCTGCACATATACATTTCTTGAGCTCTCAATCCCACAATGCAGCACACAAAAAATAAAATAAAAAAGCATGTTTGCGTAATCCTCCAGTCAACTACGAGAATATAATATATGTTCAAAATATGTGTAGCTAGATGCTACTGGAAGGGCACCTGGCTTATAAATCAGCCCATTGTGCCTGTGACAGTTTGAGTTTGGGGATGATAAAGCACTGAGCCGTGGCATAAAGTAAAGGACATTGTGCATAAGCAAATCTGTCGTCTTATTTACACATTAAATCATATTGTGTCTCGCTGGAATCGGATTGTGTGTGCGTGGCCAGCTGTGTGAGCTGGGGACTTGTGCCCATGCCAAAAATAAAATGTGTCTTTTCATTTCATTTCTAGGTTGAAATGTGACATTTTTAAAGTATCAGTTCATTTTTAAGGCAGCCCTGTGTTAGTGGAGCGTTTGCATCACAAACTGCAAAAGGTGTTGACAGGAGAAACTCTCTGAACTCTGATGCCGTCATTTCAGATGGAGCTCGGGGTCTCCCTATGTTCAGAACTATAAAAATCTGACCCATAGACAATTCAACAGAGAATCTGATCATTTTTGAATAGTCAACAGTCCTCAAAATGACACCATAGAACAGGAAGCTGAAACTCATTATAATAAGATTCAGTTTTAAAGAAAGTACAAACTTCTGATCCACAAATGTTTCTCTTTTTCATTCTTTGTTTGGGATCAAACCCACAAACTTGTCTTCATAATGTTATGGTTTAAAGTCCTTTAAACTGAAACACGTCTTTGGGGTTGAATAATGGCACCACTTTCTGAAACTATTATGGCAAAAAAAAAAAGTTTTGTTCATCTATACTTAATTGCAACTAATTGATTATAGAAATAGTTCTCAAATATTTCAGTAATCAAATAATGCTTTATATTTCTATCATATGACTCAGATGAGGAAGTGCACATGAGTGACAGGAAATGTGTCAACGCAGTGTTTTTGATGAAAACACCAGGACGTCCTCCAGCTTCACCTCAGATTGATCTGGGCACAAACTCGCACAAATGTCACATGGGCAAATCTGAGCGACTGACAAATTTAAAGAATAATTACAAGATTAATTAAGCATGATTAGCAAAATAGTCATTAATTGCAGCCCTTACTGACAGTGAAGACACTGAACTTTGTGCCAGTTTTTGTTTCATGTAGAGAGGCCCAGTAATTAGAGGGAAATAAACCATAAACTAGAAGAACAGATCTGAATCTGACAGATAGAGTTAACTCCAGCTGAGAGTTCATAGCAGTGCTGCAGGTCATTTCACTCTAGAATGTTCTGATGTCACATGAACCCAACATATCCACAATATGAAACTGTAAAAAGATCTTCTTACACATGTTGCAATAGTTCTGAAAGCTCAGATGACCCCCTCCCTCTCAGTGCTGTGGGGTGCCAGGACCCAGCTCTGTACCAGCCTGACCCGCTGTGCCCTGCCCTGCCCTACGCCCTCTTTCTGCCCTCCCTCTGCCCTCCCTCTGCCCTCTGCCCTCCCTCTGCCCTCCCTCTGTCCTCTGCTCTGCTCTGCCCTCCCTCTGTCCTCTGCTCTGCCCTCTGCTGTAACTCACACTAGTAGAACTCACTGCTTCTGTTTACCAGCTGCACCACTAAATTAATGACACCTCCCCCTGGTGGCCAAGAGGCATCAGCGCACGCACACGCACACACTATTAGTATTATTATTGTTATTGTTATTATTATTATTATTATTATTATTATTAGTATTATTATTGTTATTGTTATTATTATTATTATTATTATTATTATTATTATTTACACTGGGCCACCTTAAAGAAGTGTTACTTTTCAGAGTACTTTTCTTGCAGCACTTTCACTTCTACTTAAGTCATATTGTTACTGAAGTAGCAGTACTCTTACTTGAGTAAAAGTTGTGGGTACTCTTCCAACTCAAAGTCTACAAGTGACAAAAGCTCTGAAATGATTTCAACTTTTGCTATGATTTAGTTTGTCTCATTTTTGTGTCTGTCCTGAAAAAATAACACTTTTGTACATTATTGTGCATTTTGTCCTTCACATTATAAATCAGTTGCTGTTTATGTTAGTCTTGCTTGAGTCGTACTATTCCCTAAATATGCTTTAGTCTTACTTCAGTCATTTCTACTACTTTGAACTTCTACTTCAGTAATATTATTTGGAGGTAACGTTACAAAGTTTGAGTAAATCTTTTAGCTGCTCTTCCACCTCTGCACACAGGCATAACACTGAATCGTACAGAAGCTCACTCCGGACGCTCGGTCATTAAAGGAAAAGAGTGAAATGCCAAATCGCACTGATATTTATAGCCGTGAGCCAGGGCCGGGGGAAATCAGCGGCTGGCCTCAAATGGATTTTTACTGCTACTTTTGTGCTCTTTGAAAAGTGCTGAGGCGCCATAAACATAACACGCTTTGGACAGAGATCTCGAGTTTACCCACCGCCTCTGACCCACGGGTGCCGGGCTGTGCCGCCTGCACGGAAACTGAATCGGAATCGTAGTTAGAGAATTTAATACACAATAGGAAGATCATTTTAAAGTGATTCAGGAAGGTTCGTTTCTGTCCTGTGAATTGGACTTTTTTTTAGTATTGATACCTGCTCAAATGATACTTTTGACAACCCTAGATTCTTGTATTAGTTTTGAGTTCTGTTGCAATTTTGACTGAATACACCGAGTAGTTCTGCTGTAGCACGGTGCAGATCCATCATCACCTCTCTCTCAGGAGTCCTCAGCACCGTGAACTGTCCTGTCACTGCTGTTGTAACATTGGACCCACTGTGGTCTCACAAATCACCAAATTCTGACTCCAAAGATAAAATGACCAAACATGTTCTGTCCTTAAAGATGAAGAAGTATGTGCAGTTCGAAAGGATAAAGCTGCACTCTGTTAACTGCTCTGGTGGACGGTCCGTCGCCTACGTGTCTCCATGGAGATGCTTAGAATGTCCCACAGTGTAGCCATGAACTTAAGAATCTTCATGGAGACTTGCTGGACAAATTACAAATCAGATTTGTGGAGAGGTGATCCCAGTTATGGTGAGAATTTATGTTTTCTGAGATATTTTGAGCAATAAATGACACCTGGAGTTGAATAAATGCAAAGCAGATCAGTTTAATGCCAAACTGTGGACCATTTAAACCAAACCATTAACATCTCCATGGCGACTAAACAGGTTGTGGACCTTCTCCAGAAAATGTACGCAGTGCTGCTTTAACACTTGACACACTGCAAATGAAATTGGAATTCGCTCAACTGGATTTTTTTTTTTTTTTTTTTGACAGAATTGCTTTTTTTTTTTTGCGACCGAGCCGACCTGGACAACTGAGGGATTACACAGAGGTCTTAATAGTAACTGACATTTAAAAGAGCAGTCTTGTATACCTAGTCTTTTTATAACTATTTTTTGTATATTTTGATTGCATATCTCTGTTCCTGAGCTTTGTGTTGCAACAGTGGAATTTCCTCATTACGGCCCAAACAAAGCTCATGTTAAAACTCCATGTGCTGATAGTACACTGGAGCTGTAGAGGTTGAAAACGCTGCAGACCTGCTCTGGCTAATCAAACTGCGCTTGGCTAACTGCTAATGCTGCGGCTATAATGAGTCTATGATGTGCTCGATAAGAGGCCATTACAGCATTTCCCTCTCATTTCCTCTGAGACCATCGTTCTCTGAGGACTGTGCTCCTGCAGGACCTCCAGGAGGAGCCCACCTGTGCTCCCCACCACTTGTTGACTAAAACAGGAATGATGTGGCAGTGAGAACGCTTTTAAAACTCGAACCACAGGCTCCAGGGAGTTAAAATGGCTGTGTCCGACATCTTCAGAACTGTGGAAAAACACAACAGATTTATTTTGACCAGTTTGTAGTGGTCC
The DNA here is from genome assembly GCA_030686955.1 of Odontamblyopus rebecca. Classification (NCBI taxonomy): domain Eukaryota; kingdom Metazoa; phylum Chordata; class Actinopteri; order Gobiiformes; family Gobiidae; genus Odontamblyopus; species Odontamblyopus rebecca. Next base: position 34,658,932 of record CM060670.1, read on the forward strand.
AGAGTGATTCCTCACTTACCTTATGCATTCAGGGCATCCTGTTTAATCACTGTGATATGTTTTCTCAACTCTCACGGTCCAGAACAGAGTTTTGCCATTACTATAATATTAACGACTAGCATGCTAACACACACTTCCTGGTTATCAGACACCACATTGGTTCTCGTTGCTAATTTAAATGCAAAGTCTAAAAGGAAACCTGCATTACCTGCCCAAATATCAGGATTAAACATTTTATTCTCATTTTCATCTTTTCTGGTGTTAATCGCCTCTCTTCCTCTTAAAGCCCATGGGAAAAAAAACCAAAAAAAAAAACACAAACTAAAAACAGTTTGAATGATATGGAGCTGACCCGTTGTGTGATGTGCTCTGACTGCCCTGTGTGATGTTTGCAAAAACAATATGTCTGTAGTGGAGCAGACAGTTTTGCTCAGATCCGTGGAAACATGAGCACAGATGCCTGATGTTAAAAAAGAAAAGTGCAGAACAGTTCTGGTAAACAGAGTGATTTGTGTTATTGTCTCAGCTCCAGCGAGCTCTCCCCAGGCCTTCTCCTCTGCTGTGGTTCATACAAATAGTTATAATACCAATAAAATAATGTTATGAAGAATTAAAGGGCCCGTTCAACATGCTTTAGTCTGAACTTTTAGCCCAGCCACACTTACGTAGTCCTTTCTGTGGCTGTGTTATTGCACCATGACACACAAACTACCGTCTGGGTTCGTGGCATCTGTGTCTACCACAATCTGTGTCGACCGCTTGCTTTTCTGTTCCTTTTAAAAATGCAAATCAGGCGTCTGGAATAGTATTTGGCAGTTGATTTCCCATTATTCCTTTTCATGACGAAAAGAGGTGACCCGGCTCACAGGTTCTGTGTTAGTTTTTACCTGAGAAATTGTGTTGTAAAATCAATGTTATTTTTACAGCCATTGTTCATATTTAGCAGCTTTTACCGAAGGCTGCATGACGTAAAGAGCGTTTATTTATCTTGAGTAGAACACATACAGTACAAATCAGGTACAAGAGCTCCTTTTAATCCACTAACACCTAGAGGAGTCGAGCCGGTGCACTCGGCCTGCTCTAGTCCTGCTCTAGTCCTGCTCTAGTCCTGCTCTAGTCCTGCTCTAGTCCTGCTCTAGTCCTGCTCTAGTCCTGCTCTAGTCCTGCTCTAGTCCTGCTCTAGTCCTGCTCTAGTCCTGCTCTAGTCCTGCTCTAGTCCTGCTCTAGTCCTGCTCTAGACCTGCTCTAGTCCTGCTCTAGTCCTGCTCTAGTCCTGCTCTAGACCTGCTCTAGTCCTGCTCTAGACCTGCTCTAGTCCTGCTCTAGTCCTGCTCTAGGCCTGCTCTAGTCCTGCTCTAGTCCTGCTCTAGTTCTGCTGTAGTCCTGCCCTAGTCCTACTCTAGTCCTGCTCTAGCCCTGCTCTAGTCCTGCTCTAGTCCTGCTCTAGTCCCTACTCTAGTCCTGCTCTAGTTCTGCTCTAGTCCTGCCCTAGTCCTACTCTAGTCCTGCTCTAGCCCTGCTCTAGTCGTGCTCTAGTCCTGCTCTAGTCCTGCTCTAGTCCTGCTCTAGTCCTGCTCTAGTCCTGCTCTAGTTCTGCTCTAGTCCTGCTCTAGCCCTGCTCTAGTCCTGCTCTAGTCCTGCTCCAGTCCTGCTCTAGCCCTGCTCTAGTCCTACTCTAGTCCTGCTCTAGTCCTGCTCTAGTCCTGCTCTAGTCCTGCTCTAGTCCTGCTCTAGTCCTGCTCTAGTCCTGCTCTAGTCCTGCTCTAGTCCTGCTCTAGTTCTGCTCTAGTCCTGCTCTAGCCCTGCTCTAGTCCTGCTCTAGTCCTGCTCCAGTCCTGCTCTAGCCCTGCTCTAGTCCTACTCTAGTCCTGCTCTAGTCCTGCTCTAGTCCTGCTCTAGTCCTGCTCTAGTCCTGCTCTAGCCCTGCTCTAGTCCTGCTCTAGCCCTGCTCTAGTCCTGCTCTAGTCCTGCTCTAGTCCTGCTCTAGTCCTGCTCTAGTCCTGCTCTAGTCCTGCTCTAGTCCTGCTCTAGTCCTGCTCTAGTCCTGCTCTAGTCCTGCTCTAGTCCTGCTCTAGTCCTGCTCTAGTCCTGCTCTAGTCCTGCTCTAGTCCTGCTCTAGTCCTGCTCTAGTCCTGCTCTAGTCCTGCCTGTGTCACTTCTCACGCCAGAGGAGGCCAGGATGCCCATCATTACAGACTGGCAGGTCCCTGTCCGCTCGGGCACGTCACACATCCAAGAGGAATACGTGTGATGCAATTCCAGTTCCTCCCAAGAAAGCCGGGCTCACTGCGCCGCCAGACATGCTTTGTGTTCTTGGCTTCATTCACCTGCCAGCCCAGATTTGTCACAGCCTTCCCCTCTCTTATCCGCCCGTCAACAGCGCTCCCAAACAAGGCAGAAATATCACACTCCTGACACCGGCCTTCTCTGCTTTTTATCCAGCGCTTCACGTCAGGAGTTTTGTGTTTAAGCTTGAGCCTCATGGCAGATTCAACACGGCCGTCTGGGTCTGGCCAACGGGTTAAACAGGGTCACAGCTGTACAGCGGGTTAAAGGCGCTTTACCACATCCACCTTTTATTCTGTTTTCATTTGATTTCTTTTTGTATTTTTAATTTGTGGAGTAAAATGTGTTTTGATCTGCATTATATAACAAACTACACAAATGTTTCCCTCACACATGGCATAGCACAGTGTTTAATGGAGATTTTTCTGATATTGTGATAAGATTTGCCCCATATGTTTTAAAAATAGGATTTTGTGCAAAGTTAATTTTCTACACGTCCAGAAGAATTGACAAGAAGGCAATCTGAACCATTTCAGAACAGGTTAAAGGTAAACCACAATCAAACTACATGGTTAGCTGTTTTTTGTTTTAGTTTTTTTTTGTAGAATAAAACAGGATATTTAGTTTGTGGAGGAAATGGTGATGCTTCAAATACCGCAGCCTTTGCGATTAATTGTCTCGGTTCAAATAGTGATTTCAGTGCCATTGCGATGAATCTGGCAGCTCGACAGACCCACAGTTCCCTCTGTCTTCTGTGTCCTGGTTTTCAGTGAATAATTCCATTTGGATGTCCTGTCCCTTCCTCTGTCCCTCTCCTCCCTCTCTCCTCCCTCTCTCCTCCCTCTCTCCTCCCTTCTTCAAAGCCTCTTCCTGATGTCGTCAGCGATGCGGCGCTCGGGCTCTGTGAGTGACAGACGAGGCGCGCTGCCATCTGATAACTTCAACCTTCAATTAAATGCTATCTGTGGCGCTGGCACCGGGGCAGGACGGGGGGCGGGCGCTGGCAGGACGGGGGGGCGGGCGCTGGCAGGACGGGCGTGTGTCATTGGCGTGACCTTGAGGGGCAATAGTGCACATGACTGTCCCGTATACACCTGTAAACATCTGTAATGTACAACAGTCTGCAGTGATGCTTCGCCATGACATCACACTGGGGCTGTTCTGCCTGTATGTCTATGGTGAAACGTTCAGCGGTTACCATGGTGACACAATGCACACTAGCAAATGCTGACAAAAAAAAGTCAGCAAAAACATTGTCTCAGAGAAAAACAAAAAAAAACTAAAACATGGATTAATCATCACATTTCCAGGAGCCTGTGGTCAAACACGAGTGACTCACTATAAAACTATTGGCTAATGCTAGCTAGCATGTGACTGTCATGTTATTTGAGAGCGGTTTGTTTAGCCGCATGAATCAGCTCTCACCTGTTGTAGTTAAATCTAAGTCCGTTCTTTATGGTCAGATTGTGTTACACAAAACTCAGATTAAGGTCCAAACCACAGAGAGAGCAGTGCCTACAGCTGGCATCACCCCCCAGGGAATGTTGATGAGGTCAGATGCAGAGTATCAGTTCCAGAGGCAGCTGGAGGCAAACGTGAAGTTCACTTTCAATGGGGAAAGTGGGATTAATCACATAAATTATTTATTTGCATTACTTATTTTACCGGAGAATATGATCGACAATAACAAAAAAAAAAGTGATTATTAGGTTTTACTTCCCTGATCCAGAATACGCACATCCTCAATACTTTACACAGATGTGAGTCTCACCGGTGAATCTCCCCGAGTTCAGACGGACATGATTATTAGCCAAAGACACACAGGATCTGTCAGGATCAAAACACTTTTGGCTGCTTAAACAACTTAACACAGGGGACTGACAACATTTGTACAGAATCGATGAGCGAAGCACCAAACTCTGAGCTGAGAGAGATCAGATGTAATTTGTAAATGCTTAACATTTCACCATAAATAATGATACTTTTTGTGACGCTCAGATACAATTTTGAGGCCAGAAAACATTATTCTAATTAAACTAACATGTGTAACCTGGATATTCAACAGTTCTTAAAACCAGCAGCATTTAGATGTGATAATTCTTTTATTGAAAATGTGTCTGCTCCACTTTCCTCCATTCTGGAACTCTGACCCTTCTGATGTGACGGGATTTAAAGTTTTATTAGCTGGTGTTTGCAGTGAGCTGAGGGGCAGCCTGCGCCCCCTGTGGCCCGGGGCAGGTGGAGGGGGAGACGGGCGGCCTACATTTCCTTGTGCTGACGTTATGAAACTGGAGCCGCTCAGAGACACAAGCAGCTGGTAAACAGTGTGAGCCCAGGCCAGGGAAGGTCAGGCCGAGCGCGTGAGGGGAGCTCCAGTGAGGCTCGAGCCGCCTATTCCCGACACCACTGATCCAGAGAGCAAAACACCAACAGGCAACACCACCGCCCTGTGTGTTTAGTCCTGTGATTTCAGTATCATTAAGTTTAATAATAGGGCAGTGTGTATCTGAAGGAAAATAACTTTACTATTACTTTTGATGTCATCAGTTTTGGCTTTACATTTTGGCTAAGCATTTCTTAACTTAATTTTGCCTCTGAAACGTCTCGCGCTGAATAGAGTTTAGTGTCTGAACTGGACTGTTATTGACCCGCAGTTTAACCATTGTTCAGTCTTCCTGCCGTGCTGTTGGACTGCTCCAATATGAGATTTAATATGAGCCTCCCCACAGATCTGGAGATTTAATGCCGTACTACGGAGCATTCCAGGCGAAATAACACATCTATGGCCTCTCCACCAAAACAGTTCCATAGTGCACCTGTGTCTGCTCTGTCTGGTGCTGCTCCACCACCTCTGAAATAAACCCCGACACTCTTATCAAAGGAACGAAGGATTAACCGCTGAATGCTATGCAAACACAGCTCTGATGTGTGTGTGTGTGTATGTGTGTGTATGTGTGAGAGCATGTGTGTGTATGTGTGTGTATGTGTGTGTATGTGTGAGAGCATGTGTGTGTATGTGTGTGTATGTGTGTGTATGTGTGTGTATGTGTGTGTATGTGTGTGTATGTGTGTGTATGTGTGTGTATGTGTGTGTATGTGTGTGTATGTGTGTGTATGTGTAAGAGCATGTGTATGTGTGTGTATGTGTGAGAGCATGTGTATGTGTGTGTATGTGTAAGAGCATGTGTATGTGTGTGTATGTGTAAGAGCATGTGTATGTGTGTGTATGTGTGAGAGCATGTGTATGTGTGTGTATGTGTGAGAGCATGTGTATGTGTGTGTATGTGTGAGAGCATGTGTATGTGTGTGTATGTGTGTATGTGTGAGAGCATGTGTATGTGTGTGTATGTGTGAGAGCATGTGTATGTGTGTGTATGTGTGTGTATGTGTGAGAGCATGTGTATGTGTGTGTATGTGTAAGAGCATGTGTATGTGTGTGTATGTGTGTGTATGTGTGTGTATGTGTGAGAGCATGTGTGTCTATGTGTGTGTATGTGTGTCTATGTGTGAGAGTGTGTGTATGTGTGTATGTGTAAGAGCATGTGTATGTGTGTGTATGTGTGAGAGCATGTGTATGTGTGTGTATGTGTGAGAGCATGTGTATGTGTGTGTATGTGTGTGTATGTGTGTGTATGTGTGAGAGCATGTGTGTGTGTGTATGTGTGAGAGCATGTGTATGTGTGTGTGAGCATGTGTGTGTATGTGTGTGTATGTGTGTGTATGTGTGAGAGCATGTGTGTGTATGTGTGTGTATGTGTGTGTATGTGTGTGTATGTGTGTGTATGTGTGTGTATGTGTGTATGTGTACGTGAGGTGACAGAGCTAAAGCCAGTGTCCATCAGCCTGTGGCACCATCAGCCGCACAGACACTGAAACCAGGCTAATCATAGCTGCCAGTGTTGGTTTAACTCGGGCTGTCCCCATCCGATATGTACATGTTTTTGCAGCACTGACGCGCTTTACGGCAGCTGTAAATCAAAACGCCACCATGTCCACTGTGTGGGACTTTTCACTGCAACAAAATGAGAGTCAAACAGCGACAGTCGCTGCAAACAAACTTTAACACTGCCAATTCGTCACATACAAAAGAATTATTTAGACAAGTTTGAGATTTACAAGCGCAAAGCCACAGCAGCACTGGCGGAGGTATTTCAAAGAAGAGAAAAGCTGTGTCGAAATGGCGACAAGTCTAAGACAATAACACAGGATTGTTGAGTTCATCGCTTTAGACTGTCCACCGCTGTCTGTCGTGGAAAACAGCGGCTTTTGTCGTCTAATGGACTTTTTGGAGCCAAGGTACAAACTTCCTTCACGACACTACACAAAAAGGTATCGGATCAGTATCGGAAAGAGCAGTCCTTAAAAAAAAATCAGCTCGGAAGCCAAAAAATCTTGATCAGGACATCTTTAGTTTTAACTCTGTGCAGTGTTAAAAAAGCTCTGCCTCACAGTGGCTTAAATTCTTATCGACAATTGATCTCTTTGTCCGTGGAAACAGATCTGACCTGTGACTTGACCTGGATGCGTCACCTGCTTGTCTCCATGGAGATCGAGAAATTTTAATGCCGAACTGTGGAATATTCCAAAGAAAAATATGATGAGTCCCGAGCACCCAGAAAACACACACATATTTTCAGTTAACTAAGCCTTTTCAATACATTTTGTCATGAAATGAACATCACATCTGTGCAGTAATAACTTAACACATGTTGCACATTGGTGTTATTCTTGAGAACTCGGGACTGTTGACTTTCTGCAGAATTTGCACTGAAATCTGAACTGACTCATACAAGTATCACATTTCAGAGCACAGATCCCAACTACAGGACTGACAGTTTTAAGCAGAATAAGAGGAGATTTTGTTGCTTGTGGAAGACATTCCACAGCCTTCGCGATATGCTAATTGCGCCCAGTTTCGATCACGATTAACCTTGCGACCCGACTTTGGGCGAGTATCTGCGGTCCGGTATCTTGAGCTGACCTCTTCTTCCTCCTCGTGAGCACATCTCCGGACTCGGGCGGTGCTGTGAGTAACGGTTGTGCACACATGAACAGAGTGTGCTGTGTGCAGACTGTGTGTGGACTGTGGATGTGCGAGCGGTGGAGGCGGTGGAATGTGTGTGAGGCATGAGTTTGACTGATAAACTCTGAGCCAATGCTTTGGAATGAGCCTTTTGCACAATGCCTCTTTGTGAACGGCGAGCGGAGTTCCAGGGAGAATGTGGGGCCCCGGTGTTATGTGCACTACTGCTTCAGCTACAGAAAGTGATCTACAAAGAAGTGTCATTTTATCTTATTGGAGCTTCCGTTCAGGCTCCGATTCCAGAATTCCATGAATGACATAAGCAACGTAAAATACTTTTGGATTCATGAACGTTCCTGGTTTTTGTCCTAGAATTGACTTCAATATCCTGATTTTGTATCTGAAAGAATCTTTTTTTTAATGTGGATTTTCTTTCTTTGTTTTGAATCATTTCTTTATTCAGGCACAGTGCACATTATTCAAGACTGCAGAATAAACATGCCAGAGTTACTCAGAGGACTGTATTTCATTCTGTTTCTGGACAGATGTTGAGTGTCATCCTACAATTTTCTATTTCAATTTACTCTTCCTGTCCAATTTCCCTGTCGTCTGGACATGTATTTCACCCTGATTCCTAAAGAAAAAAGTTGCATCAGTTGCTCTGGTCTCTAAATAATCCGTATCAACACAGACCATGAAAACCCAGCTGCTCTTTACCACATATGTGCAGTTAAAAATGCACTTGTTTCTTGCCCCTTTGTTGCACTCTGCACCTGTTTGTTCATTTGCTTTTCTCTTTGAGATGTTCGAAGTCGGGACGGGCATTCGATTACATTTTCTTCATCGATGTCAGGAAAATTAATGATCAATTTTTGATTAATCATAAACATTTTATATTAAAATCATCATCACAATTATTCCTATTACTAATCTGCATAAATAAACTCAGCTTTACAACAAATAAACCATAATCCCTACAGAGCCACATCAGCCTGTGAGAGATCAGAGTTTAATGCAGCTTTAAACATTTGTTTACGTTTTACAGAAACAAAATTTAAAACTGCATGGCTCATTTGCATAAACGATAAGCAAAAAAAGCAGCTCTTTCCTTGTGCTGATGTGGTTCAGCTTCTGTTGGACTAAAAACGCGACTCAGTGGAATATGAGTGTTCTCTCTGTGACAGAGGATGTGATGAGGCTGGTGAGTCTGTTCTGTGCCGATGTTGCATTGGAGATACTGCGTATACATGCGAAACTGAGATACTGAAAAAAAAGATCATAACGGGGACACTGATGTACAGGTAAACACACTCTGGGGGATATAGTGATCTCCAAGGAGCCAGAGCTGAGACGTGGGACTGTGAGGCCTCAACTCCTTACGCTACGTTACGCACAGACACCTACATTCAGTTTGTCCATTAAAATTAACGTGATCGACAAAATTCTTAATGATCAATTATCAAATAGTCATCAGCCCATCCCCTAGTTGGAAGTCACAAAGTATTTACCAGAACCAGATGTGTTCTGACACTTTATTCACATGTTCAACCAAAGTCTGGTAAAGAGCTGCATCCAAGAGCTGTAGAAGAGCACAAGACAGACACTCAAACTGTCACTTAAAGATGCACTGAGTAACTTTTCGGTTGGGCGTCCATCACCTTCTTGTTTCTATGGATATGTCATTGCTCTGTTAGGACGTTCCACATGACATTAAGGAGGTTTTATAGCTCAAAAATACCTGACTGTGAGTGGGGTCGTCTTTTTAATTTGATCTGGTTTGGTCTCCGTGAAGATAGAAGCTCTAACACCATGCTGCAAAACATTATGGACAAAGCAGTAACATCTCCATGGAGAAAAGCATTTGACGCATCCCCCATCAGAAAAGTTACACAGTGCACCTTAAACGTTCGTCCAAACGCTGTGCCGACTCAAACCTATTCATTTCTTTATTTACTTTTTCCTTTCAAACTATTGTCCACATCACAGTCCATGACCTGTGGCCGGTCTGTGTTTCCTGTAATCTGCTCCCACCACAGCACGGTCCAAACAGGCTGGAGTGATTGTTCCCGTGCATCCGAGGACCAGGGGCTCAGCCAAACAATGAGAGGCAATGTCAAACCTCTGGGGTCAAACTGAGTCAATCCACAGTCAATAACTGGGCTGCTTCATCACCAACAAATCCCATTCTAAAACAATGGTCGCGCTGACGCCACCGGCTGCTCCGCCTCTGACGGAACCCAGGAAAAGATTAGCGTCCTCAGATCCCCGCGCTGTCCGGACTCCCCATAGCTCCGGTTCTCCTTATCACACTTTTCTTCCAAGTTTCCACCAAACAAACAAGCCCAACAAGGAGAAGTGACACATGAGCCGAGCCCCTTCAGGATTCAGGCTTATTCTCACATTAAAGCTGGTTTTGTTGAGTCAATGTTATCGGCAGAATGCAGACGGCTTCGCCCGGAGCACCGCTGTGTACCGCTGAACTCCAGCCGGCACCACAGAGCCAGGCCAGAGTGCACTTTGTTTGGCTGCTGTTGTTTTTTTAATTTATTTTCTGGAGGAATAATAATCGGGCGGCGCACAATCGTGGCTTTGTGATGGAGGGGAGACAGGATATGAGATCATGAGGAGGGAGGGAGAGGAGAGGGAGAAGGAGAGGGAGAGTGAGGGAAGGAGAGTCAGGTGAGCAGCGAAGAGGGAAAGAAAGGGAGAGAGCAGAGCAGTGAGGACGGAGAGAGCAGAGCAGTGAGGGGAAAAAGATGGAGAGAGAGTAGAGGAGAGAGGGAGGGGAGGGCTTATCGGAGAAAGAGAGAGAGCGGCCGGCGTGTGTGAGGAATACTGAGCACACATTACAGGCTTATGGAAATGTGTGAGCAGAGGAGAAGATGTCAGCAGATACAAGTCAGGAGAAGAGAGACGACCCACTTTTATCATTGATCATAGCTCAGTGTCACCACAGGACGGGGTTTAGGAAGCAATTTTGTACGACTCAAATATGATCCCATGCCAAAAAATAAAAAAATAAAAAAAAAGTGTTTTTGGTCAGCCATCATTAAAAAAAAAAAAAAACGGTGCTCATTGCGATGCACATTACGATTCCACTCGATTAATCTGTTTTTTTAAAAATGGTTTCTGGACATTTTTTGGGGTTTTTACTGTTAATTTTCAACTTTTTATTTCACTTAACTGTTAAAAGCCCTTCTGGGGAGAGGTGCTACGAATGAGCCATGGCTGTAAACACTAGGGGTGTAAGAAAAAAACGGATTCAGTGATATATCATGATATATTCTCCAATCGATTCAAAATACATCTGAATCGATCTTTTAAATATTCTTCACTAAAATTCATTAGTTCTCATGATTTAAAAATAAATTATATTCATACTATTTTGTTCTCAGGAAGGTGTAGTTGACAATAATATTAGAAGTAATTACCGTATTTTCCGGACTATAGAGCCGCACCGGTATATAAGCCGCAGCTACTCTATTTTGTAAAAAGATAAGAAAAAAGTTATACAAGCTGCACCCGGGATATAAGCCGCTGATGTCTATGTTTAAAAATGAGATATTTACTGCATCTACAGATTTTGTACTGTAAATGTACATTTATGTACCTGAACAGATTCTTTCTGAACAGTGCCTTTTAACACAGCAGCAACTGTGCTGATTAAAACAGGTCAAAAACAGAAAAGAACCGGTAATTGACCTTCATTTCTCCTGTGCAGTGAAACCACAAGTCACTTTAATCATCTCCACTGACGCCGAGCTCACAGCAGCAGCACAGCAGAGGTCTGCACGGGACATAGTTTTCAGTCCCGCTCCCACAGTCTTCAGTATCACTACCGCCTGAACCGTGCGGTCAGGCTCCCGCCCACGCCCACAATAAGCTTTCAGAACGTTCTTTCAGATGCTCTTATTACATCCATGGTCCTGCACTGTTTTGTGTTGGTCCCGTGGGTCCCGCGGGTGCAGGGCTCTACAGCCGATGACTTCAACTTAAAACTTGCATCATACAAACTCCTTCGTGCTTTTCATGATGAAGGGGCGAGGATTTGAAAATAATTACCAGTTAGTAATTTGTCGTGCGTGTTATATCTGCTAAATAAAAAGTAGCGTATTCTTCTCTGTCTATCTTGTTTTTGAAATTCCGGTTAGAGCGCCCCCTAGCCGTGGAAGAAAAATCCAAAATTTAGCCGCTCCGCACTAAAAGCCGCATGGTTCAAAGCCTGGGAAAAAAGTAGCGGCTTATAGTCCGAAAAATACGGTATTGATAAATTACGATATATCATCCATTGTTTTATTATTGGGATATATCGTGATATATCGAATCGTGACATGCACATCATGATATGTATCGTATTGTCAGACTCAAAGCAATACAGCCCTAATAAACTCTGCGGTACATGCATCAATGATCTACGTTTATTGTATCTGTCCCTATCAAATAAACAATAAATACACTGTCCTCATCCTAAATTTGACAAACAGTGTCCGAACGTTGTGTTTGTAATGTAAAAAAAAGTGAATTTCATGAAAATTCAAAATGCCTCTGATATGGCTGCAAGATTTATCACAGTTGAATCCTTTTTTTTTTTTTTTCAGCCATGTCTGAAGAGGTTTTAGAGTCATCCATGCGTGTTTGAGTCATTTAGCAATCTCCCCTGGGCCTTATTTGAACCCTCTTTATGGTTAGATGTAAGATTCTGTCTGATGCTCTGCCCACAAGCCTACGTCACCCACGCTCCCATGTGACAACTCTCCATAAATATACAAAAACATTATACAAAACTGTACACAGCGACTTCACAAACCTGATGTGATGTGCAGCAGTTTCACTATCAGGAGCTCTGATTGTGTTGAGAGCTCTGAACACACAGACTCAGAACATCAAAACAGAAGTGAAACCTATGAAACATGTTAATCCGTTGTTTTCGGTGAATAGATCATTTCCCAAACATTAAAAGGAACGTAGTGATCTAAATATGTTTTGCATTAGCAGTCAGTGTGACACAGAAATGAAATACAGCTCTTTAAATTATTAATTTAGTGTAATCGTTTTGAAAAAGATTTGCAGCAGCTAATTAAAATATCACATTTTTTTCTTTTCCATTTTATCAAACCAAACGTGCAAAATTACCTGCAAAAACCGTCACTGAATGATGTTTCTAATTAGTTTTTACAAAGTGCCGTTACGTATGGAGTTCTGCCTGTGCCCTTGTCTCCTGTGTGATCTCACATGTGGAACCGTCCTCCCCACGCTGGGCTCTGGGCTCCTGCAGCTCACAGGTACGAGCTGGAAACGCCTGAGAAACCCGTGCCATCAAATATGCAGCTCCTGTCACCAAACTGAATGGGCCGCACATTTTTCCTCAGTGTTTTTGACATCTCCGCCGTGGTTTTACTAATTAATTGATAGCATCTAATTCGGCGGCGCTGCGAGGACGTGATAGGACATAAAAGTCACTCCGCTTTTCAAAATTCATAATAATTTATTGTTTTTAAGCTGCCTCTGGGAAATTAGCAATTTTCTAACAAAAGACGCTGAAGTGTTGTTTTAGCCTGATACGAATATTCCAGCTCCATAATGGACATAATAGACACTGGCTGGATTCCCACTGTGTGCTGGGGTTGGGAAGTGGGTCATAGTCAGTTCTGCACACACATATACAGAGACAAACTACGTGTAATTTGCTGTCAATTTAACTTTTTTACATGTTGATTTCATCTTAAAGGTGCTGTACATCTACTTTTTACTGTCTTAAAAATGGAGAAAAACGGAAGTAGTTCATTTGAAACAGTTTCCAGTGGGTCCAGCATTATTCCTGACTTTACTTTTTGCATTCTGAGCATCCGAATTACACACCACAACGAGTTTCTAAGTACTTTAGACATATGGAGACGTGCACATCCAACAAAAATTGCGACCAGAGACAAAAATAGTGAAAGAAGGAGATCTGGATGCAGTTCTTTGAAGCTCACAGTTTTTTATTTTAGTGACACCACAAGGTGACGTTTCAGGCCGAGATCCTCTTCAGACAGGAAAGTTCCACACCACTGTTTTTATTTTTATTTTTTAATGTAACGTCACATTGTCTTTCTGTTATTTTTTTGCACTTCATGAGCACTGTTCACAACTTTCAGAGACCAGAGCAATGACTGTAATGCTTATAGCAACTAGCATGCTAACACACACTTCCTTATACTCAATAAAGAGGGAGGAGTTTGTAGGAAGAGAACAGGAAGGCAGAAGACAGTGCAGAGGAGGAGGACAGCATACATACACACACACACACACACACATACACACACACATATACTGGACACATTTTGCTCAGATCCATGGAATAATCTGGTCCAGCACCTTTAAATATAAACCCAAATATTTTTAATCCCACATCATTTAACTGCTAATAAACCTGAGAGAAAGGGTGGAGGTTAACCCACTTCAGAATTATAATTAATTTCCTGTCTTTGCTCATTACTGTGATTTGGTATTTTTCTGAAAATCTTTCTAAAAACAAATGTTACGATATTTAATTAGCAACATTTATTTAACTAAAATGAACAGCGAGCTAAAGGTACAAGTGTCCGATCAGATTTTTAATGTGTAACTGGGGAAGGACAGGTGTCGGTTCTGTGTTCACTCCTGATGACATCTCCTTGACCCTGACCCAGTGATGAGCTGCAGCCAATCAGGAGTGACTGAGGGGGCGGGGCTAGAGTGGGATTGGCTGTGTAAAAGCTGCAGATCCACGCTCCCGTCTAGCCGGCTGCAGCAGTAACACGGCCGTGTTTGTGTTGCTAATTTGACCAGGAGGAATAAGCCGGGCCCGGCTCTGGCCCGTTTGATCAGTGGAATGTCTCAGATGGTGCACATGAAAGAGGACGGCTCAGTCCCACACTTTAATTGGAAAATATTGTACAAAAATAACCCGTGTAATGTTGCCGCCAGTGAGGCAGTAGAACCGAGTTACACAAATAAATGCACATTTGAAATATTCAAGTGAAGAAAGCAAATGGATGAACTCTAGTGCTCTGGTGCTGATACTGGTGTAAGTGAGAGAGCACATGCACTTTTTTCTCCCATATATTGTGTCAGTGTGATATCGAAAAATGATCCAATATTTATCACAATATTTGACATTTGTCACAATATTTGTTACTTTTTTCCAACATGTTGTATATGTCATTCTTTTTTTCTTTAGAGCAGAATCGTGAGTTGCAACTGTAAATGGAAACCAAAACATGAACATAAAAAACAAAATGACATTAGGTTCCCAGACTAGTAGTTCTACTATAGTAGTAGTTCTACTATACTATTTAATTTCCCAGAGAGCTATTTTATCTTTTATCTTATTGTTTTTATACGCCCGTTGTAATAAGACGGGACGTATTATGGTATGGTGCTGTCCGTCCGTCTGTGGACACTTCAAAGCTTTGTAGTGTCTTTAAGTTCTGTTGCTAGGTTTGACAAATTGTAACTTAATTCTATATACAATAATTCAAAGTACGGGCGTATTTTGCCCCGCTGGAGGAGCTCTTGTTGTAACTTGTTTCGATCCACAGGCTCTTGGTCGGTTGCATCTGTAACAAAGGAAATTTCCCCTCGGGGATGAATGAAAGTGATTCTGATTCTGATAGTTCCCAGTGCACCATGTTCCTCCTCTGGGTTTAGACCTGCTGCTCCTGAGGCGTTTCACCACTGCACCAGGCCAACACCAGGCCAACACACTGCACCAGGCCAACACACTGCACCAGGCCAACACGAGGCCAACACACTGTCCACAGAGGGATTATGTTCACATACTGTTCCTTTTCCAGTGTTTATATTGATGTTGGCAAATACTGATTATTGGCCACAGGAGTGAGACAAATGTTGGATATTGTGTTCATACGATAACAAAACTTAGCCTAAGTCAGTGTAGAAGTGTGTGTGGGGTTAAGAGGGGCAAAAGTGTTGGAATTGTACAGCAATTGATATTAAATTTAGTACTGGAACAAGATACTCATATGAGTAAGTATTGATACTGGAAACAATCACAAATAGTAATATTGAAGTTGGTGTAATATAAGTGTTAGTACTGTGGTAGTACTGTGGTAGTACTGTGGTAGTACTGTGGTAGTACTGTGGTAGTACTGTGGTAGTACTGTGGTAGTACTAGTGGTGTTGATATATTTAAAGGTGTAGTTCAGTATTTGTGTGTAAAATCTCTGTTCGAGTGTAACATGGAGGCGCCTCGGCCCCTCAGGAGCCGAGTGTTGAAGAGTCTCACAGTGACACGTGTGGCTGCCAGGGCTGTTTGTCCCAGTGTGATGTCCCAGCCTCAGGACGACTCCCACTCTGTCCTCTCTCCTCCTCCTCTCTAAACTCCTCCTCTCCTCTTCTCCTCTCTCCTCTCTCGGAGCATCCTCATCTCTCATGCCCCTTCTCTCATTCCTCTATTCCTCTTCTCCACCCCCCATTCTATTGCTCTCTCTCTTCCCCGTGTTCTCTCCCCTCCTCCCCTCCCCTCCCCTCCTCTCCTTCCTTCCTCTCCTCTCTCGTCTCCTGTATTAACCTGATGCGTACAGACACCTCTCTCCTGGCTCCGTCTCTGTACCAGTCACAGACTGGCGTGCCTCGCCTCGCTGTGCCCTGTGCCGCCTGCCTGGCTGACCTCCATGGACAGGTGCCACCCCCACCCCTCCTTCCCCTCTCCCCCACCTCCCTCCCTCCCTCCTCCCCTCCATACTCGCACAAACAAAAGGTCCCCTGGCTCTGCTCAGAATGACGAGAGCCGACAGCCTCCTGAATCACACACACTACACGGACTTCCATGCACTTCCTGGAGACCTTCACCATAATGATCACTTGTCTGACCTGAACCTAAAGCCTGAGGTATTTGAACCACATGTCACTTCTGTTGTAATGGGAGGATGTGGCTCGGGGGGAGGGGGCAGTATCGTCCTTAGGCAGTAAAACATGATTTTATACGACTCAGATCTCTGCTGTCAATCAGCTGTTATGGACCTTAATTAAAAGCCACTGATGTATGTTTTTAATGAGAAAGAAAAATGACCTGATTGATGACTGCCGTCTTTGTACTGGTCAATCAATCAAACATTATTTTTGCCATATCGGCCGTACAACATGAACGACTTTTCTAACTGGCCGTATACATGTCGCACTACAGTGTAAATAAGTGCACTGAGGCCTTTTCCCTGAACAAAAATGTCTGCGGATTGCAATGAAATGATTAAACCAAATAAAAACTATACTCAGTACAGATTCTTATACCACAATAAGAATAAAAGACACTATAATTAGACAACAGAATGTGATTTCCAACATTAAATCACAGAACTTTCTTTTATATTCCCATGTGGTCTTATATCTGTGTATGTGTGAACAAAAAATCAAATACAGATAACAAATCGTTATCTGTTTTTTCATTTTGGTTTTAAAGTCAAATAATAAAGAAAAGAGTTGTTTTTTCATTTTCTTATTTTTGACTCTATATTGAAAAACGAATGAATGAAACACTCTATTCGGTTGTTTTTATTACTATAACTTCTATAACTCGCCTTTCAAGATGACATGTCGGTTCTCGGTCTCTGATTTTATAAATAAAATTTCCCCCCAAAAAGTGCGACTTATAGTCCAAAAATATGGTATGTGAAAGCATCGCACGCTGCGCCCCCGACTGCCCGGGAACGGTACTGCACTTTGAAACTCGGCACGGCCCAAAGACCTTAAAGGTGTTAAAGATTGTGCAGAGTCATGTCTTTCACTCACCCGGTTTGTTTACCTCCTACTGTATCCTTCTCTCCTCCTCCATCTCTCTCTCCTCACGCTCTTCAGTGTTTTTTTTTTTTTTATTTGCTGGGAATTGTAATGGATTAATTTCTCTTTCCTTTCCCCATTTCTTTCTCCTCTGTATTTCTCCTTCCTCTCTCCCCTCCCCTCTTCTCTTCAGTGTTTTTTTTTGGCTGGAACTGCATTGGATTATTTTTCTTTTACACATTTGCCGTGGTCCCATTGGAAGCGCGTTCGGAGTGGAGAGGATTACTCTGGTAAATGCGTTCCCCTCCTGTACAAAGCCGCAAAGCCACTCTGCGGTGAAGAGGGGCCCTTGATAAGAGAATACTGACCCCCCCACCCCAGCCTCACCTCTCTTCCCCCCGCCCCTCTCCCCCACCCATCCCCTGACGTCGCGTCCTCGCCAATTAGACAGTGGGATGGACTTGGCCCGGGAGTCCTTTAAAGAATAATTTTTGAAAATTCAAACATCTAAAATAAGTGTCTTTGTAATGTAACTTTGTGGAGATGCTGTAAGGTTCCATGGACATAGAGAGTTAAAGCCGTACTTCATGAAGGTTCAGTAGATATGCTGTGCTCTACTGTGGAACAACATTCAGATGGAAATGGGTCTGTGCAGACAATAACGTTTGCCTTAAAGGAGACCAAATAAGAGTCAGGTTTGTGGAGATGCAAGCCTGCTCACAGTAAGGACTCAGGTTTTTCAGTGCACACTCATTTCACACTAATAGACCCTTTTAGTGTCAGTAGTGTCAGTGCTCTGTTGAACATTTTGGCAACAGAAGAACAGCAGAACTCAGCCGCCTGTTAAGCTCTGCAAAAGGATTATCGTCAAAAGATCGAGACTATTTCCTCAACAAGCCGACTTTGACACATGGTGTCTGACTGCCAGATCCTTGTGCGATCAGTGAGTAAAACTTTACAGCTTTAGTCACCGGTAGAACATTGATTCTGACAAACACACACAGAACAACCAGACATTTTGGTGCTGGAAGTGTTTTTATCTCCGTCTTCTGTCCGTGTTCAGTCTGAATGAATCAGAATGAATGGGGAACAATGAAACTTCTGTTGCCAAATTGCGCACGCAGCTTTTTTTAAAAAATCACTTCCACTCTAAAAGGGTCTAGAAACTCAACCAAAACATGTTTTTATTTCAGTCTGTTTGTTGGCTAAAGTTTCCACACTGTGGCATTGAATACAGTACATTAAAACCCGCCTTGTGATTAATCTGCCTTCACCAAAATCCTGTCAAATAATCCTGTCAAACCTCCCGTGCGACCCCTAAAATGACATTTCATTGTGGTCTGTGGGGAACAGCCTGACAGCCGGGTTAAGTAAAGTTACTGTTAAATAAATTCTGAGGCAAGTGCAGTCCTTTCCTACAGAGTCGATCACTGTTCTGTTTAATCGGATACAGACCCTCTGGAGGCTCCCGCCCACAGGGGCAGGTGTCTTCGTTTTAGTAAATCGAGTATTGGTTGAAATGACTGTCTGTGTAAATGTTGTTGCTGTAGCTGTGGAAACTGTGTTCAACTTGATGTAAGGCGCACTAGGCATCTCTTCTAATGGAAGGTTCAACTGTAGCTTGGTCTGATGTTGTCTTGTTTCTCCATGGATATAGATGTTTAATTCTATTCTGTGGAACATTCTAGAACATACTGTATATTTCAGTTCTTTTAGCGTACCTGCTGTTGGCTGATATTTGGTTTAAATGGCTCTGGGTGAGTTCGTAGTCAATTTAAATGAGTTAAAGTTGGTGATCTCTAATCCCAATGCTGGAGTGTGAACCAGAAACCCGCGTTTGCCACTAAATTTTAATATGTAAACTTTACCGCCTCCATCTTTAGTTTCAGTCATAAGTTGTGAGCCGTCTGTTGTCTGATGTGGTCAGGTACTTGTTATGCAATAGCAGGAAAATGTGAAATCCCGTCTTGAATAGCTCTGCAGCGGTGTCTTGTGTGGAGGCTGTGTGTCGCCGTGGCAGCAGCAGCAGCAGCAGTGAGATCATGTCCATTCACAACAGTGGAAAGTCTGAGCGCAGCGTTCAAGTCCAAAATAAATGTCTGAAAATATCACTATTATCTGTTCAGACACTATAACTGTGATGGTTTCCAGTGTGATCTCAGGACACGTCAGCCCTCGCTACTAGAAATGTGTCCGAAGGAAAGCAGGAGCAAAAGGAGTAAAGCAGTAGTTGATACAAAAACTAGTATCGAAACTAGATACTCACTGAGCAGGAATCGATACTAAAAAAGTCCCATTGGTCGACATGATGATGACTAGTGACTGAAATTATAAAAAGTGTTAAATCCAGATTGACATAATTTGATGTTTGCTATATTTGATACTTGCAAAACTAAATCATGCACAAAGTCTAAATTGAAAGCCAAAAAGAAAAAGAAAAACCCAATGCATTCAAATATATAAACCTTTAAGTGTTTGACTATCGGGAGAAAAAAGTAGGGTTGTCAAAAGTCAGATGGCAATAAATACTAAAACTAGATACTGATTTAAGCATGTTGATACTAAAAAGTCAGGACAGAAAAATGAACCTTTCCTGAATGTCTTGAGCTGTATCAGAACAAGTAGAAGAGCACATAGACTAGTGTCCACCCCTGGAGCACTGAGGAACCTACTGCACCACTGAGGATTACACACATGAGGACACCTCGGAGTAGAAAATAATGTTGATGATATATTTCAGAGCTGAATTGCCATAGATTTCTCTGGATTGTCTCTCTGTATCGGCGTTGACCGTGAAAACAAATCTGTACTCTCCACCTCTCCGTGTTCACTTCTTTTAACCTGCCGTTTCTCTTCTTCTCTGTGCAGTATAACTTTGTGGGGAGAATCCTGGGCCCCCGGGGACTCACAGCCAAACAGTTGGAGGCCGAGACGGGATGCAAGATCATGGTGCGAGGCAAGAGCTCCATGAGAGACAAGAAGAAGGTAAGATCAACTCAAAACTCTGCTGCTACACACAATAAGGGATCTCTTCCACCAACCGTCAGAGACCAAACCCGCCTGGGCTCCACAATACACATTTCTCCGATATTTTACAAAGCTGTGTCTGGTCACTGGGGAATCTCCCAGAGTTCAGATGAGTGGGATTGTCAGGTGGTTTAGCCAGTCAAGGACATACGTGGTCCATCTGTATCGAAACAAATCCTTAGGAGGAATAAATAAAGGGGAAAAAAATAAGATTGACTGAAGAAATTGCACGCTTCACTCCACGTCACATCTGATTGGAGGGTTCTGTCTGACTCTGGCTCGAGTCGTGACCATCCCTCACTCTGGACTTGTGTTTTTGATGAAAACATATTTTGTCTGTGAGTATAATCCTATTATGAGGTTCTCAGATGACATCACTTCCGCTTTATCTGTGTCAAATTCGGTCAAAATGATGAAGATGTGCACCGTTTTACACACGATAGTGAAAACAAAACTGTTTTTAGGGCTGTAGACCTGTAGTTGTTTAGATGATTAATCGGTTGATGGTTAGTCTACCAACATTTTTATCAATAGATGTTTCATAGTGCTTTTTTCTGCATGAATATTTCTTTTTACATGAACCGCCCCTGCAGGTGTGGTCGTGTGAGTGCAGTTTGGGTCAGATACACAGAGATGCAGAACAGTTGTGAGAGCTTTTGCCACGCCCCCTTTTTAGTCGACAAATCAATCGACAGGACGTGTTTTGTTCACTAAGAATTTCTTAAGTCATCCATGCCCCTCGTACTTTTCCGTTTGCGTCTGAATCCCATTAGGAAAAGTTAGTGTTCCTGACAACACACTCACACTTGTTAGTGAACATGACCTCACCTTGTGTCTGGGGACCTCCTCTCCGTGGCCCTGGCTCGGCTCTGGACAGGGCTGGTCACCGGTGCTGTTATGTGATCCAGCCTGGTGGTAAGTGTGTGGAAACTCATAAGGCGGGAGCAGAGTCAGAGCAGTCTATTTGTGGAACCAACGGAAGATATTTGAAAAGCACAGGTGTGACCGAGGAGACCTTTTGTTAATGGGACTTTCCATTATTTTAGCATCTGTGGAAAATGTCAATATATCTAGTTTATGAGGTTACTGCTAAAGCTACATTTTGACCACCTTTATTTATGATCCACTCGTAAAGCTTCCCTTTTTAGCAACAACGCTGTTCTTAAGAGTTAGTCCCTGAGGACAAACGTGTCCTCCGTGTTTGACCCATCCTTCACTGTAACTGGGACAAACTGCAACTGCAGCATCTTCAGGTAAACTCTTGATTATGTTAGGTAAACTTAAGGTACACTTGTCATTCTCTGCCTTTGACTCCTCTGTAGATCTTGAGCCAGTGCAGGTCAGTGCATGTGGAGTGACCATGAGCCTATGGGCCATACCGGCCTGTCAAAGCCTGATCCATCAGATCTCAGAAGCTCAGCAGGGCCAAGTCTGGGCAGTAGTTGGATGGGAAAATCAGGCGCCACAGGGGGGCTTCAGTTGTGAAAACTATTGTTGTGTCCTTAGGCAAGGCGCTTCACCCACATTGCCTAGTAAAAGTGGTGTGTACATGAGTGATAGTAGCGGTCGGAGGAGAGGATGGTGCAGATTGGACTGGCAGCCACCCCAGTCTGTGCTCTGTAAATAATGCTCTGTGAAGCATCTTTGTGACACATGTCGGTGAAAAGTGTTATATAAAACTTTTAAAAAAGTACTAACTATTGTGCAGGCCTTGAGTTTGGTTTGTATGGTTGACCAGTGCCACCAGTGACATGGGTAGAACATGCAAACTCCACACACTAAGGTCTTATATGACGTGGGAACATAACAGAGGACCTTCTTACTGTGAGGCAAAAGTAGTCAATAATTAATCTTGTTCAAATACAAACTTTATTTAAACAGTGAATCTTCAGGAGCCTGTGATCGGTACGAACGTTCCTGGTTCCTGGTCCTGTTCAGGAGTTTGATTTTCAACAAAAAAGTGAGACTGACTAACTGAACTAACTGAACTAACTGAACTAACTGAACTAACTGAACTAACTGAACCAGCTTCTGACTGCAATTTTATGTGTTGGAGACTTGTTAACAGGACAAGTCATCTCACCTGTTGTAGTTCCAACTGAATGAACTCCTTCTGGTTGGACAGTATTAAAGCAAAGCTCTGGTGAACCTCTAGTAGAGCTTCTGACATAGTCGTGCCTTCAGTGAGCATCACAGTCCTGGGGAATGTAAATGACATCAGCTGACGGAGCCAACATCGTTCTCAGCATAAACGAACATGAGTCTTTTGTGTGGCGCCATAATTCAAGCCCAAAGATCGTCAGTTCAACATTTGTGGTTCAGAAGTTTGGAGAATTTTTTCAAAAACTGTGATTCTACCAGACTTCAAAAGCCCTCCGCCCTCCGCCCTCCGCCCTCCACCTGAAGTTATCGCATCAACTTCTATAACTCTGAACTAAGAAACCGTTGATTATTTGTCTTGGTGTCAGGTGGCCCACAGCCATATTAACTGTGCATTGAAAATGTGCTAAAATGTGCTAGAATGAGGTTGAGAATTGCACAAAACGTGGACGGACTTTAAAACGGGAAAAAGCGAAGGTGCAGATACATAACTTTTCGTCCTTGCTTTTGTCAGTGTTCTTATTATGAATGATGCATTGCCCAACGCTCACCTCCATTTATAACCACGGTGAAGAATCAATCGGCGTGTCCACATTTGAAACCTGAAAATGGCCGTCGTGTTGTGGGTGTTAACGCTGGTACATGACATTCTCTGGCATGAGCGGCGTCACTCCATCCGCCACACGTCTCCTCGGGTTTCTCTGAAGTCGCATGAGGACAATTCTGCTCGTCTGATTTTAAACTCTGCCTTCCGTCCTGCAACTTTAAAGTGTATTCTAAAGTTTTTCCTGCACCTTTCCTCCCATTTTTCATCCTCCTCTGAACCTCCTGCTCCCTGATTTGCCACTGGTTGTCTACTGTATTACATTTGCATAACTTGGAAGTCAAACTTTTTCGTTACATACTTTTTCCTGTAGTCAGACGCCCATGTTGAGCCGAATGGAACGCGGGAAACACACTGATTCAGCTGATCGCTCTGCTCAGTCTGATGTAGAATTTTTTAATGATTTTTTTCCCTAACTAAATAAAATCTAAAGTTAAAGGCGCTGATTTTTACTGACTTGAAAAACAGAACTAATTGCATTTAAACAGTTTGCAACTCCAAGATCTCCAGATCATAAGCGCGTTTCACAACTTTGCATGCTAACCTGCACTTCCTGATTATCAGACAACAAAACAGCTCTGGAAAACAATAAGAGAACTCTGCAAAATGATCAGTTGCTCTGATTTTACTACTTATAGCTCTGTGTTTGGGTAAAATGAACATTTCTGTTTCATTCTATAAACTACTGACAACATTTCTCCCAAAGTCCAAATAAAAATATCGTAATTTAGAGCGTTTATTTGCAGAAAATGACAAATGGTCAAAATAACAAAAAAGATTAGATGTTTCCAGACCTCAAGTAATGCAAAGAAAACAAGATCCTCTTCATTTTAAAACAACACAATACTAATGTTTGAACTGAGGAAGAGTTTTATTATCAGAAATAATAATAATGCTGAACACAGCAGTGGTTTTTTCTCCTTTTCCTCCTTAAATCAGGTGTGGTTCAGGTGATCTCCTCATCAGGGCCTCATGAAGCAGAATGAGGTGTGTCTGGAACAGAACGGCCCAAACACATGTAGAGACGCTGATTTCAGGAAAACAAATGCACTGGGCTCTTATTTTTTTCCCACAGCTGTAAATACAGAAACAGAAAAACTGTACACAGCAGAAGGATTATTGGTGGGACACACTGTGATTGTATTGTGACTTCGCTCTGAAGGTGGAATGACTTAGCACGGAGAGCAAAGGGGGGTGAGAATCAGGGGAGGAGACTTTTGGCAACTATAGCATTTTCAAAACAGTAGAAGGTCACATGGTGATCAGAATATGTCCTGTGTGAGCAGTTAACGCCCCAGAGAAGGAAAACCTCTTTAAATCTGCTGATGGACAGTGAAGTCTCTTGTCCTCTTGTGCTTTGTCAGTGTGGTTCCTCCGGACAGCTCACTCTCTCCCCGGTGCCTGCCCACAGCGCCTGCCTCTTGAGCTCTGTTTCAGCCTGATGCCCCGCCGCAGTCGGCCTGTTTATTCAGGAGCCATTAGAGGCAGCGTTTTTCTCCTCTCAATAATTCAGCTCTGCTCCTGTCTCCTGGGCCCGGGCCTGGCTGCCTGACGGGGACCGGCTCAGTGGAGCTCACCGGGACAGACTCTGCTCACGCACCATCCACGGGAGGGAGGGGGGGTGGAGTGAAGACGGGAGTGAGAGGGTGAGCTAGGAGAAGAGAAGAGAGAGAGAGAGATAGAGGAGAAGGCTGCCTTGCACGGTGCCTGTTTTCAGAAATGTCCTCTGTCACTGTTTCAAAGGTGCACAATACATGTTTGATTTATTTAAAGGTTCTTTATTACACAAAACTACATGTTCTAATGCTGTCACCTCCTCAAAAACACACCTGGAGTTGTGTTTTGTTTCATTCACACGTTTGATTAACCCTTTATTATTAGTCTGTCTCAATCCCCAAAGCTCAAAATGCTCTGTTCCACCTTGTGATGTCATGAAGCAGCTGCAGTTCTCAAGTGAACAGCTCCGTTTACCTTTAGTTCAGTAGAGATCGGCCATTCAGGGAATAATAATAATAACAATTATTATTATTATTATTATTATTATTATTCTGTTTCTGTTTTGGATAAGAACTCTGCAGAGTTTGTGTGTTAAACATGTGTAAATGAAACTAAAACACAACTCCAGGTCTGTTTGTGATGAGGAAACATTAGAACAGATCAGAAAATAGCCTCATACAGGCACTCAAAAGACAAAAGACAATTTCATTCATTTATTTATTTCATATACAACATGAACAACATCCCCATTGTTGTTGTAATTCAGCATACTTGTTTTTTCTTTCTTATTTTCAATCAATATTGTGATTAAAAATACAGTTCCGCTCCATGGGGTCGTAGCAGACAAAAGCCTGTCATACACACATACATACACACACACACACACACACACACACACACACACCTAAACACATATATACACACACACATACACACATACATACACACACACACACACACACACACACACACACACTGTCCTCTTTAATATGAGACGGCGAATGTAAAGCCTCTGAGCAGACATCTTGTACCAGCTCGCAGCTCTTCTCCTTTACCACTGTACTGTGTCTCTCTTGATCCGCTCGTGCCAGACTCAGTGTTCTGGTCCTCGGAGAGCACTTGAAGCAGTTCACCGCCGCACTGCCTCGTCCTCCTGGTACCACACACTCGCTCCCGTGCTCCGTCTTACATGGTGCCCGCTGGGACCGAGCGGCGTGTTTTCTTCTCCGTAATTGTCGTACATTTTTGGGAACAAAGGAACTACTTTCTCTCGGGCTTCATTGTACGTGGCAGCTCCCGGTCTCTGTGGTACTGAGGCTGCATTAATGCTAAATGCAAATCAACAACAGGTGCAGATGTAATGAAATAAGTCTTTTGAATCGACCCGTGCGCCGTGTGGAGAGAGGGAGCTGGAAACACAGTGTAAACACTCATTCTATTTGAGGCCTATGGAGAGATGCTGCAGCAGACAGCTGTTGCATGTAGGGCTGTCAGAAGTGCCCACAAATCATATACTAATCGATACTACAACGAGTATCGAAACTAGATTTGAGCAGATATCGATACTGATGCTAAATGTTGTAATCGGAGGACAGAAATGAACCTCTCCTGAATAGCTTTAGGGAGACTCAGAGCGCCAAAAACTAAACTGAAGTTTAAGTGAACATACCGTAAAATACCAAATAACAGCCCGGGCCTTTGTTTCAGTCACTTAACAGATCCGGCATTTATTAAGCCATTAATTCCTTCCTCAGAAAAATCTTGTTCAGCAAAACTGGGAAAATATGATACGGTGCGTCAAAGTCTTTTAACCTGCCGCGCTCGCATCCCGAAAAAATGATTTCATTCGACTCAGAGTTTATTTTCCAAGGAGGAGAGCTGATAACTAATTTTAAGTCAATTAAATGCAATCAGTCGACTCAAATACTGTCTAATACATTACTAAATATTAACAAAATACAACACAAAATACAATACTAAACACAGTTAATCATTTAAACACTGTCCCACTTTAACTGTGGCTTTTAACAGTAGGTTTTAATCGTACTTAATTTGTTTATGTGGTTGTGAGGCGACCTTGGGGGTCCAGAAAGACGCCTAATAAATAAAATATGTTATGTATTAATATTGCATTTTCAAAGCAATAAAAGGAAACACTGATCTAAATCTGTTATGTGTTAGTTAATGTCCCAGAGAATTCATTACATCTTATTGTCTGTTTGCTTTTTATTATTATCACTGTGGTATCAGAATCAGTATTGAGTATCGAGTCTGTTCTTGAGTATCAAAATCGACTTTGACATACAGTATTGTGAGTCCCCTCTGTCCTCCAGTGAACGGCTCCACGGCTGATCCGATTGAGCTGATGAACACTTTTGCTGACTGAGCCGCTTTGGCTTTTAAATGTTCACCTTGTGCCAACATAAAGTGCATTGTCCTTTTGCTCATTAAGGACTATTGGAAAATCAATACATGAGACCGGGTAGGAGACGCTGTGCATCAGGTCAGGAGCCCTACCGCCCACAGTGGGGATGTTTAAAGTAGGTCGGAAATGGAAAATCGCCAAGACTGTAAATATTTAAAGAACACGTATTATGCAAACTTGACTTTTTTGATCTTTTAAACGTGTTTTACAGGTTTCCCTTCATCTAAAATACACCTGGGGTTGTATTTTTGGTTCTTTGACACTTTCATTAATCCAGAATTCTCTCCATTCACATTCTGCCGGGTTTGTTGCATCATAGTTAGAAATCCATACTTTGCCTGTGCAGTGTTTAAGCCCATAAACCCAGAAATCACTGAACTCACGGCGATATTAGCACAGGATTTATGGCATTAACAACTTCATTTGTTGCTTTCTGCCTGTTGCTGTCAGCAGACGGCTCATTCAAAGGAAACTGAGTTTAAGTTTATGAAAGTATGTAGACTTTATTTTAATTTAGAAAAATGTGAAATACTTATTCCAAGGTGATAAAATCATGTTTTGAGAGGAATTAAAAGCACAAGAATTGCATAATATCTGTTAAGTAACATTTTTTTGTCTGCAAAATACCCAGTCTTATTAGTTTAGCAGAGTTAACGACAAACTAAAATACACGGGATTCCTGTAATGTTGTAGTTCAGATTTGAGTCTCTCAGACGTGAACTCCTGGACGTGTTTAAAATGGGAACTGTGGGCAGAACGCTGCTATTAAAATGCAAATGGAAATGTTTGTAGGTAAATTACTATTCATAACAGTTCAGCTCCAGTGTTCAGTTTTATATTTCAGATTTTCATGAAGAGGACACTCGTTCACACAGTCACTTCTCTTCATTTCTTCTTTCTTCAGTCTTTGGTCACATGCTCCACCCCCTCCTCCCTGTTCCCCACCTCAACCTGTCCGTCCGTAGGTGCACAATCCACTGACCCTGGCCCTGGAGGTCAAAGTTCGCAGGAGCCACAGGGATGTACGTCCTGCTGTGTGAGGAGTCGTACATTTGTCCTGCCACAAACTTTGAAGCGACAATTCCAAATGAAAGACTTGGACATTGGAAAGCTTAAGATCTGGGAGAAGACTGAATAGTGAGGCTGAATTCTGAATTATTATGAATCCCAGGCATTTCAGAACATGTTTGTAGAGGTCTAAACTACAGGCTTGGCTGCTTTTACACAGAATAAGACCCCATGGAGACACAGTTACACTTATTTCTGTGTAAATACCTCCTCTGGCCTTTGTGATTTGCTAATTATAAACAGTCAAGCTGAAATTTCTGCTCCATATTGATTAATTGTCCGACCACAGACCTTTTCCACCTCTTTAACATCTCCCATTGGTCTGCAGCGCTCATACACTGTGTATTCTTCCTCCGAACTTTGAGAAGCAGTGACCTTTTTCCGCTGTCAGGTGTGAGTTCTGGAGCGCCCCCTGGAATGACTCGTGTCCTGGTCTGACCCTCACCCGACATTACACCCCCGCCCGCCGCACTAAATCTGGATGCTCTTTGTCAGCGAGCTGCTGGACAGAAGAAAGGAATCACAGGTTATTTCTGTCCTGCTCTGGCATGCGGTATAACACGCCATCTTGAAAGTGCGCCTGGTGTAAGTGAGGTGTGATGAGGGCAGGCGGTGCCCACACTGTGGGCATCAGGCTCCATCACCAGGACTAGAGGCATTGTACCGTTTTCTGCTTTGAATCGTGAAAAACACGACTAGTTCATTTGAGACAGTTCAGTGTCCAAAGGTCTTTGTCACTTACCTCATGGATTCAGAGCGTCTTCATTATTCACCACGATGAGTCTGGAAGAGCTTTTCACAACTCTCAAAGTGATGTTTTGCCTCACAGAAGTAATAACTAGCATGCTATTGGCGCACTTTCAGATGATTGAACATTAAAGATGCTCTACTTACATGTAGACAGCACACAGGACACTGCCTGTGCAATGTACTGGGACAGAACACACATGCAGATCTGCTACGGCTCTTGGTAATACTGGAGCCTTTTAGAGTCCAAAACTAACTTGAGAAGTGGATTCCCAACCTGGATGCACGATTCTGAAAAAAGCAGGATTGTGTTCACATTCTGAACAACTCCAGGAGTGTTGACATTTGAGACTGAAATATGAACTGGTGAATTAACACAAGAATCCCATATATTCCAGAGCACAGAGGTCTACAGTACAGGTGCAGGATATTTTAATCTGTGCAGAAGACGTTCTTATTGTACCTGTTGTGATGACGATTTCTTTATTTGTGCTCTTGGTTTTTCCAGTTCAGATTTTCATTTGAGATAATAGTGATATACTATTATAGAGCTGCACGAATTGGAATATCCAGCAGCTTGTGTAAACTCAAGAAGTATAATCATCATTTCAAAATCCTTATTAGAAAACTACACTTCTTTTTCCCCCTCAGCAGTAGACGGCTCTGTATGTTCATCCATATCAAGCAATACAATAAAAATGTGTGCATCATGAAGACGGGCGTCAGAAACAGGTCATCAGTATTAATACTTGCTCTGCCCTATAGCGCCCCCTGCCTCCTGTCCACCTCAGCACATCCTCCTCTCCTCTGCCCTGTCCTATAGCGCCCCCTATCTCCCTCCTATACCCTCTGCCCTGTCCTATAGCGCCCCCTATCTCCCTCCTATACCCTCTGCTCTGCCCTATAGCGCCCCCTGCCTCCTGTCCACCTCAGCACACCCTCCTCTCCTCTGCCCTGTCCTATAGCGCCCCCTATCTCCCTCCTGTACCCTCTGCTCTGTCCTATAGCGCCCCCTATCTCCCTCCTATACGCTCTGTCCTATAGCGCCCCCTATCTCCCTCCTATACGCTCTGTCCTATAGCGCCCCCTATCTCCCTCCTGTACCCTCTGCCCTGTCCTATAGCGCCCCCTATCTCCCTCCTATACCCTCTGCTCTGTCCTATAGCGCCCCCTATCTCCCTCCTGTACCCTCTGCTCTGCCCTATAGCGCCCCCTATCTCCCTCCTATACCCTCTGCTCTGCCCTATAGCGCCCCTATCTCCCTCCCTATACCCTCTGCTCTGCCCTATAGCGCCCCCTATCTCCCTCCTATACCCTCGCTCTGCCCTATAGCGCCCCCTGCCTCCTGTCCACCTCAGCACACCCTCCTCTCCTCTGCCCTGTCCTATAGCGCCCCCTATCTCCCTCCTGTACCCTCTGCTCTGTCCTATAGCGCCCCCTATCTCCCTCCTATACCCTCTGCTCTGCCCTATAGCGCCCCCTGCCTCCTGTCCACCTCAGCACACCCTCCTCTCCTCTGCCCTGTCCTATAGCGCCCCCTATCTCCCTCCTATACGCTCTGCTCTGTCCTATAGCGCCCCCTATCTCCCTCCTGTACCCTCGCCCCTCCCCTCCTCCTCCTCTGACCTTGTCCTCCCTCGCTCGCTGCAGCGTGGATCATTTTTCTTCACATCGGGCTGTAATTCGGAGTGCACCTGTGGCCTTAGGTTTCAGAGCAGCCCCTCCCTCACTGCTCCTGCTGCACACAGGGTGACGCTTTTATATTTGGGCTAATTTCTCCCCCGACATTGATCTAAAGCCCCACTTGATACCAGCTCCTTTCGCCTGTTGGGTGGAGCGACGGCTTCTGCTCGGGCAGGTCATTGTGTTCAGTGGTTCACTTCATTCAGCACTGATTTAGATTTTTACCGTGTACAAAATGGAACATGTTATAAGAGAAGAGTGAACACTGAAGTGACCTGGACGGCTGTTGTGTCCACAGGTCTCAGATAGGAAATACTGTGATGTTGCCATAGTAATTAATTCAAAACCAGAGGAGCAGAGCAGTCAAAATGAAAATATTACTCCAGTAACTGCTAGAAAAGTACAATTTCTTTAAGAAGTTACACAAGTAACTGTAACTGAGTTCTTGCCGCCTGTTTTCAGTTTATATTGGTTAATAATATGGCTGCAAAATTAAACAAAATCACAATTAAGTTCCTGAATTTTCCCCCATAAACATCAAAATCTCCTCTACTGTTCTGCATAAACCTGTACAAACATGTTCTGAAATGTGATTCTTGTATTAGTTCAGATTTCAGTCTGTTGTCAATTCTTATGGACGTGTTTAAACTGTGAACTCTGAGCAAATGCACAGTAGTCTTCAGTGTTTTATATGTTTAGCCTTTGGAACATTGCATAATCTAAACAAAACTACAACAGACGATTATTGGGAGGCCAAATACACGTTTGTGAAGTTCATGATCCACCTTCTCCAGACTAGTTCTGTTCTTAATTTGCTTCACAGTGAGGCCTTGTTCTACCGTGTGGCTAAGTTTAGCCTGTTCTCTTACAGTGTGGTCGCCTTCCACCGTTACCAGCTCCAGTTACCAAGATACACACGACTGGACACTGACTTTCATTTCTTGCTCATAATGAACTCTTCTTCATGGCTGTGATATGCCACATCAGCCAGTTTATCAAACCATATTTAAAATGAAATCTTTAAAAAAAAAAAAAAGTCTTTAATAAATCTTGAATGTTTGGCACTCTGCTGTGTCATTTTTGCTATTTCTTCCTGGGTTTCAGCTTCCTGTTATATACTAAATTCTGAAGACTTCATCTCATTTCAAAGATATATTGCGAACCTGATTTTCAGTCTTAAAAAACATGAAGTGGTCCAAAGTTATTCCTCACTTACCTTATGCATTCAGAGCTGATTATTCACCATGATGAGTTTCCACACGCTTTTCACAACTTTCAGAGACCAGAGCAGAGTTTTTCTGTGACAGCAGAGCTAACAACTAGCAGTCTCATGTGCACTTACTGATTATCGCAGAATAAACCGTTTTCTAACACTCTCATATTGACCTCAAGAGCCTCGTACATCTGTGCTGGGGCAAGACATGTGCTCAGATACATGGGCACTGTCAGGTACAGGGAATTTAATTCTTAATCACTATAGCAACTGACTTAATTTGTCATCATTCTGGACCCGTGCGCACTCCAGTCTTCTCTCAAATGTGAACGCTCCTGGTTAAAATGTGCATGTGGAACTCGGGCTGTAGTTGTGAATGGGTGAGTGGTTTCTTGACGTCCAGAGCCTGTAGTGCTGTGAAATGTAGAAAAGTGCAATATAAAAACCATTTATCTTCTTGATTTGAAATGGCTGTGCAGAAAACCCTCTTTCCATATTTGTCCCTGTGTCTCTTCTGGATGAGTGAGGACAGTCCTGGCATGGCCACTGTCCTGTCGGCCATTGTCCCTCTCGGAAACGCTGCAGCTTCTGTATCTCTGCCAACTGTAGCACTATTTGAACCTGCAGAGCTCCGCGCTCCATTCAAACCAGCTGCCAATACATCACCTCTCTTCAGCTCTTTTATGGAGCGAGCTTTTGAAATGGTGAATAGACGAGGGGTAATGGGAGCCGCGGCTCTTTGTGGAGGACATCTGTTCACAGCTGACTCCACCGCAGATACTGTACATGGACAAATAGCACTTGTATATTTGTGGAATGAGAGGAAGCTTCATGTGGTCACCGCGGTGACGAAAACGCCGGACTCTGAGAGAGGACTGGACTTCCTCTGAGGTGACGGGGTCAAGAGGAGCACTCTGGTTTAAAGCCCTGTGTGTGTGGGGCTCATGTGGAGCTCCAGTGCAGTAAAGTACAGAACACCGGGATGTGCAGACAAAAAACTTCAGTTGAGTTCTGGAGGTGCTGATTTTGATACAAATAATTGGATCAACTAATTAAAAAAAGAATCAACATAAATAAACATATAAATAGAAATACAGAAATTAAAAAGATTTTAAAAATAGGCGATAGAATGAAATGTTCAACACAAAATAGCAGGTTTAGAGTTTGAGAGAGATTGAGAAAATACCAAAAGTCTAATTCTGCACTATTTATTTAGTATTTATGTAGTATTTAGTAATATTTAGAATCTGGTGCTTTGCTGCTCAAGCAGATGATCCAGTGAGAAAAGTGGATTCAGTTTTGGCTGCGAGATTCTATTGGACAGAAACTTAAAAGTCTCAGAAAACTGTTTTATAAATCTACTTGTGTATTTCCTGTTATGTGATAAATGCACTTGTGTCGCTTGTTGTGGCAAAAAGAGCAAAAAGACTCATCCCAAATAAGTGGAGAAACATTTGTTTTTAATGACTCTAAATGAATGGATGTCATAAGTTTATGTGTGAAAATCTTCACCTGTGACACTTGGAAAACATGTCTGAATTGACATTTGCAAATGAGGCGAGTGTCGAGCGCCTGAGCTCCGCCTCTGCGTCCCCCTCACCCCACACCCCCTCACCCCACACCCCCGCTCATGTGCAGAGCCGTGAGGGAGGATAATTACCCACAATGCATCTGGGCCACTGCAGGAGGCCCACCTGACGCGCTGCCTCAAATTCCTCGAGCCACAAGAGCTCAGAGCGGCAGCACAGAGCCCCACCCACCTGCTCCTCCTACAGAGACTGTTACTGCTGTTTATACACACACACACACACACACACACACACACACACACTTACACACACACACACACACTCACACACACACACTCACACACACTCACACACACACACACACACTCACACACTCACACACACACACTTACACTTACACACACACACACTCACACACACTCACACACACACACTCACACACACACTCACACACACACACTCACACACACACACACTCACACACACACTCACACACACACACACACACACACACACTCACACTCACACTCACACTCACACACACACACACACACACACACACACTCACACTCACACACACACACTCACACACACACACACACACACACACACACACACACACACACACACATGACTCACACACACACACTCACACTCACATGCACACACACACACACACACACACACACACACTCACACACACACTCACACACACTCACACACACACATTCACACACACACTCACACACACTCACACACACACATTCACACACACACTCACACACACTCACACACTCACACTTACACACATGGTTTTATTTAAAGACATTCTCTTCATGACTTCACTCAGTTGTATTCCGATTGCTTCTTGGATGTTGGAGTAATCCTGCTTGTCCTGCGTTTTAGGCGTGTACAAAATTCCTATTTCACCTCCCCCCTGTCTCCACCGGGTCATACTAGGGGTGGGCGATATCTCAATATTTAAAAATATCGAGATATTTTTGAAACTCGATATGAATTCTGACATATCGATATATCGCTATAATGCTTATGTTTACTTCTGGTTTCGCCGCTTCGCTTGTTTTGCCTTCTCTGTGCCGTGCTCGCCTCCGCCTCCTGCTTTTGTCCCCCGAGCCCGGACCTGGCCACGGACTAAACCAGGACTAGGACTAAACCAGGACTAAATGCGGCCGCAGAGCCCGGGGCTCGGTCGCGGACTAAACCAAGACTAGGACCCGGGCTCTACAGTGCGCCCATTTCACTCGCATTTGCGAGCAAATATTTCGTCGTGCAAACAAGGAAAACAAAATAGGCTCATCTGTGCGATGCTTCTGCAGCACAATGAGGACGTAATGTGACGAGTTAAACTTTCTAAATGCACCTGCCCAGAGCGAGCGCAACCACACGACACCTCCGACCGCGCACGACTTCAGCATACGAGCTCCACATGTGGCCGATATCACTCATATGAACAAACTCCACTTCAAAACACACCCACACCCTCTTAAACGAGGAGCCCTGCAGCAGGACCCACACCTGTCCCACCACAGCAGGACCCACACCTGTCCCACCACAGCAGGACCCACACCTGTCCCACCACAGCAGGACCCACACCTGTCCCACCACAGCAGGACCCACACCTGTCCCACCGCAGCAGGACCCACACCTGCCCCACCGCAGCAGGACCCACACCTGTCCCACCACAGCAGGACCCACACCTGTCCCACTCACAGACACCCCCACACCTGGACTTCCTGCTCCGCCAAAGCAAGAGCTTTGTCTTGGTCTTGTCTCGGACTCGAGCGCATTTGGACTCGGTCTTGTCACGGGCTCAGGTCTGAATACCGGTGTGCGGGAGCGTGAGGACTTCTCTCTGTGCCAAATGCCAAATAAATCCGTTTGTCACAATGTGCGTTTGATTTGGTGAATGTGCAGAGTCTAAATACCACTTTAAAAGTTCTCTTAAAGAAGAGGTTCTCAAACTGTGGGTGAGGGTCCAAAAAGGGGTGCAGAGTGTTTAAGTGCAGTACTAAATGAATATTAATCAGATACAATTGTTTTTTTTTGTTTTTGCAGTAGTTTGGGAGGGGGGTATTTTTCCTGTAAAGATATCGAGATATATATTGTATATCGAGATATATTTTTTGTTTCATATCGCCCAGCCCTAGGTCATACATATAGGGTAACAGTGGTTGCTGCTTACAGTGAAATGCCACTGTACAGAGGTGGGACATATCAGCTCTGCAGGTTTGAACTCCATGGAGCATCAGTGCTGTGGTTTACACAGATAAAACATTCTGTCATTATGAAAGTGAATCGTACACTTGAACTTTAATACAACTTGACATAAATGATGGGCCTGCTCAAAGTTCCCAAAACAGCTGAGGAAAGCTTGGTTCTGATGGTTAATCTTTCACTTCTTCACTCAGTGTTTTTGCTCCTGGACCTGTTTAAATGTTAAATTTCCAAATAGTTTTCATGGTTGATTCGATTTGGTTCTGGGAATAGTAACTGTGAGCGTTCAATTCATTTGTGTTGCATTTAAGAGAGAACTTATGATAGTAGCTCTTAAGAAAAAAGATTTGACAAAAATATATTCAAGAACGGAACAATGCATTTGAAAAACAGACCATTTTAAGTTAAAATGTAAAATAAAAATGGATGTAAATGTAAGATTTTTTACAGTCTGACTACAGCTTTAAAAAGATGCATTAGATTACGTTACAAAACCAGTTCCAGAAAATGTATTTGTTGAATAGTTCCTGCTCCTCCACTCACCTCCTGCTCTCTGTCCCTCAGGAGGAGCAGAACAGAGGAAAGCCCAACTGGGAGCACCTAAACGAGGACCTCCATGTTCTCATCAGCGTGGAGGACACCCAGACCAGAGCTGAGATCAAGATGAGGAGAGCCGTGGAGGAGGTCAAGAAGCTGCTGGTGCCCGCTGTAAGTCCACTAATAATACTCCCTACAGTCCACTGGGTCACATGCTGTTGTCAGGCCAGGGTCATATCTGGGGAGGCAGGAATATGTGGGAGATATGGACCATAGGACTAATGATATGTCTTTATTTTCTGAGCTACAGTGTCCAAACATGGACCTATTTATGACTCACTGTAGACACTGACTTATTGTTGCAGTGTTCATTGTGCTCTGTATGTAGATCCATCCATCTTCTCCCACTTAATCCGGCTGGGTCGCGGGGGCAGTTTGCTGCCCAATCCTCATAGCACCTGACCCCCTATGAACCCCTCTGCAGGTGGTGAGCCCACAGGAGGGTGGACAACATGGTCCTTGATGTTAGTTCAGGTGCTGCATGTTTTGGGTTGATGGGGGAAACTGGAGACTTTTAATTTAGTTACAATATGGCTCATTTAGACAGTTCTCCTTCATTATGGTGCTTGTACCAGTGGCATTTAGTGGTTTTTCAGGTGGGATTTATTATTCTTGACATTAAAATAACAGTGAAATCCCTGATTCATTTCATTTACACTGACTTATACACGACTCATACTCTGCAGTGAGTCATGTGCATTTTATGGGGTTGCCAGATACACACAATCTTAGCAATGAGTATTTGGGTTCAAATGTGTCCCTGCAGTACAGTACAAACAGACACTTTCTGTCAGTTTGACACAGTCAGGCTGTGCAAAAAAACAGATCCGATTTGTAGACCTTTCATTGAACATATATGGTTTGGTTTAGCTTTAACTTGTTATAACACGAGTTGTATTTTTCTTCGTTCACGCTGGTTTCAGTCGTCCTCTGTGAAAAGTCCTTTACCTCTTAGTAGTTGCCAAACGCACTTTGAGTTTTCCCAGTATTGTTGCATCATAGGTAGAAACGATCATAGAACCAGACGTCTACAAAGCATTTCTATCATCAAATCAAATCCATTCATGTTGTGTTGATTCTGTCTGTTATCGTCTGGGTTCTTCTCCTCATGGAAACTCTTCTGTCAGGGATGAGCTCCACAGTCTGGGGAACACTGAGGCTGGGAAATATCGGGTGCTTGTTTAATCGTCCAATATTGTGTGTTGTTTAACATGAGATTAGATGAAATTAGATTAGATTAGATTTTTATTTGCACATAAAGTTAAAACAATTTCACAATACTAAAAGATATATATGCAGGAGAGTGTGAGAAGAGCATTAATGGTCTTATAAGGCACCTCCCCTGAAAACATTTTCATTACATCATGAACAGATCACATTTATGAAAACTTTAAACAATACTGTACATTCAGATGAGCAAAGTTTGTTTCAACTGTCTTTTAAAAGAAAAAAGAGTGAAAATAGACTTTAGCATGAGGGGTAAGTTATTCCAGAGGGCGGGGAGTGTTCTTTGGTTGATTGAAGGTAAAAGTCTCTGCAGTGTCTTGTAGAATAGGTGTGAACATCTGATGACACATGAAAAAACATGATTTAAATGAGGGTGATATACGCCATATTCTGTGCATCCATTGTGTAGGTCAACATCCAATTTGCTGTTGTCATGGCGTCCTTTTTTTTTAATGGCTCGCTGCATTGTTTTTGCTCGGATACCTGTGGTGATTAGGCTGCATATGGCTCTTCACCTCGAGCCCTTCCTCTGGACTTCCATATATAGCTGATAGAACAGGTTGTCCAGGCCTCTCAGAGCTCTCCCTCTTCCTCCTCCTCCTTTTTCCTTTAACTTCCTCTGACACGGCTGCTTTTGGCATCAGATGGGTTTTTACTGCTGGGTGGTGACCAGGCGGCAGCTGAGGTTAACATGTGACACCCGGGGCGAGCAGCTCCGCCCGGACCCGAACACTCCATTAAATATAGTCCTGTTAATGGGACTTGTGATTTCGCATTCTCTCAGATTAGAAACGGCAAGGACACTGTCTGACCCAGATGCATGAATTTGGGCTTTATGATTTTAACGGCCTGATTTGCGGAGATGTGGAGAGTACAAAATTGTTTTCACTTTTGAGGTGAGACGAGTGTGCGGTGAAGTTTCCAAAAGTGAAGGTTGTAAAGTTTTAACAGCGATTCTCAAGTTACAGTGTTCAGAATTGGGCCGCACGCGTAGTGACCCAGACAGAGTTTGACATTTACTTTTTTTAGTTGTTTTATTTATATTGTTGAACAGAACGTCACTAAATGCGTCATTTAAGTTTATTTCATTTTATTTGTATTATTTTTACAGTAAACTGGAAACCAACAGTTGAGCAGAAGGCAGTTACTGGACCAGTCGAGAAAAAGGAAATAAATAAAGAGAAATGTTATAATGAAGTCATAACTATAACATAGACACAAATAAGGCAGTTTGCAAACAAATTCTGAGCTACTGGAAAATTAAAATATGAATGTCACTGGAAGTGTATATACAGTATATATGTTTACGTGGATACAGAATAAAATAATAATTAGACTTTACTACTGCTGAACCTGGCAGAGATGCAGTATTTGCTCAGGGATTTGGTCAGAATGAGTAAAACATTTTCACACGTACAGTCTCTTAACTGTTTTCCTTCAGCACGGTGTAGTTCTTTGTTCTAATCATTTGAGTAAAGAAGCCTTAGTGCCTGAAAATGAATCGTTAACCTGGTGCCTCCGCCAGAGGAACAGCTGCCTGGGATATTCACACAGAGGATTCCACGTGCTTCTCCTTCAACACTGTCTTTGATTTGAATAAAACTGTCGGACCTTTAAGCTGCCTCCTCATCCAGCAACATGAAAAATGTGTACAGAATTAATTTAGTTTTGTTGCAGATGTTGTGTGTTTTTGGTCTAATTTATATGAAACAGAGCGTTCAAATAATTTAAATGGAAACAGCAAGTTGTTGTTTTTTTTCATATTTATTTTATTTATTTTGAATTGTATTATTTTCTTAATGTTTCAGTGTCGTTTGTGTTGTATTTATTGAGCTGTTCCTCTGATGCTGCGCTGAACCTGATGCTGTGATCTCTGTTGACCTTCCTCCACGTTAGGCTGGAGCTTTAAATGCTGATGTTGACTCAATCACCCGAGTACGACCGAGTTTAGCGGCTAATTTAAATGTCAATACGGTGACATAGCTGTGACTGTGGCTGACCGTGGCCCAGAGCCTCACTCCACAGCACATGCTCCCACTGACCCTGTGTGTGAGGGCGGGTGAGGGTGGGTGAGGGCGGGTGAGGGCGGGGAGGGAGGCCTTATCATCCTAAACTAAACAGGATTAAAGAAGGGCTCGGATGAAGGATGTCTCCTCTGTGTGCACAGGCGGGAAATCTCATCTGCTAAATGTACAGGAACGCACTTGAGATGAGCAGAGAGACAGGGGAGCGGTGCAGACGCAGGTAGAAGCTTGATTTTACTAAAGGAAATGTGCATTTGACCCATCCTTCAGTGCTCTGGGGCATCTGTCAGGAGGCGCAGAGTGTTGAGCGAGTCCTGGTCAGGACCAATTACCTATTTCTATATGACAATGATGTCGACTATCAAGTCTATTCAGAGTCAAATCCAGAATGAATCTACAAAGTCCTTTTCTTAAATGAAGCACTGGAAAATGTCTTATTTTGTATTATCAGCTGGAGTGTCAGATGAGTCTTTGTCATCTTTTTTTAAGACTGTATAGTGAACCCACTCAGACACAGGCAGAACATGCAAACTACGACACGGACACAGGCAGAACATACAAACTTCCACCTGGACACAGGCAGAACATGCAAACTTCCACCCGGACACAGGCAGAACATGCAGACTCCTCCCAGACACAGGCAGAATATGCATGCAAACGTCATCCAGACACAGGCAGAATATGCATGCAAACGTCATCCAAACACAGGCAGAATATGCATGCAAACTCCACTTGGTCACAGGCAGAACATGCATTGCTGTGCGTGTGTGTAGCTTGTCAGCTCATCACAGTTTCTAACATCCTTCATGTGTGGCAAATCAGACATCCGCCCACTCACCAGATTGTTGTCGGTTTAATCCCTCTCACTGCACAAACCAGAGGAATGTCACTCGACTCGTTTGATGATGTCACAGAACTGCAGGCACATTTCACTCATTCCATCCTCAGAGTAAACAACAAACATCTTTTCCAGAACTTTTTCATAGATTTCCACACTGTGGGCAGCTCAGTTATGGACAAAAGATGCATATTTGTGTCAGAAATGAAATTCTTATTACATGAAAGCATCATTTATATGCAGAAGTGAACCTATAAGAGAAAGAATACTATTAAAATGTCAAATTTGTGTGATTTATGCAGCGTCGCAGGAGATAAGGCGAGCGGTTTTACCCACAGTTTGACGCAGCAGAACAAGCGCTCGTATCACTCAGAGCAGAGTTTAAGAGGAAAGAGATATTTTAGAGACGTTTTTAATCATTTCAGAGGTGTTTTTAATCATTTTAGAGGCCTTTATATCTGCTTGACTGCACAGCCCTTCCCTTTCACAGTTGATCTTTTATAACCACCAAATCTTACTCGAGTTCTTGCACCTGTGATCCCACCTATTTCTCACCCTCGTCCCTGGCAGCCTGGACCTGCCAGGCTCCGCCTCGGCCCTGGCCCGTGACCCCTGCCACTCTGACTGAACTGTGCCCCGGGGTGCGTCGGTGGAGAGATGAGAGAGCCGGGCGCCGCTGAGCTCAGGCTTTCAAGTGTGGATTTAGTGCACTGATCCTACCCGGCACTACATTCACACACTCTCCATCTTAAGGCCCCGTGCACTCCAGCTAACCCGCGCACCCATGCTAGCACCCGCTCACTCACAGCCCCATTGGTCCATTCCAGCTCCTGGCTCGTTGGATGATAAAATGAATGTGTGTATGTCTGCAGACTCCCTCCTCATGCCCATGCAGGAGCAGTGCCTCACGGATGTTTCCGATTGTTTTCTGCATGTCTTACATTAAATCCTTCTGAAAACTTTTCAAACCAGGAGCGTGTGTGGGTTGTGTGAAATGAGAACTTAAAAATATACCTGCCGCTTTGAATTGGG
Source organism: Odontamblyopus rebecca (assembly GCA_030686955.1). Classification (NCBI taxonomy): domain Eukaryota; kingdom Metazoa; phylum Chordata; class Actinopteri; order Gobiiformes; family Gobiidae; genus Odontamblyopus; species Odontamblyopus rebecca. Next base: position 34,699,846 of record CM060670.1, read on the forward strand.
CTATTTTCATTCAAACTCACTCAAGTGAATGTTTCTCTTACATGAACCCATTTGTCCCACCCATAACATGCAGTATTATAGACTATAGCGTCACCACTGCTGAAACAGTCCAACTAATGTATTTTTATTCTTTCAAATCAATGAATCAAATCTAAGCTAAGAAATGCTCTTAATAAGTTCTGTAAAATATACACGGCCAGTCAAAAGTATTAGTATTAATTCTTCACAGTATTTGTGTCTATTTTTCATATACTCAGAGTATCCACTCTTTGCTTTGCAAAGCCATTGAGCTTCATAGTGAAGACTCCTGAAATGTGTTTTTTCCGTCACAGATGTGCAGTGTCGGACATCTCTGAATGACACACATATGTCTGCAGTAGAAATGTCATAAATGAATGAGAAACATAAATAGAAAGTGTTTCCTGCTAGTATAGGCTAGAGCACTATAATAACTGTTCTCAGGGTGTCCGGGGGCGCAGGTCCAGGTGCCTCACACTGTACACTGACGCCTGCATCTGGCTCCTCCTCGGGCTCTGTTTGTGCTCGGTGATTGGCAGATGTCTGTGTGTGACGCTGTTACAAACAGAATGACTTTAGCCGGTGGCACAGGGGTCAGAGCTCCGGAGGTGATGGGGAAATGATGGACGTTCAGATAATTGGGTGAGTCCATCTGTGACCAGACACCAGCCTGTCCTCAGCTGACCCTCTCCACACTCTGCCGCTGTGCTAAGCATGCTAAGCACCCTAAGGATAACTTAAAGGATACGTGTCATGTCTTATTAGTTTATATAATGTTAATTGCAAATCACTATATTGACCTCAAACTCCTTAAAGAGGACATATGCTTTTTTCCTGACTAACTAGCATTAAATTACAAGATGGATGGATTTTAAATAGTTTTCATTGTAAGGTGCAATAATGAAGCAGCTTAATTAAAGGAATGGGTCCATTGACTTCACAACTGCAGATCACCTCTGCACAGATCAGACCTGTAACATCTGGAAAACTCAAATCTGAATTGCTAAAATAATCCAAGAATTTGTTGCCGTGTTCTCACCTACAGGGTGAGCAGCTTTTGCACAGAATAAGAGCATATGGTGACAGGGAAAATGTTTGTGGATGTCTAAACTGCAGTGATGGCAGTTTTCATAACGTACAGCTCTCTGCAATGGAAATTATATTACCTAATAAATCCTACCATCACAATTCACTAACTCTGAAGATCCATGAGTCTCTTTCCTGTAAACTACTTTTGATTTACCGTCTTGGACTTTGTCGCGGGGCTGGCAGGGCCCTGGATGTCCTGATGCGCTCGTATTGGCCGCCGGGCGCTGGGATTAGCCTGGTTTTTAAAGAGGAGCAGTACAAACAGAAGGGAAGCCCCAGAGAGCGCTGCACTGTCACTCTGAATCAAACTGTCATTGGAAGAACAAAGGAAGCAACACGGAGGACCAGCAGCCTCCAGCCATATTTTCCATTTGGAACACAAAAGCGGCACAGTACAAGCACTTAACCCCCGCCGTGAGCTCTGATGACTGGTACAGCCAGGCAGGGTACAGGGGAGAGGAGGCTGTGTTTGGATGAGAGGCTGAAATAACATGACACATCCGCCTCATGTGTTTGGACTTTTTGTTGGTCCTACTGCTGGTATCTGGACTTCATGGCGTCCGCAGTAGCTCAGTCCTCAGATCTTAAGGTTGCCAGTTCCAGTCCCGCTCTCGACACAAACATGATTGGTCAAGCGGTCAGATCCACTGGCCTAGAGGTTGGTGATGCACTTCCAGTTTGCTCCAGCAGATTAATGCTGCTGTTGTGTCCATGGTGACCAGATTTTCAAAATCAAAAAGTGGGACACTCGGTTTGGGGAGGTTGGTAATAATAAAATTGTTCTGCACTCGGCCCATTCATGACCAACATGAGACAGTCACATTTTCTTTTTGTTTTGGTCATGTTTAAGCAGCTTTTCTGTATTTTACCTAAACAAATTACAATGTATGTCTCTCTTTACTGTTAACGGGGATCAGATTGTTCCAAAACAGGGACACCTGGGGCATTTCTTGTATAAAACTGGGACAAATCACTGGTTTTGGATAAATCTGCAGACAGGAGACACAGGCCTCAAAACTGGGACTGTCCCGGGTCAATAGGGATTTGCCACGTACCACACCATCTACCAGAAAACATGTGCAGTTTACCTTTTTAAAGAGCTCAAGTATTTTCATTAAGTTTCAGTCCTCAAAAGACTAGAGAAAACAAGGATTTGCCAAGTCACAGGTCAGATCTGGTGGAGAGGCAAGCCCACTAATAGTAATTTATGGTATTTATGAGCAGTCCTAACGCTGTAATTGAATAAAGGCGTTATGGATATGTTTAATGACATACAATGGAAAAAACTCCATGGAGACGAGCAGGTGAAAAGTTCTAGTGCAGCATGTTTTCTTCCTCTGCTATTCTCGTCTTCCCTCTTCTCCCTCTCACTGCGGCAGCACCTTGGGCCCACTGTAGCCAGTCCCTTTGTAACAGGCAGACAGATGGACCATAGCGGACGCCAGCTCTTGCCGATCCGCGGGGTGCTAGCTAGCGGCTCCTGCGCCAGTATCCGGCTTGGCAGTAGCATTAGCATCCCCGCTCCTGACAGGAACAACATGCATGGAACACAGCAAGAGGGACCCGAGCAGGAGGATGGTTTGAGCAGCGCACCGACTACGCAATCAGTAAATGTGCAGTGTGTGAGGCCTTTCCTCGCCGTGTCCCTTCGTCAGCCGTGTGTGACAAATGAGCACAAAACACCATCTGGCTGCGCATCTCCAATTAATGATGTTTGCTTTGTTCTGCTCACCTATCTGCAGGAACTATTCTATTTACAACCATTCTTTCATCATAGCTCCATTTCATTGCATTTACTATTTTTATCCAAGTAGGTTTGTGCAGATGGTGGTAACTTAAAGTGACAGTATGTAACTTTCTGGGGGTGGAAATGCAGCTGCGTGATTCAATGGAAACAGAAAGTTAAACTCAAACTCCACAACCTTCTCTATGAAGATGGATGTGTTTATGCTGTACTGTGGAAGTGTATAGGCAAAGGAAAAGGCCCTCATCCAGGCCAAATAAAAGTCAGGTTTGTGGAAATGCAAGCCATGGCACTAACCAGATCTATCTCCATGGAGAAAAGCTGATGATCACATTAGCGGTCAGATCTTTGGAGAGACCTATTTAACAGTCCTCTCCATTCTTCAAACTGGGGCTGCAAGATGAATCAAATCAAAATCAGTTTGAATGTACTGCTATTTTTGAAGTCTGTCCTGTCCTGTTTTAGTTCAGATCTGTTCAAACGTTTTCTGAAATGTGACTCTTGTATTAACTTCACTTTTTTCAATTCTTGACACAGACAACTCAAATCCTAAATCTCCAAAATTTGTGAAATATGTAAAAGCTCTGATAATTTGTTCATGACGACTTTAGCTGGAGGATTAGATGTTCAACAGTGGACTTGGAAAATTATGTTCTGCAAGTTCTTGGAAATCCATTTAGAGCATAAAAAAATCTTGTCAAACTGCCTGTCAACAAATGCTGAATTCAAATACTCAAACAGAATTCTCCCCAAGCCACAGAGACACACGGTTTAAAAAGGAAGACAACTTTGAGAATTCCTGTGCACTTAGCGTCAACAGCCTCTTGCGTTCACACCTAAATGACCCAATTGCCTCGTTCTCCTTCATATCTGCTCGTGTGACAGCCCCGGCTCTGGCATTAATGAAGCCCTGACATAATGTAATTAAACACTGGCGACGTGTCTCTTCTTTGAGAGCCTGTTGTCAGCAGAGTGTCTCCACGCAGGCTCCCATTCACACCCCTAATGAGGGCTGACGCGCCGGCTCTGTGGAGGATGGAAGCGCGCTCTCGGGAGTATATCGGATCTACCTTCAGAAGCACGGAGAGCCTGTTCACACCTGCAGCTAATGGTGTCCTATGTAAGGCAGCCGGCTCGTGCATATTTGATAGCAGGTCTGCGGAGCCTCAGGGGAGACGGAGCTTTGAGAGAGAATCTGAAGCAGACTGGTCAAAGCGCGATGCCATGTTCACACCTGATACCAGTGTCCACAGAGGAACAAGGAAGGCAAGATGGCCGACTACAGCCCCCAGGCATAACTGTCCATTTGTAGAATAGGAACCATTACTCTTACATAAGCTGCCTTCACCGAAAGATAGCAGATAAAATCACATTTAGAAGTTGTAATAGACTAGACAATGCACTAGGACAAGGATCTCACAAAACAATTGTGAAATTCTAAGTCTTATACCAAGTTATCATAGGTTATTCCCCAGCTAACACCAGAGTGACACATGGAGCTTCTCCACATCCATGTGTAACGCTCTTTCAAAGCTATTGGGAAAAGGTGGAACGTTATGAAAAATATTTGAATCTGATTGATCAAAGTGTTTGCGGAGCCAAGAAATCAGATTAGTTCAGTCGAGTGGAGAGAAAAGCACAAACATCTTATCCACAAATGCACAGTTCTACTAAAATAGGCTGAATTACACCAAACCACAGCGCTGCCCTGTGATTGGTCCAGTCTCCAAACCACTGGTGGCCCTGGTCCAATCACAACAGCCTGAGCCAAGCCAGATGGATTCTCGTGAGTTTGAGAACTCACAAATATTGCAAGAATTCCTCTTGTTGGCCACATTTATGGTTTATCCTTTTACAGAAAATGTGTTTATGCCTTATCATTTTCCTGTCCCTGGCAGAGCAGCAGCTCAGTGTATGTGAGTGTGTTTATGTATGTGTGTGTGTGTGTGTATATGTGTATATATATGTGTATATATATATATATGTGTATATATATGTATATACACACACACACACATATATATATACATATATGTGTGTGTATATGTGTATATATATATATATATATATATGTGTATATATATGTATATACACACACACATATATATGTGTGTGTGTATATACATATATATATGTATATATGTATATATGTATATATGTACGTACTCAGCCGATGTTGATATGCAAAGTAGCCACATGTGACCGTTGTAAATATCTTTTTGTGCGTATATCTCTGCCGTACAAACGCATAAAATTTCAGGCTTTTCATCCTGTGCAGCCATAAAGGCGACATGTGCGTATCGTGTGCAGAGATGCTACCTGCAGCCTGTGTCATCCCCACACGCAGAATAGCTCCATATAACATCTTTATTGGGCCAGCGCGCTAGCTACAACACTCTGGAGAAGGAGCCCTGTCAGAGCCACAAATCTCCCCACTTAATGAACGCCTCCGCTACCTGTTAGCCCATTTGTGTACACGCCAGAGCCTCCAGAATGACCACGCTGGATACTGTATTTCCTCTTTGGCCAGCTTAAGTAGGCTTAATGTAGCTGCAGTGTGCGCGCTCCATCTTCTCTGTGCTTTTCCCACCTGGCTGTTATTAGCTTCATCAGCCTAATGAAGGAATTGCATTGGATCATATTAACCTTTGTGAACCGGGCCTCCCTGGATAGTGTGGTTACAACAAGCCGGCCCAGACTGCCTGCCCTGCTCTTGTGCTGGTGTGTGCGCGGTGGAGCGGATGGCGAGCGGCCGTGTGCATCTCCCATAAGAATGTTAATCATCTTTTTAATTGGCTGCCGTGACTCCTCTGACCTCCGCTTGACGAAGGGGCAGCGCGCATCGTGTTGCCCGCCCGAGTGTCCTTGCTGTAGGGGAGTGGGGAGGCGGTGCGCTGCTGTGGCCTGGAGGCAGTCTGAGCGTGTACATGAGCTGGAGCTACGTCTGTGGAATAATGTGGTGGAGCTCGTGTCAGTGAAGGCGTAGTTAGCCCACAGATGCACACAGACTCTCAAGTGATCAGACTGACAGTGTTCAGATTGTACCTCACATCAATCCCAGGACCTCTCACCATTTGATCCATTTTCCATCAGTTTGTCTTTGTTAAACCATTATTTGAGCAAACCTGATAATGAAACACACACAGTTTAATAAATCAAAACCGTGAATATTTCAAATGTATTGCACAGATTTTCGTGGTTGGTAATAATAAAATTGCGAAACGAGTGCATAATGAAAGAAACATTTTTTGCACTCGGCCCACTCATGACTTATTCACGATAACATGTGATGCATTATAGTTATATTTTCTTCATGTTTTCTGTAATTTGACCAAAATAAAACAACTAAAAAAACCTAGACCTCTTTACTGTTGGGAGGTATATTGGTTAAAAATAGGGACACCAGGGACATTTCTTGCATAAAACTGGGACAAATCACTGGTTTTGGATAAATCCACTGGGACAGGGGACACAGGGCTTAAATCTGGCACTGCCCCGGGGAAATAGGGACGTCTGGTCACCCTATACTTGCATAAAATAGTCTCCTCCTTCTAAACAAGTAACTACATACAAAAAAAGTAAAATATTCCAAAAATTACTGGATATATTGATATTGTACCACCGAATATATAATATACTGGGCCCTATATAACTCAATGGTGCTCTTTGTTCCCTCAGTCGTTTTCTTATTGATGTCAGGGCAAGGCAGCAGTGTTTGTGCAAAAGCTTAAAACATGAATTGATTCACTGATTGGACTAAAAAGTTGGGTTATTACCTGAGAAAATGCTCTGTAAAATGATAAATGTTGTTATTATTGTTGAAATTCGAAGCCAGGCCCGTTTAATGAGCTGACTGAACCTCAGCTCACCTCTGTCGTCTCCCTCTGTCGGCCTGTTGAGTGAGCTGCTGCTGCTCACATGTATTGAGTGTGTGATGTGTAAATCCGCTCTGATTAATGACAGCGGCGTGATAAGTGGCTAATAGGCATTGACCATTTAAAGGGCTCACCACAGGAAACATCTGTGCTTCGCTCGGACGCTGCAGCCAATAGTGATCAGAGTCCAGCGGAGTGTGAAAGCCCAGCCACCGCCACGGGCTCTGTCAAATCGGCCTTAACTGGATTATCCCATAGAGCTTGACTTGCGTGTTGTTCGGTGTACTTAAACTTTTGCTTCAGCTTTGTGTTTAGTCTGTGGTGTTACAAAGAGGGGAGTGGCCAACTCTGTACTACATTAGATACAGGCTGAACCACTCTGGAAAATAGGAGTGACTGCAATTTTATCAGACAATGCTTCATTTGTGTGTAGAAGTGTTTTCAAATTTGGAGCTCTACCGTCTGAGAGAAGAGTGAAATTTGAGCTGTACCACTGCTGTGATTTGACAGGGTTTTACACTGGATGCCCTCCCCAGCACATCATTACAATCATGATCGCAATCACAACACTTGTTACTAAATGAAAGCAAGATAAAACTGTTTACTGTGGAATATTCCAGGCAAAGCAGGAACATCTCCATGGAGACAAGCTGGCGGTGGTCTAGATGTTAGAAAAAAAGTCTTGCCATTGTGATTGTGATACATTTGCCATTTGTGCTTTAAAAGTGTAAGATTCTGTTCAGTGTTCATATTGCAAACAACTCCAGGAGTGTTAACATTTGAGAGAAGAGTGAAATCTGAGCTTTGAACTAATCCCGAATCCCATGTGTTTCAGAACATGTTTGTAGACGTCTAAACTGCGACAAGATTTATCCATATTTATTTAAAATGTATATGGAACCTTGGTGACTTGATAATTGCACCAACTGAAATCGCAGTATTTGGATTTGACTTCCTACTCTTCAAATGTCTCTGATCTGGCCAAGATTTTCAAACTTATATCAGGTTCTTTATCTTGTTTTCAGATTTATTATCGACTTACTCGTTCTGAGACTGCTTCATCCTAGTCTAGAGGTCGTTTATTTTAACGTGTCAAGTAAAATTATTTGTCCATGCAGTGAGAAAATTCACTACTTAAAAGTCATTTTCTGGTTTAAGTGTTTATATCTTAAGCTTTTAATCTGCCTGCATCTATTTTTGAGCATAACTCAATCAATGTCCATCAAACCAAAAGCCTCTAGTTCATTCTAATAATCCACAAGATCCAAACAGGTGTTAGCTCAGCATCCTCTCCCTGGCCTCTCTCTTCTCTCCTCTCTCCCCTCTGGCGATCAAAGCTAAAATGTACTGTCCAAAGCCTATTCTAAAACCGCCGCCCGCTGCCCACTGCTGCTGGCCGCCCGGTGACCGCTGTGGGCGCGTGGGCTCGGCCAGCTCCCCACTCAGGTGCTGGTATTTGGGCAGACTAACCTTGGCTTCAGGCTGTGTTCCTGCCGTTCCCTCCTGTGTACACCTCCATCTGCCCACCCAGGCCCATGCCCGGTCCCATGCCCGTGCCTACCTCTGTGCCCAGCCTTCATGATTCTTCTCCTGGGGGGTGGACAGGTGGGCCCTGAACACAACAACACCCCCATGGAGGAGACAGCCTGTGGCACACTGGACCCACGCCCTCATCCGCCATCTTTGTTCCAATCTACCCCAGCAACAAGAGTTACAACACAGACGGATCACGAGGACATTTTGAAAAACGTGATACAAATATTCAGTCACATCAAACAATAAAAACACACCAGTGTTTCTGCAGAGGAGCGAATATAAGGACTGCAAACATCAGAAATGAAACACTGTTTGATAGCTGATGCCCAAGAAACATTTTGGCAAAAAAGCTTTCCTAAGATTCTTTTTTTTTTTTTTACTTTCTTTCTTTGAACAGTGGACTGTGGTCCAGCTGTCAACAGTAAAACATAACAAACAGAACTAGTTAATTTTAAATGGTTTGCAGTGGTCTAAAGTTATTCTTCAGAGACCAGAGTGCTGTCCAGCTGTCAGATCGCAGGACCTGGTTTATAGTATGTAATCTGTAATTGAGGCAATTTTGTGTGTGTGTTATATATATATATATATATATATATATATATATATATATATATATATATATAGACTGATGATGCTCAGAGAATGTCTCAGACAGTGGGGCAGAGGAAGAGGTGCTGGAGGGACCATCATGGCAGGACAAACCCCTACATGGGGCGAACCACCGAAACATAACTGAAGTGGCTGATATCAAGAAATCCTCCCAATGGCTGGAGAGGGCTGGACTGAAGGACACAGAGGCTCATCCTGGAGCACAGGAGCCTTGAGCACCAGAGCAATAGAGGCCCAGATCTACCAGACAAGACCCAAGGTGTAGGTTGTGCAAAGAAGTGCCTGAGACAGTCCAGCACATAACTGCAGGGTGTAAGATGCTGCAGGGAAAGCGACATGGAGCGACATAACCAAGTAGCGGCATAGTGTACAGAAACATCTGTGCAGAGTACGGGCTGGAAACCCCAGGATCAAGGTGGGAAACGCCTCCAAAGTTTGTGGAGAATGAGCCAAGATCCTGTGGGACTTCCAAATACAGACTGACAGAATGGTGATGGCGAACCAACCAGACATCGTGGTTCTGGATAAGTGAGAGAACAAAGCCGTGGTGGTGGACATTGCAATACCGAGCGATGGCAATGTCAGGAAAAAGGAACACGAGAAACTAGAGAAATACCAGGGGCTCAAAGAAGAGCTGGAGAGGCCTGGAAGGTGAAAGCATCGGTGGTGCCTGTGGTGATCGGAGCACTCGGGGCCGTGACCCCCAAACTGGATGAGTGGTTGCAGCAGATCCCAGGAAGGACAACAGACATCTCAGTCCAGAAAAGTGCAGTACTGGGAACAGCAAAGATACTGTGCAGAACTCTCAAGCTCCCAGGCCTCTGGTAGAACCCGAGCTGATGAGGGTGAGAGACCAACCACCGTGGAAGGTGAGAAATGCGTTTGTATATATATATATATATAAGGGCCCTGATGCAGTTATGGCTGATATTAAGGAACCTATTCATATGAAACAAAAACTGGCACAAAGATCGTCTTCTGTCAGCGTGAATAAACAAATCTTTGAGATAAACCTTGCAGGTTTGTGGTTCCCAAACAAATTCTGAGAAGGTTCAACATTTGTGGATCATAAGCTTGGAGATTTTGTTCAAAAACAGTGAATCTCCCATAAAATATATAAATAAAGTTATATGCCCTCTTTCTAGATGTTAGACAATACAAACAGAATGCACAAAGGTTGAACCCAGCACAAAGCCTTCCAGCTGTCTAAGCCATACCCGGCTCCATTAGCACTGCCCCCTGACATGATCTGTTTGTCAAAGCCCCTCCCTCCCCTCTCTAACCGTGCATCTAAATCAGGCTTAAATCTGTTGTACATCTTTCCTTGGTTATTTATCCGAACTTTAATCCTCTCTTAATGTGGTTGTGTTGTAGTGTACGTCGGCCCCATTGGCGCGGATAAACCCGATCGCTCACAGTTTCCACATGGCCTCCTCCGTTTACTGTCGGAAAAGCGTCGGAAAAGCTTCTAATGAGAGCCAGGCCGTGGTGTTGTTGTGAAGAGGGAAAACATTGTGGATCTGGTGTATTCTGATCCTTCTGACTTCAGAAAGAGGCGTTTAAAGGGCCATATTACGAGATTTTCCGATGGATGTTATGTTGTTTCCGAATCACGAACATCCCCAGAGTTGTGTTTTGTTTCATTCACACGTTTAACACACAAACCCTGCAGACTCGGGCAGAGTTTTTTCTCAAACCAGAGACATCACAAGGTGGAACAATGTGTTATGTGGTAATACAAGTGATTTTTAAACTTTATACAGCATTTGGATCATTTCAGCACTGGACTAGCTGGGAGAGCCAATCTCTACTGAAAGGTAGCTGTTAACTTGGAAACTGCTGCTTCATGACATCACAGTGTGGAACAGAGCATTTTGAGCTTTGGAGATGTAGACAGACTAATAAGAAAGGATTATATAAATGTGTGAATGAAACAAAACACAAGTCCAGGTCTGTTTTTGAGGAGGTAACAACATTAGAACCTAAAGTTCAAGTCAATTCAGTGTAAAAAAAAGGGTTTCTAGAATGTTGTGATGTCTTTATTAGGTTGGGTTCTTTTTCCAGGCAATATTTTTGGATATGATTTTCTTGTCTATCAGGCTGTACTCTGGCCTCTCTGCTGTGAGCTGGAGCAGTGTTGTCAGGGTGATCCGTAAATGTCCAATCAGAGGCCAGTATCTTGAAGGGATTTGGCACGTGATGATTTGGGAGCTTTAAATGCTGCTGGGGATTTGCATTAGATTCCACCATCCTGAGTCTGACCTGATCTCCAGAGCCCGACACTGGAGCGCCCAGGAAAAGCTCAGAAGAGAGGGAGGGAGGGGACTGTCACTGTGTAACTTTTTGGTTGGGGGTTCAGCATATGCTTGTCTCTATGGTAATGTCATTGCTCTGCCTGGAATGTTCCACGGTATGACATTAAACAGCTCTACCTTACATTTATTCACTTACATGTGGTTTTACTGCTCAAAAATACCTAGAAAAAATCGACATTCTGACTGTGAGCGGGGTCGCCTCTCCACAGATCTGACCTGTAACTTGGTCTGGTTTGGTCTCCATGAAGATGGAAAGGTTTAATACCATAGTGTAAAACATTCCAGACAAAGCAATAACATCTCCACGGAGAAAAGCATTTGACAGACCGTCCACCAGAAAAGTTACACAAGTCAAGTTCAAGTCAAGTGACATTTGTGAAAGGCTGAGGAAAAGTACAAAAAATGCATAAATCAACACGGAAAATGCATTTTGCTGTATTGTGCAACTTGGCCCTTGTTAACATTACGGTTGCTTCAACTGTTGTGGAAATACCTGTATATCACATCTACTGCCCGTGCCCAACCAGGAAGTCTGATTATTTTTTTGCCAAAAACGTTCCTTGATGGTCTGTAACATTGTGAACTTTGTATTTCACTGATAAAATAGAAGCTCTAGTTGCTTTTCTATGCAGTCCAAAAAAAAAAAAAAGTAGAACTAAGCTTCTTTTATTGAAGTGATCAAATTACACACAGTTTAGCCTGTATATTATATTCTTTTTAATTATTTTTCACTTTGCAGTTCATTTTTGGAGGAAGAAAACATGTCTAAATAGAAGTGACAGCACATATTTTTTTAGGATCAACTAAAGTTTTTTCCACAGATTTAGCAAAACTCCACTTGTCAAGGCTTGAGAAACACACTGTGCACCAGCTCCAAATCACCACGACGACCGTAAACCCCAGTCCCCCGCTGTGCTTCGAAAAGCCTCGCTCACGGAACATTCCGCTTTCACAGTACGAGCGCAGCATCCATCCTGTGCGCCGGAAAACCAGCTTTCCCCATCTCCGCGTCCAAGCTAACCAAACCAGAACAGGGCGAGGGAAGGGAGATAAGAGCCGAGCCCGTGCATGACAACCCCGGGGTCCATGGGGGGGACGAGGGAAGCCACCTGCCCCCAGCGGAGTGCAGGATCTGGGGGAGGATGGACTTTGAAGGGGCCGTGGATGCCAGCGCAGTGAGAGACCTGGAGGCTGTGCAGACGCCGAACTCCACACAATCGCATTTCCCCGTCCGGAACGCCGGGGCAGGGAGAGCGGAGAAACAGAAAGAGACGTGAAGGATGGGAGATGAGTGGAGGTAGAGAGAGAGAGGAACTGATGAAAAGAGGGGAGCGGGAGAACGAGCAGAGTGCTGTGTGGAGATTGGGTCCAGAGCGGTGGAAGTGCCGGGGCCCCACATGAGCTGAACTGTGTGGGGAGAGGAGCAGGATTAGAGGGCCCTTCAAAGAGCCACAGAGATTGGCCGGGGGCTGGCCTGGTCCCACTCCTCAACTCTGGAGCTCTCGGCAGATTACAAGAGGCCTGAGCTATTAAAATGTGTGGAGGAGTGAACGCGGCTGAAAGTTTAGGTGGAACTTCTGCCTTTCCTGTGGGAGAGCAGTTTAATTTGGTCGTTCATCAGTCGTATTTATACAAACCATGTGGTCAAATGTTGATCTTAGCTCTCTGAAAAACAGCTTTCCCCAATAACATTTGTAACACTGGTTTATTCTTAGTTGGACAGAATGGACAAATTTATTTTATAATTTGGTGTTTTCGTTCTTAAGACAATTCTCCAATCAGAAAGCAGAATAAGCCTGAATGTCTCATTGGGGTTTAACAGTTTCAAATCCAATTGATTTAGACGTAAAAGGAATTAGCAGTGGAGATTATGGAAAACCATTATTTTGGTCAATACTGAAATCACGATTATTCAAACAATTATGTTTTAATGACACAATGCATTTATTTCGCATTTCTCTCTACAAAAATAAACTTAGTTATATTTGATATTAGTGATATTTTATGCAAAACTTATAAAACAAAAACAAATAAAATATACTTTGAACATGAAATAAGGTATAGAAAAACAGAAATGTACCCATAGCTGTTCTACAATCTCTGTATTTAAAAAAATAAAATATAAATATGCTTTTTTATATTTAAAAAATTCCCCCAAATAAACCTTTTAAAAGCTTTTTAAAGCTTTTAAATCATTTCAAATTGATTATATGAGTTTGGAGATCATTTGACACAAAAATCGAAACCGCGTTGAAAATCCTGTTAATTGCTCAGCCTCACTGTAGATGCTCCGTTCAGAATACAGCTCATGTCTCTGTAGATTGTCCCTTGAAGTGAGCACTAATAGCCGCTGTGGTATTGAAATTGCTGTCTAGTTAATGTTAGTACCGTGACAACACTGCCAAACGTGTCTCCTCACTGGCCTCTTTCAGTGCACTGTGAGGACAGTGGAGGCCGTCCCCAGAGGACCACAGCAGCCAGGTGGATTAGAAACCAGGTTATTCTCCTGCAGGGAGCGGACCGCCAGCTCAGGGGCTGTGGCGGATATTTATAACACTGTGGGGACTAAAATCTGTATACACACTCACATCATGAGGACCTGCTTGCTTTATAAGGGACAAAATCAGGTCAGGTTTCAGTTAAGGTTATGGTTTAGTTCTCTGTACATATATGTTTTATGTATTTGGGCGAAGTTTGTCTCGCCAGTACAGATATATTGTATAAGCAGCTGTTGAGGTCAAAATGAGACTTTTCTGCATCGAACTATGAAAACCGGATGGAATGCATTAGAAAAGTGAGGATTTTTTCATAATTTTTAGACGGCACCTTTTTTGATTAGGAAAGTAGTGGTTATGGTCAAGGTTTGGATCAGTCTCCAGGAGTCCCCAAAAAGCATGCAAACCCAACTTAGTGTATGTGTGTGTGAAATGAGAAAGACGAGGCGATGAAGAGCAGCAGAGGCCCCGTGTACACTGCAAACATCTGCACGCCGGGGATCCTGAAAATAAATGAGACCACAGCCCAAACAGGAAAGACTTGTCCATGGAGAGGAGGAATAAGAGAGACGGATTAGCACCAGGCCCACAGCGAGGAGGGAGGGAGAGAGAGGAGGAGAGAGAGGGTGGTGAGGGGGGTAGCGGAGGGGAGGGAGGATAGAGGGAGCGAGTGGGAGGAGAGAAGGAGGAGAGAGAGGGAGGAGAGGGGAGGGAGGACAGAGGGAGGAGGGGGAGAGGGGAGGGGAGGGAGGACAGAGGGAGCGAGAGGGAGGAGAGAGGAGTAGAGAGAGGGAGGAGAGGGAAAGAGAGGAGGAGTGAGGGAGAGGGAGGAGAGAGGGAGGAGAGGGAAAGAGAGGAGGAGTGAGGGAGAGGGAGGAGAGAGGGAGAAGAGGGGGAGAGAGGGGAGGAGTGAGAGAGAGGGGAGGAGAGGGAGGGGGAGAGGAGGAGAGAGGGAGGAGAGGGAAAGAGAGGAGGAGTGAGGGAGAGGGAGGAGACAGGGAGAGGAGGAGTGAGAGAGAGGAAGGGAGGGGGAGAGGAGTAGAAAGGGAGGAGAGGGAGAGAAGGGAGGAGTGAGGGATAGAAAGGAGGAGTGAGGGAGAAGAGGGGAAGAGAGAGGAGGAGAGAGGGAGAAGGGGGGAGGAGTGACGGACACAGAAAATAGCTAAAATAATGTTCAGACTTGTAAAGTGGTAAATATAAACAGCAGCATCTCACCCACATTATCCATAGAAACTGCTCCTCAATGACCCCAGTCCACAAACCCGCTCTGTGAATCCAGTTTGAGGTGTTCTTTGAAAGTAAAAAGTGGAGATAGTTCCTCACGTGTCTGTTTCCATCCACACAGCGCACGGATTGAGGTGAAGCTGCGGCTGAGCGACGTGAAATATTGCTCCACATTTCACAAATAATAATCCCACAGTTTGACTTGTGTCTAAAGTGGAAGTGCAGAGCTCTGATCTTTGAACTCTTCAGAGTCTCAGAGTGAGTGGTTTTACTGTAGACAGGAAACAGCTGACACCATCATGCGCACCGCTTTATATCCTGTGGTCCACACACAGATCCCACTGCAGTTTTTGCGATCAAAGATTTTAAGTCTCATGAGATTCTCCTCGTGCCTGTGGTGTTTGCGCTTTTTGACGCATGTTTAAAAATCATTTAAGAGCGAAGAATCCTGTAGTGTGCATTAGCCTTCACAGTTCATCTGTTTGAGCGATGAAAACACCTGTATTGAAATAATGCTGGGCAAATAAGTGTAATGCTCTACTGTGTAACATTTCAGGCAAAGCAGTGACCATGGAGACGAGCATCTTCAAAAACGTGCTGCATATTGAATGATAATACTAACAAAGGATATGACACATCCCCTGCATATGTGAGCTTGTACTCGCTTGGATAACAACAGTTTTTGTAGGGCACAGATGCGCTCCATTTTTTTCCGCATTGCTAACAAAGAAATATGGCCGCCCTCACCTCATTAGCGGCGACTCTAAAGCTTTGGCTATGTTAATGCGTGCTATGATAGTGCGCGGTGTAAAGTGCGATGAGAGGAGTTAGCGGGAGACTCTGTGCCGCGCACATGATTGACAGTAATGGGGCGGAGCGGCTTGATGTGCAGCAATAATCCGACCGCGGCTAGCTTCTGCTATGCTAATGAGCTGCTAGCATGACTAATGATGCTAGGCGCTAACTCTGCTGTCTTCAAGCACGTCCTCGCTAAAGCAGGAATCACACAGCTTTAAGGGAGAGTTGTTAGGCACAAGGGAACTGAGCCGACTAGTACTTAGTTACATCTACTCTAATTATCCAAGTAACTTCTGAAAATGCACTTTTTGTAGCAAGTTCTCAAATGGTGTACTTTTACTCCTACTTGAGTAAATTTGCTTAAGTAGCAAATAAATAAAACTTTTCATAGCAGTTTTCAGGTTTTCCATACTTGAGTATCGGGCTGAAATGATTCGATAAAAGTAAATCGATAAAATCGATTAGAAAAATGCATCGATTATTTTTTTTTTTGCCTCGTTGCTTCGTTTTATTTTCATACGCTCGGCGATGGCTGCAACCTTCTGCCGTAGAGGTAAAGTTTCCGCACGACCACTGCACTTCACTGTACACAAAACAGTGTGGAGCCCATGGATGTGTAATAAGAGCGGAAACTCATCAAGTTGTGCTTCCTCTTCCCACTGTGAGGAAGTCAAAAGTGACAAAAGCTTCATGTGACAATCACCACGTTTACATGAGAGCTTTAGTTCTGAATAAAAATAACTTATTTGTGAATAAAAAATTTAAAGCTGAATGAATTTCTTCCTGGATTATGCAAACGTTTCTTCTTCTTCAAAATAATCGGTGGTTGGAGCTCGTAGGCTCGTCCTTCTGACTCGATCCGGACGATCCGGCTCCTCCAGTCGTCTCTTGGGACTTTCCTCCACGTCTCTTTGGATTTGTGAGCGGGATGTGGGAGTGGGCTGAGGTGTGGCAGCCTCACACTCAGTTTGTCTTCTTCCTCCTTCTCCCACACTCTTCCCTTCTCCTCCTCAGCTCACAGACGTAAAGCGTGAGGAGAGAATTCTCCAGCTGCTGCTTCGTTATCATCAGAACCACTGTGGAAAGAGTTTGGGTCGTGTTTGTGTCGGCGGCGAAACGACAAACCGAGATGACAGAAAAGCCGGAGCAGCTGAAGTGTGGGTTTTCTTCCCAAAGACTGAAATACGTTTGTGTCGCTGTCCGATCAGAACCTTCCCCACCCCCAGACACTGAGAGGAATTAAATAAAGACGATTTAATGCGTTTTCCATGGAAATCTCAATTCAGAATTATTATTTCCATGTAAACTCAAAGGAGAATATTTAAATTCCAAATGATTTAATTCCAAACAATTAATTTGTAATTAAAAAACCTCATGTAAATGTGACCAATATGAAATGAGTTCAACGCTCCTTCAGATATGATTTAGTGTGTTTCATTTTTGTATATTCTTTGAAATACCAGATTTTGTGCATTAACGTAAACTACACTGTGTAACCTTTTAATTGCTTTATTTGGAATGTTCCATTGTGTGACTTTGAACTCCATGAAGCTCCATCTCCACCAGTTCAATTACAGGTCACATCTGTGGAGACATGCATGTTTTTCAAGCTATTTTTAGCTATAAAAACCTGTATTATCAGATATATTATAAAACCGTTTGGACAAAGTAATAATACTGCCAGAATACATGCAGAAAAGTTACATAGTGCTCTTTAATACTTTGTACTGTATTAAAAATCAGTTGCTGCATCCAAATTGTCATTACTCTTATTTGAGTTGCAGTTCTCCAAATACTTTTTTACACTTCATCCAAGTAATTTCCTTGACCACTACTTTGTACTGGAGTAATATTATTTTGAAGTACTTTTTCTTGAGTCAGTTTTTTGGGGCAAATACAGTTGAAGCCTTATTCCGTGGTCAAATTTCCTCACCACGTGAACGAAATAAAAAAGAAATGAAATGAAGTAAAAGTGTGAGTTTTAGGGCCGGTCACACGTGGCTCTCGTAAAGGTGCCTGTGCACATCTGCTCCGACAGGCTTCTCTGTGCTCACCGTTTGCTGTAGTGAATTCCTGGTGCCTCTTTGAGCCGCACTGTGATTGTGAAGGAGCCACTCGACAACGGAGAACAGATGTGATGTTGTAATGCGATCAATGGGCGTTTGGCTGCTCGTTTACAGGAACACAGCCAAACGGTAATACTTCAATGTTCGAAAAAATATTACAGTCTGAATATATCTGAGCAACAAGATCTAATTGAACGAACAGTACTTCTCTCTACAGTTTTTGTGCCCAGCGCTTTAATCACAGTCCCCTTTGGCGTCCATTGTAGAGGTTTATAGATATGGATTTTTTTTTTTGAGCCGGTACCAATATTAGGCCCTCTGCTGTGGCTGAGAACCGATCATTGTTTTTTAAAATCTACAGCAAAACCCACAAAAGTATCTTCAGTTAAAAGTAATTGACTTTTCACATTCCCTTAAATAATAACAAAACCTCTTAGTCTGGATTCAAAAATAAAGAGCTGCATGTTTGTGTCGCTCTTCTGCTTCCATAGTTCCTCAGGAGTCTGGTCTAAAAGCCAAATCTGATGCACTGGGGACAAACTAAATGAAACGGTGGAGAAAAAGGTATCAAATATCACCCAAATATATTGACAAAAATGATCAGTATCAGCCAGTCCTGATTTCGCCACCGATATATCGCCGATCAAAACAAATAAATAGGACAAATGTGTTCCATGAATAGTTTTCAGGACTAGCAGAACTCTGATATTTGTCTGAGCAGCCAGTTCCTTCTACATTCTGTTAGAATCCAGAACGATCTGAAACCGAACCGAGCGTGACCGACCACTGCTCATTTGCATCCACATGTATGTCACACGTGTAACACAGAAGACGCCTCCTCACAGTCTAAAAGTCTTGTATCATTCAGAACAAACTCCATAACTTCTTTCACCTGAGATACAGAAGAGTTTGGAACGTGGATTGTTTCTCAGTCCTCTGTGTTGTTTTTCTTCCATTTTTCCTCTCTAAAGTCATGGCGAGGTTTGTCTGACGAGCTAAAGACCACATGGTAATAGTGTCTAAAAAGTGGGATCCAGATTGATTTGGAACATTGAGCCTTTTTCCTTGAATTTAAAAGTAATATCTCTTTTATATCAGCCCCGCTCTGCATCTTTCATTAACAACATCAAATCCAAGTACAGCTCTTTGAATCATTTCCTTTTGGTACAGGCTGACCTCCATGTTATTTCAATAGCTCCATCCCCAGTAACCCAGTACATCCTCATATTGTGCATGTCTAATGGGCCTTGTACCAATAGTGCTGCATATTCAAGTGTTCTGCTGCTTTACTGTACAAGTACCCAGGCAACGTATGACAGACATGAATATATACGCCTCAACCATGTAGGCTCCATTATATGAACATACGCCTCAACCATGTAGGCTCCATTATATGAATATACGCCTCAACCATGTAGGCTCCATTATATGAATATACGCCTCAACCATGTAGGCTCCATTATATGAATATACGCCTCAACCATGTAGGCTCCATTATATTAATATACTCATCAACCATGTAGGCTCCATTATATGAATATACGCCTCAACCATGTAGGCTCCATTATATGAATATACGCCTCAACCATGTAGGCTCCATTATATGAATATACACCTCAACCATGTAGGCTCCATTATATGAATATACACCTCAACCATGTAGGCTCCATTATATGAATATACGCCTCAACCATGTAGGCTCCATTATATGAATATACACTTCAACCATGTAGGCTCCATTATATGAATATACGCTTCAACCATGTAGGCTCCATTATATGAATATACGCCTCAACCATGTAGGCTCCATTATATGAATATACGCCTCAACCATGTAGGCTCCATTATATGAATATACACCTCAACCATGTAGGCTCCATTATATGAATATACGCCTCAACCATGTAGGCTCCATTATATGAATATACACCTCAACCATGTAGGCTCCATTATATGAATATACGCCTCAACCATGTAGGCTCCATTATATGAATATACACCTCAACCATGTAGGCTCCATTATATGAATATACGCCTCAACCATGTAGGCTCCATTATATGAATATACGCCTCAACCATGTAGGCTCCATTATATGAATATACGCCTCAACCATGTAGGCTCCATTATATGAATATACGCCTCAACCATGTAGGCTCCATTATATGAATATACGCCTCAACCATGTAGGCTCCATTATATGAATATACGCCTCAACCATGTAGGCTCCATTATATGAATATACGCCTCAACCATGTAGGCTCCATTATATGAATATACGCCTCAACCATGTAGGCTCCATTATATGAATATACGCCTCAACCATGTAGGCTCCATTATATGAATATACGCCTCAACCATGTAGGCTCCATTATATGAATATACGCCTCAACCATGTAGGCTCCATTATATGAATATACGCCTCAACCATGTAGGCTCCATTATATGAATATACGCCTCAACCATGTAGGCTCCATTATATGAATATACGCCTCAACCATGTAGGCTCCATTATATGAATATACGCCTCAACCATGTAGGCTCCATTATATGAATATACGCCTCAACCATGTAGGCTCCATTATATGAATATACGCCTCAACCATGTAGGCTCCATTATATGAATATACGCCTCAACCATGTAGGCTCCATTATATGAATATACGCCTCAACCATGTAGGCTCCATTATGTACCACGGACTGGTCTGAATCCCCACGGCACAGCTCCTCTCAGTGGATGTGAGTCCTCTGTCTCTGGAGATGTTCCATGGTTTGCTCTCCAGTCTGTTGTGCTCCTCTGCTCCTCTCTCTTTTACTCCTCTGCTCCTCTCTCCTCTACTCCTCTGCTCCTCTCTCCTCTGCTCCTCTCGCTTTTACTCCTCTGCTCCTCTCTCTTTTACTCCTCTGCTCCTCTCTCCTCTGCTCCTCTCTCTTTTACTCCTCTGCTCCTCTCTCCTCTGCTCCTCTCTCTTTTACTCCTCTGCTCCTCTGTCTTCTGCTCCTCTTTCCTCTGCTCCTTTGTCTTTTACTCCTCTGCTCCTCTCTTTTACTCATCTCTCTTCTGCTCCTTTACTCCTCTCTTCTGCTCCTCTATTCCTCTCTTCTCCTCCTCTACTCCTCTCTTCTGCTCCTCTGTTCCTCTTTTGCATCTCTGCTCCTCTTCTTTCCTCTGCTTGTCAGTCCTCTGTTTTTTCCCCTCTGTTCCCCTGCTACTCTACTCCTTTGCCTTTTACTCCTCTGCTCCTCTCTGTTTTACTCCTCTCTCTTCTACTCCCCTGCTCCTCTGCTCCTCTCCTCTGCTCCTCTCCTCTGTCACTGTGGGCCTGTCCATAAGTGCTTCTGGCAAACTGCGAGGAGGAGCAATCATTTTGCTCCAGATGTTCCGCTTTGGCACAGGAGCCAAAAGAGAGGGATGAGAGAGAGAGAAAGAAAGAGAGAGGGTGTGAAGGTGAGAGGAGGATGTAAGTGAAGTAAATAGTGAAAGAGATGAGAGGGGGAGGGAGGAGAGGAGAGCTAGAGATGGAGAGGGGGACGGTGGAGTCAGATGAGATGGAGGGAGATGTGGAGAGTGACGGATGAGAGGGAGGAGAAGCAGAGATGGAGAAGATGCAGCTGCAGCTCTGTGTCCCCCACCCAAACCCCAGAGTCAGCAGAGCCTCCTCCACGTACATCCACACGTACACTCACACATACTTATATATGACTAAGTCTAATCCTATAGAGAAAGAGTCCTGGAATCTTTGAGTTTTTCTCCAGGAAGTGGTGACGCTGGCGAGATGCAGCTCCAAACATCTG
Organism: Odontamblyopus rebecca; assembly: GCA_030686955.1. NCBI lineage: Eukaryota > Metazoa > Chordata > Actinopteri > Gobiiformes > Gobiidae > Odontamblyopus > Odontamblyopus rebecca. The sequence continues at coordinate 34,721,408 of CM060670.1, forward strand.
CAGCCACAGAGATAAACAGGGACTGGAACTGGAAATGTCTAATAACTGCTATTTCCTCTTCACTGGCTTTTTTGTACCCCCTTAAACTTCCTCCTCAGCTTTTCCTCCCCTCCTTGCTTCCTCTCTTAATCTACTGTGTTCTTTCTGTCCTCCCCTCTTCCTCCTCTCCTCCTCCTTTCTTGCTCTGAATCTCCTCCTTCCTTTCTCTCCTCCTCTTCCTCCTCTTCCTGCTCTGTTAATATATTGCTTTTCTCTCATCTTCCTCTCCCCTTCCTTTTCCCCCCTCCTCTCTTCCGTCTCTCCCATGAGGCCGTGGGGCAGGGTGTGTTTACTGCTCAGGTAATTGGAGCCGTTTGGAGAGCTCCTGACCTCCTGTGTGTGCGCGGGTATTTATCACACTGTGGGGACTTAACTCTGTACACACACTCAAACAGGTCCCCATGACGCAAAGCCTTTCTTATTAGATCCACAGCGATGGGCTACAGTTCAGATTTGGGTTCAGATAGGTTAAAAACAGTCTTTAGGTTTTAGATGTCATCCACAGTCGCTCGAGCCCAGTGTCGGGAATTACACCGGAAGTTGTCGTCGCATGTTTCCAAACGTCTTCCTGGTTTGTGATGCAAGTGTGAATAGAGCCTATTCAAACCCTCCTTATGGTGAGCTGTGAGAATCTGTGCAATACTCCGAACACAAGCCTACAGCACCCCCATGCCCCACAGGACAATTCCTCCAGGAATATACAAAAACATGGCACAAAACTTTACCCAGCGCTGCTTATTTTTATTTTTGTGCTTTTCCACTGCCTTTAACTGATGTAAAACTGTGATAAATATTGACCACAGCCTCTATTCCACCAAACCACGTCAGAATTGGAAAAACATGAAAACATATGTCACATAGGCACAAATTTTGATCCCGGGGTATACGGTATTACTGTGACTAATTCAGAATTATTTTGTAGCATTCAGAAACAGAAGAGCAGCTTTATATTTGAAGATGAGGCACAAGTTATGATCAAACCAAACTTCACCAGTGCGTATCTCCCTCCATTTACTGATCCGGGCCAAGACAAGAAACGCTCAGAAGAGGCAGATTCTGGAATAAAAAGTAAAAGGCGATCGTCCACGGCGTGTGATATTTCCCACTGCAGCATGTTGTATCTGACGCGCTCTCGGCACTCGGAGAATTTACCTTAAGCGGGAACTTTCTCCTCTTCAGCGTTGAGAGTCTAGAGAGTCTCGACTCTCAGCGTTCAATGAAACGTCTCCGAGCGTAACGATGTTTGAAGAGGAGAGAGAGCGGAGGGGAGAAGGTCCGCACTGTGGGGGGTCTCTGGCCTGACACAGGGTCGTAGCTCTGTCAACATTTGCTGTCTTCTCCCTTGTCATTCAGCCATTGCTACTTTTTGACACCATATTACCACCCAACCCTAATATGCACTTTAAGATTGGCATCAACACACTGCCAAAAAGCTTAAGGTCACTTACTTTTATCGGAAAATGACTTTAAAGTAGTGAAATGATCTTGCTGCATGGACAGATCATTTTACTTGACAAGTTCCGTTAAAATAAACGACCTCTAGACTAGAACGAAACCGTCTCAGAACTGGTGAGTAGAGAATAACTACTCGCAGTCCAGGAAATGAATGGAAGTCAGTGTAATGTCCTTAAGAAGCACGAGAGGCCGACATGTGTGCGCGGGTCTTTCTGTGTGGTTTGTGTGTGCGTTGAGTGACAGCCGGGCTGAGCGGGGAGAGCGTTGCGCCGCCCGTGTCAGCCCACCAGGGAGCGCACAAATTGGTTTTCAGTGCGCCGTCTGTCTTCTCCTGTCTGCCCCGGCTCCTCCACCCTTCCACTCTCCGCATATCTCCACATCTCGCGCCATCCTTCACGTTTGTCTTCTGCTGGCGTGTGCTTTTTCTACCATTTTGTTTGTAGTTTTTCTTTCTTCCCTCTTATCCCCTCCACCTTTTCATCATCTCATCTCTCGGAGCCGGGCCAAGCTGCAGTCACCGTTTGCCAGATAGCGGTGGAAAAAAAAACGGCTTTCGGGTTGGGGTGGCGTGGAGCGGATTCTCGCGAGCTAATCCCGCCGTTGTGCGTTTATCGGCGCGGAGATGGATGGGCGGGGGGTTAAGATGGATGGGTGGGGGTGGAGATGGATGGGTGCTGGGGCCGGTTGTCACGGGGAAAGTGTGGGTGCACATTCATAAAGGTGCTGACAGCCGCTCATCTGTCGCCCGCTGCCTGCAGAGAGCACCCAGAGGAGTCACGGCGGCCGCTCCACTGTACACTGTGGTAGAACGGGGCCGTATAACAGAAATATCCATCTTTTCTGTTTAAAGCTGCCCTGTGTAACTTTTTCACCACCTGTTTGTCTACATAGAGATATCACTGAATTGACATGTTTCGCAGTGTGGCATTAAATAGTCTTACATTCATTCAGTGGATGTTTGTATTAGAGATGGATCAATATATCGATATGATATTTGGTCTGTTTAGTGTTAAATCTCCAGTACAGGCCGATATTTAGAGATTTATGCTTAAAAACAGGCTGTGGGTGAGTTTGTAGTAAATTAGAGGAAATTGAGGACTCAGAATTTGAGGAAAATAATCAATATAGGCCCTGTGTATCAGCCCAGAATGTCTGCAGAACTGATTGGCCATCGGTTGCTCTGGAGCAGTGGTTCTTAACCTTGTTGGAGGTACTGAACCCCACTAGTTTCATCTGCACTTTCACTGAACCCTTGTTAATTGGAAAAAAATATGTTTTTTTCTAATTCAAAACATAGTTATATATATTTTATTGGTGCACATGGGAATCCATATCGCACATATTCGTCCGACCACTTTTTTTTGCTCGACATAGTTAGTATGAAGGGAAAATATTAAAGAAATTACACAACACCATCACAACAGTCACAGGACTATTGCACGCACAAAATGTCCTGCAGCCAGTAACGGCCAAACGAGTCATCACTAATCATATGAGTTGGATGTGAGTCTGACCCCTGAACCCCTAAGACTGACTCACTGAACCCCTGGGGCTCCAGGTTAAGAACCTCTGCTCTAGATTCTAACCAATCATCTCATCAGCCATGAAAAAACCCTTTTCATTTGATCTCTACTTTGTATTGTCCAAAACTGACCTTTAGACTTTACCTACTTGTCTCAGTGGAGATAGAGAAATTTAATGCCATACTGCAGAACATTTTAGGCAAAGAAATCCCATTGTCATCCAGACAAGCAGGTGGCAGACACTCCACCAAGATGGATTCTTGGAATATTTGTAAGTTCACCAACTCCCCAGAATCCGTCCTGGCCAGTCCAAACAGATGGACTTCAGCCTGTTTTAGTGTCCGTATCAAACTATTGCAGAGGTAAGATCTGTGTGCTTCTGTGGACAGGGGAGAGGTCTGCGCTTTTCTGTCAGCTGGATTTACACTGCAAATTTCTCTCATCTGGCCAAGATTTTCAAACGAATATCAGGTTATTTGTCTTGTATTCAGATTTATTATCTATTTACTAGTTCTCAGACTGCTTCATTCTCATCTAGAGGTTGTTTATTTTAAGAGAACTTGATCTTGCTGCATGGACAGATAATTTCACTACTTTTAAGTTATTTTTTGATAGATTAAAGTATTTATATCTTAAATTTTGGCCATGCTTTTTTTGCAGTGGAACTAGATAGATTGTGTTCACTGTTGTGAGACTGTGACGTAACAATCCTGGGAACACTGAAACCGAGTGAAACGTGAGAATGAAGAGAGTGAAGACATTTCAAGTGAAGGAGCCTCTTGAATGGGCAGAGCAGCACCTTCACTTTAAACCTTTGTCCAGGCTGGGGAACCTGCAGCTCCATGCTAGAAACTCCCAGGACATTTTGAGCTTCTTTTCCTCATTGTGCATTTTGTACTTCCATCTTGATCACCTGCTGTATCCTCCTCCTAACCGCAGACAAACCGGGGTAAATGAAGCTTCGGGAGAATGGCCTTGTTCACTCGCAGTCTGCCCCCAAATCTGTGAGGTGTGTGTGTGTGTGTGTGTGTGTGTGTGTGTGTGTGGGGAAGGGGGGCACGGCTCACCTACTTTAGCTCATCACCCCCCTCCCTCTTTCACCCCCCCTCCCCCCCCACCACCACCACCAATCGCCACGCGCCGCCCTGATAGCTTTACCGCTCCGCTGATTTCACAAATAGGCCTCATTGATTGGATCTGATTCTGGTGGATATAGCGGCTTTATTGAGTGGCTGTTCCGCTGATGGACAGGGCCCGGCGAGCGGGTGTACGGAGGGCATGATAAAGGAAAACTTCCCTTCCACATCCCTCCCGCTCGGTAATCCAGCCGCCGCCTCTGCTCTCCGGGGAATGGGCCAGTGTGCGCTTCATTGTTACCCAGGACACAGGAGCTCCGTGCGGGCCTGTCAGAGCGGGGGACGGGTGGAGGGTGGAGGGGGGTGGACAGATTTAGGAAGGACACATTAGAAGGGGCGGTGTGAGAAGATTGACAGGCGGATGTAACCAGTTTATTTAGTGACAGCGTAATTACTCATAGGGAACAGGCCGTCGCCTTAAAATTCTCATCATTATCACCATGAGAGCTCTGAGATGGAGCCTTAAGGTCCTGACAACTCATAGCACCAAACCCGACCAATCTGGATAAAAGAGCACAAAGGGTAGTCGGGAACAAGAATATATTAAATACTCAGAACCTTATTCTGAGGGGACAATGTACTGATCCAGCCTTTTTTTATTAAAATGACACAAAATTTAAATTATTAGTATTTTCTTGCTGTTTTTGTGCTTAAACTGGCTCAATATAATTGTGACTGGCCAATATTTTTATTAAAAAAAATTTATTACTTCAGATGAGTGCTCTGTCATGGTCTGGTCTGGTTCTGTCTTCTTTGGCCTGGTCTGGTTCTGTCCTCTTTGGCCTGGTCTGGTTCTGTCCTCTTTGGCCTGGTCTGGTTCTGTCCTCTTTGGCCTGGTCTGGTTCTGTCCTCTTTGGCCTGGTCTGGTTCTGTCCTCTTTGGCCTGGTCTGGTTCTGTCCTCTTTGGCCTGGTCTGGTTCTGTCCTCTTTGGCCTGGTCTGGTTCTGTCCTCTTTGGCCTGGTCTGGTTCTGTCCTCTTTGGCCTGGTCTGGTTCTGTTGCCACTGTTGAAATATAACTGACTAATATAACTCTGACTAATATAACTCTAGTGTAATTCTTGCACCCGTTCAAACCTCCTGTCTCATGCAGCTGGTGTAATCTGACTGTAATCTGACTATAATCTGGTGTGTTTACATGACACTGTAATCTTGAACTGTCCGTCCACACTGTCCTGTACATGTGGACAGCGTCAATAGTCTTCAAAATGTATTCATTCAGTCACAGCTGTTCTGAGGGAAATGACTCCGAGAGTTTTTACACTGAAACAAATCACTGTATCAGCGGATTGGAAACTATTTGTGTTGTGTCTGGATCACCTGAAGTCACATGACCAGGCTGAGGCAGTGGAGCGCCGTGTCTGAATTTGTACTAGTGTGGACGGGGCCTATGTAGGACACCTCTCTTTCTGTCTCTCTCTCTCTCTCTCTCTTTCTGTCTCTCTCTCTGTCCTTTCTCTTTCTCCTCTCCCTTCTCTCCATCCTGTCTGCTAGCTCCGCCCTCTGCCTCTCCTCTCGCTCTCTATCCTCCCTCACTCATCTTTCTCCTCTCCCTTCTCCTCTCTTGCTCTCCTCTTTCTCCTTCATTTCCTATCTCCTCTCTTCCTCCTCTCTCCCTCCCTCATATCCTCTCCCCCTCTTCTCTCCCTGGCGCCCGTTTAACCCCTGGGCTCTGGGACATCCATCATCAGACTGCACACAAATGCCTCTCTCTCTTTCTTTCTCTCTGTCCGCTCGTTTCCCAGCATGCAGCTGGTCTCCTCACATTAGCACATGCCCCTTCACCCCTGCCATCGCCATGACAACATTTGGCCGCACTGAGTTGGATTCATGTTCTAGAATTTCACGTAAAAAAAAAAAAAGTTTTGAAGTAAATATTTAAATGGAAAATCTACAAAAGTTGAGCCTCGGCTGCAGTTTTTGAAGCCCCATAATTCCCTCCACAAACAAAATATTCTCTGTTATTCTGCATAAAACTCACCCTGGAGTTTCGCTCTCAAACATGTTCTGAAATGTGCTTCTTGTATTAGTTTCTCACTTCAGATTTCAGTCTTTGGTCAATTCTTCTGGACGTGTTTAAATTAAGTTTTCTGTTTTCTGTTCAGACATTGTTCGGTTTGGTCCCTTCATTTTTTAGTCGATGACGTGGCAGTTTGTGAAAGTTGGAAAACAGTCTACACGAAGAAGTAGGGACGTAACAATAACCAAAATATCGTGATATCGTATCGTCAAAGGTCTCACAATAATATCGTGGAGCATCACAATATATCGAATCCCAAGTCTCTTTGCCTAAATGAACAGTTCTGATGCAGAAATAGCTCCAAAAAACCAGAGGGAACTACATAGACCATGATCCTTTGCTCCGTTTCAGTGCAGACGACATGAAGAAATAACTGTTCTAAGCACTTTTACATCTTCATTCTGTGGATTAACAGTTTTGTACCTCCACAAAATATTGCAATAAATATAAAGTGAGATGTATATCATGAAAATATTGTACCGTGAGATGCGTATCATTACATCCCTATTATATCATCACTTCCATCCAAAGTGCAGAGAGCGTTTACACACACGGACGCTCTTTTTCCTGACTATTTAAACATTGATTTAACAAAATAAATGTGTTCTTTATTTGTATTTGTCAAAACTTAACTGTTGTAATTCAGACATATTTTGTGAGCATCGTGGTTGCCAGGTGACCACAGAGAACCTCTATCAAACTAGACAAGATTTGTAGTCAAATCTGAACTGAGTTTTGGTAACTGTTTTCAAGAAATCAGTACTGTCCCGATCGTTTTAAAGTGTCCACGTTTCACTACTTTACCCACGTGCCAGGAGTTGTTTTGTTTCATCCGCACGTTTAACACACAGACCTGCATATTTAAGCCTGTTCATTTTTTAAAAGTCTGTATTTAAAGGTGAGTCAGCAGCCGCTCTCTGCCCCGGGGCCCGGCGTCTCACCACAACATTCAGCTGTGTTCTGTTTGTTTACCGGGTCTGAGTGGCAGGAGGATGGACTCTCTTTTCCTCTCTCCTCTCCTTCTTCCTCCTCTGCCTCTCTCCCCTTTGGTACCTTTCATCTCTTCTCTTCTCTCCTCTCCTCCCTCTCTCCTCTCCCCTCTCCCCTCTCTCCTCCCTCTCTCCTCTTCTCTCCTCTCCGGTAGCGTTCAGAGAGGCAGGGGAGCGGGTGGAACGATTAGTGCGTTGTGTGTCTGCCCTCTGCTGCAGTTTTGTCGAGCAGCTCAGCTTGGCCCATGTCCAAAATCAGTGGCCACACTTTCACTGCAGCACCACAGACGTGGACAGAGAAACCAGGATAACATCAGTTTTTCCCATGACCATTTTTCTTCACTCAAATTTGACTAATCCTGTAGAGAAAAACACAGATATCTTTTCTGTCCACAAATGCACAAAGAGCTCCTCTGCACATTTTCACAAATTAAATAGGCTGTATTTTCACTAAACTAGGCTGAAGTACTTCTGTGGGCAGCTTCAGTTTGGGAGCTTCTGCTTTGGCTCGGCTCAAGCTACAACACTGCATTTTGAGTGGTGCGTGAAGCAGCAGCAGGAGAAGCTCGTCCAGATGGATTCTCGTGAGTTTGTGAAATATCGTCAACCTAAAACTTTCAGCACTTAAGTCACCAATTTAAACCATTTAACTGTAACTGCATTTTACTCAGTAAAAATATGTGCAATGTTGAAGTAAATGTGGTGATGAGAAAAAAACTCATCTGAGAAATACTGTGAAGTTAAGTACTACAGTAGGACCCAGGCAGTAAGTCCACACTGGGCGGAAAAGCACTTCCGAAGCAAGCTCTTCATTATCCGAGTGCATCACAGGGGGCAGCAGAGGTCGGGGCTGCCTCATTTGTGATGTAAATGAGCTGAAGAAGTGACTGGATCCTAATAGTGCGGCGTTAGCATGTGGCGCACTCACAAATGCCTGTTTACAATGTGTTTACACAGTTTACACCGGCTAATTAGCTGTGATCAATGACGAGCCCCTAGCCCCCGCCCCTCGTGCGAGTGTGACCCGGGGTAAAGACAGAGGGGTAAGGGGTGGGTAGGTGGGGGGGTGGTTCGAGTGGGTGTGGGTGAGTGGATCCGACAGCCCATAGTCTCCACTAGAGTCTTCTGGAGCACACACACACACACACACACACACACACACACACACACACACTGTATGCTGGAAAAACTGAAGCATTTCTCTATTTAGAAACACAAACGGGGACATCTCCACTTTCAAACACTCTACAAACACGACTTAAATAACAGAACACATGATGCAAAGTTGACTTTTTGACCATGTTCTCTTGTTCCCTGTTAAAAACATACCTGGTGTTGTATTTTGTTTCACTAATCCATTCATCCTCTTCTCTGAGCCTCAAAACTGCTGTTTGCATTTTAGCCAGATTGTTGCGTCATAGATAAACCTTTGGACCTCTGTGCAGTTTTTAAGTCCATAAACCATCACCGGACTCACTCTGCAGTCAAATGCTCACAGTAAACGCACGGCTCTGTTAGCATTACGTTAAAACCATTTTAAATTCAAGGTATAATAAGTGTTGAGAATAAGATTCTGGGAGTTATCCAAAAAACAGATGCTCATCAAGGTTTTTTAGAGAGCAAATGTTGAATAAACAAAGCAAGAGGTCCAAGGGAGGCTCTGTTTGTGAAGTTTGCTCTGTGCACACCAAAGCACTTCAAACCCACAGTGCCTTGGACCTCTGGTTTCCTGTGTATTGTGTAATGTGTGTTCTGTCCGTACAGGGTCTAATGGGCCGTCCTGCTTCCTCCACTCATTTAAGCTCTTTATACATGTTCTACTGTTGTCTGCCTCTTTGGCGATAGCATTTCTTTGACTAGAATGTTCCACAGTTTGGCATTTCACTTACCTGTCTCCATGGAAACAAACAAATGACATGACCAGGCCAGGTTACAGGTTAGGTGTGTGGAGAGGCCAGTTCACTCACAGTAACAATGAACGTTTTTCCAGACGTCTTTGAGCAATAAAAATCAATTGAAGAAATGCAAGGAATGTTTAAATGCCGTACTGTGGAACATTCCAGGGAAAGCAATAAAATGTGGATTTCTGTGGGAGGTCAGTACCAATCAGAAATGTTCCACAGTGCTTCTCTAAACTGCTCCCTGCTCATATCTGCAGCAGTCCGGCTGGTAAATAGACTTGTTTTGTACAGACTGTGGTTGGACTGGAGGCAGCACAATGTGTGGCTGAATCCTCCGTCACATTGAGCTCTTCACAGTGTTTACAAATGAGTTTACAGCATCTCCAATGTGCCACAGACAAGAACATGTCTGCAGATCACTGCTGCACTGACGAGACATTATACAGGCACTTTCAATTTGTTTTGAAAAACGTGTCCACCACAAACTGAGGGAGCAAAACTAATACAAGTAGAGGTGTGTTAAAGTATTGTAATATCGATAGATGTTTTTTTTTTTTCAATATATTTTACTAAATAGTTTTGTGACAATGCTACAGTTAGCTTGTTTAGAGATAAACAAGACGTGTGCTCAAATGTTGTTCTTGTGTCTGCTCTAAAGATAGAATCTGGATCACACCTGAAGAATGAAACAAATCCACTGACTTCTGTGTTCAGAAGCTGTGGTGCCCAGTGGGAGCTGACGTCGCCGTAAATGACATCACGACATCGATAACTGCATCTATCGCAGTATCGTGTATTGATCTGGTCCTGTCCTGTGTTCCCAGCCCTGCATTTCAGGGGCGTGTTTGAAGAGAGCTTTTAGAGACGTCTTTATTGAGTTTTAGAGGATAATGAATGACACGAATATCTGCAGCATTTGAATCATTTTTACAGTCGTTCAGGTTGTGGTTTTGTCTGCGCTCCTTCTCCCAGCCCTCCTCTCCACTATAATGAAGTGTGTGAGGTTCCATGCTCCAGCCTGACCCCCTCCTCTCTCTCTCGGCGGCCCCCGTGAGCTGCAGTCTCTGGGGGAGGCTTAGCGCTGAGCCCCCCCTGTTTCCCCATGCGCTCTCCTCTTCCTCTCCATGTGATGTGGTCTTTTCTCTGATCATCCGGATATGTGCTTTCAGACTCTCAGCTCTGTGATGGTGGCTTTACAAATAAGGCTCAGAATGTGTAGAAAGAGTTTCCAGTGCGGTGGGACAGTGTGCGTGTGAAGGATTGTTGTGGAGCAGGGGTGGGCAGCACGGCTCCACCTGTCACTCGAATCATTCAGATGTTGGATTTGATGTGGGTTTCACTTTTCATAAGGTTTGAAACAGTAATGTGAGGTCTGTGTCACATCGAAATGTTTTTTTTAAAGATTATAGCAGATTTGTTCTTATTTTTCTGATCATTTGGGCCGATTCAATAGGCTGGTCCACTGGTCCCCGTTTGGGCCTCAGGCCAGATTTGAACACTCCTGAGTAATAACATAAGGTGAAACCTTTCTTACCAAATCAATAACACCTCCATGGAGACCAGCAGTTTGCGTTATTCACTTGGTTTAAACCTAAACTGTTTCTCTCTGATCTGAACAGTCACTCCCTAAACTCCAGCACCTGCACCAGTCATGAGTCAGTGCTAGTGCAGCCTCTGCAGCTCAGGGAGGGAATTCTGGAGGTTCTGAGCTTCACATGAGACGTGGTCTGTCCATATACTGCGAATGAGACACACTTGGATGTGTCTCTATCTGCAGCTCTGCCAACCCAGGTTCAGCTGGGACTGTAGTGGGTGCAGCTACATACAGTTCCCTGCATTTGTACTTCTGCACAACCTTCTCCAGTGACTTTAAACGGAGCAGTTCATTGACCTGTTGATGTGATCTCCAACTCCAACTCTCACTAGGCCAAGTTATGAACTGTATGTCAGCCAAACAGCCGCTCTGGTGTTGTCATGGCATTTGAGTGTTCTGTCGCCTCCAGGCAAAAGCAGAGAGGAGGGAGTGAGGGAGAGGAGGAGGGAGTGAGGGAGAGGAGGAGGGAGTGAGGAAGAGGAGGAGGGCGTGAGGGAGAGGAGGAGGGAGTGAGGGAGAGGAGGAGGGAGTGAGGAAGAGGAGGAGGGAGTGAGGGAGAGGAGGAGGGAGTGAGGAAGAGGAGGAGGGAGTGAGGAAGAGGAGGAGGGAGTGAGGGAGAGGAGGAGGGAGTGAGGGAGAGGAGGAGGGAGGAAAAGGAGGAGGAGGAAGTGGAGGAGGAGGAAGTGGAGGAGGAGGATGCTATGTTAATTGCTTTCTGTGCATAATTCGACTCCCCTAATTTGGCGGTAATGACAGCGCTGCTGCTTTTGTATTTATTTATCCAAACATTAATTGTGAGGAGTGGCAGTGGCCCGGGCGGGAGGGACGGTTTGATTGTGCACTTCGGAGCGGAGAAAATGACAGTAATTACGATGTGATATGGATTATGAATATGTATTCTGTCACTTAACGCCTGTGTCAGCGTGTCCGGACTGTGGGGTGACAATAGCACTTAAGCTCAGACTGGGACAGGACAGGATCTCTCTCTGTGAAAGGGCCTTATTTAAATGTATTCTCCTGAAGGTAAATGCTCCGTACATGATGCCTGCTGTGGGAAAAGCTGATAAATAAGCAACTGAGCCTGGAAAATGTAAAGTCTTCATTTTCATAACTAATATAGAAGCTACAGCCAAACAGGCAGTGGTACTAACTAGTGCTGTTTTCTATTTCGATATCAAGGACTCGATACTCAATACTGATACTTAGACCATAGAATGTCATACTCAACATTAGATCCTAGTACTTTCTTTTCTATTCCCATGTGTCCTTATATCTGTGTATTTTTGTATTGATACTAAATGAGTATCTTTTTTCAGTGATGGTTTTGTGTTGGTTAGAATCTGATGTTCAGTCCTACTGACAGCCCATTACTGACAACTATATGAAGTCAGCTGCCTGACACTGTCTAACACACCTGATTCTCTGTCCTGGTGCGTTTTAAGTGCATTTAAAAAGCAAATAGCAGCAGATCTATTAGGAAACAGCTTCATGGCTCTATCCCCGACAGTAGTCTTGTCATGGTGCAGTATCACAGCGGCAGAAAGGACTAAGAGGGCGGGGCTAAAGTCCAAAGTAAAATATGTTCCTGGTTCATGGTTTGAAATCAGCCCTTTGAGTATGTGTCTGTTTGTTTCGCAGGCTGAGGGAGAGGACAACCTGAAGAAGATGCAGCTGATGGAGCTGGCCATCCTGAACGGGACATACAGAGACAACAACATCAAAACCCGTAAGTGACTCTGCCCCAGACACACGAACTCTCACAGCTCAGGTTTAGACATCTGCTTTAACTAATGGGACTAAAACCTCACATTAAAACCTGTTTGTTGTGCTGTTAAAAGGGCAATAGGAAAAGAATGGACCATGCACAGTTACCTTAGATTTTACCAGAAGATTTCAGACAAATTCCTTGTTTTTGTTTGTTTTGTTTTTTTGTTTTTTTCAAAATGTAATTGTTACAAAAAATAATAATTTCAAAAGTTTGGACACACCCTTTTATGCAGTGTTTTTACTGCCACTGCTTTCTACATCCTCTAAAACAAACAGAAGGCATCAAATATAAGATATATGGAATTATGTAGTAAAGAAAAAGAAATAACTCAGCATTTGTTTTATAGATTTTAGTTTCAGATTTGTTGTAGCCATTTTGTCAACAGCACTGCAAACCCTGGGCCGTCCCTCGAAGAGCTTCATGATGAAGTCCCTGAAATGGTTTTTCCTTCAAGCTGTGGGCCATGTCCGTGTCAGGAAGTGCAAAGCGAAGGGCAAAAACCGAAAATCTGAAACAAAGAGTTGTATTGAGTTGTATTTAGTTTTTGTTTACTACATTCCACATGTGTCTGATAGTTTTGATGCCTTCAGTGAGAATCTACAGTGTAAATAGTTGAATAGTCCAAACCTTTCTGAAATCCAACATTTCAAACAAAACAGTTGTTAAAAAAAAATATTTCTTTCATTTGACAAAGCTCATAGATTTCTGTTGCCTATGCGCTAAAACATGTTATGCTAGGGCTCTAGGGCTTGAGAGTGATCTTTTTTTTTTTAGTTTATTAACAATAAATACAAAAGATACAAATCTGGACGCGTCAGTTGCATTAGTGCCCAGCCCTGTTCTCTGCTATTAATACAACATTGTGCCCAGTCTTACACCATTGTTGTCTCCATTGACTTAATGACACCACCGTGCATTTAACTCTCTAATCCTGTCATCACATATATCAGCCCATGTTTGTAGGAACATGTTTCTGTCCTCCCTTCATCCCTTCATCCTCCCCTTGTCCCTCCATCCCTGCTCTGTGCCCTGGCTTCAGCACAACCGCACACTCCATTGCTCTGCTCTGCATGGTAGTTCACATGTCGCACTTGTTCAGTACCTGTGATTTTATCTGCACAATCTTTGTTATGTGGGTCTCAGTTTGAGCCGGGCCCTCAGACGGCTCCTAATTTAGCCTAATCCAATGGTCCAGTTAACCCAACACGTCTGACGCAAGACCACTGTGACGATGAGTCCCTGAGCACAGTGGGGCAGTGCTGGAAATGTGCTGTCTGTACTTTGTCTGGAGTTTGTGTGTAGATTGTCTGTAGTTTATGTTGTTTGTGTGTAGTTGTGTGTTGTTTGTCTGTAGTTTGTGTTGTTTGTGTGTAGTTGTGTGTAGTTTGTGTGTAGTTGTTTATAATGTGTGTGTAGTTGTGTGTTGTTTGTCTGTAGTTTGTGTTGTTTGTGTGTAGTTTGTCTGTAGTTTGTCTGTAGTTGTGTGTAGTTTGTCTGTAGTTGTTTATCATGTGTGTGTAGTTTGTCTGTAGTTTGTCTGTAGTTGTGTGTAGTTTGTCTGTAGTTGTTTATCATGTGTGTGTAGTTGTGTGTAGTTTGTCTGTAGTTGTTTATCATGTGTGTGTAGTTGTGTGTAGTTTGTCTGTAGTTGTGTGTAGTTTGTCTGTAGTTGTTTATCGTGTGTGTAGTTGTGTGTAGTGTATGTGAGCCGGTGGACGGGCTGTGCTCTGCAGGGCCCAGAGTCAGAGCACCTTCTGCAGCTCACAGCCCGGCCCCAGGCCCCTGCTCCATGTGGATGTGTTGCCATGGTGACGCTATGCTCTGTGGGGAAGGCAGCAGCAGCATTGTGCTTTGGTGTCGGGATGACTTTATTTTGGTTTGCTGTGTTGATTTATGTTTGGGCCAGATGATGGCTTTGTGGTTCACCACCATGATCATGCATGTACTAATGTTCCTTGTGGCCTGTCCCCTCTCTCCCTCCCTCTCTCTCCTCTGCTCTCTGTCATTCCATCCACGCTCCTCTCCTCTGCCTCTTCCTCCTGTTCTTCACTTCTTGCTTATGGCAGCCACCCTTGCGTTCTCTCTTGCAGCAGCGGCAGCGGCCGCTCAGGGCCCACGGCTCATAGCGGCCCCTACAGGTCAAGTGTTGCCTCCCCCGTCACTGCGGCCCCCCACACCCGGGGGCCCCATCATGAATCTCATCCGGCCCCAGGTGGCCGCCATGCTGCCCAACGGCGCGCCCACGCTGGTGCCCCCCACACCGGACGGCGGGCTCATCTACACCGGCCCTTACGAGTACCCGTATGCCCTGGCACCCACCTCCCTGCTGGAGTACCCCATCGAGCACACGGGGGTTCTAGGTAAGAGAGCCTGGGGGAGCGTGGGCGCCGCTGGTACTGCCAGCTTTAACCAACCGGCTCAGGAGGCCGGCCTCTTCTACCCCATGCCCGGGGTGCTGGACGCTGTCTCCATCAGCCACAGTCAGGACTTACTCAAAGGTAAATATGTGGTGTCCACCTGAAGACAGGGGACTGCAGGAGGCTGGACTCTGAACACAGGACACACACAGCATGGAGGCTAGGCTTAAACCTCAGGCCATGTGCGCCGCATTTACCCCAACTAAAGCAGGGCTCAATCAGCTGACCAAACATGACCATGTGATCTTCAGTAAAGCCATGACACCACACTGCTCCAGAGCAAATGTGCAGGTTTCTGTAGACTTGTGTGGAACACTGCCGTCATTCCCTTCTGTAATCGTATGAGGCCCTGAGCGTCCGTCTCACCCTTTACTGCTCGTACATAAGCTCCAGCCTGTCCCCGCGGTGTGAGCGGCCTCGTAGCCCCGGGTCGGGTCTCTGCTCTCAGGTTTCCAGTGCCGATGCTCTGGTAGGATCATATAGGATCATATAGGAGGACTTGGCTGGTCTTAAGCGTCCCTCTCGCCCTTCAGCCTGCCCGGCCTTTCATACTGTGGCCTGAGGCGTGTACACTCTGCCGGTGCCCCAGAGGCTCTGTGCTGTTCAGATCAGTCCTGAGCTGCTCTCTGTAGGCAGCCCCACTCCCACTGGGCATGTCCATTACCATCCCCCCGTTTGCCCTGGTGTGTCTGTGCCGCCCCTTTAAAGCTAAACGGGGCAGACCTGGTGTTCCCTGGCGTTAGGACAGTGAGCAGAGCCTTGTATTGTTGCGCTCCTAAAGAGATTGAGAAGAGGACTGAGCTGCATGTTTATGTGTGCAGACTGGAGCACACTGACTCCACAGAGCCCCCGGTGGAGCAGAGGAAGCACTGCGCTCACATGCACAGAGCTGCAACTGTTAGAAAACAAACCCAGGACCTTAACCTTTTAGGCTCTGGTTTCTGTTCACTAGACTTGTGTATGTGTTAGCCTTTAAGTCTAGTCTTTTCATGTAGATGAGCAGATAACTCCATCAGGCCCAGATACACATGTTTTGTAAAGTATTTTAGAGAGTTAAGAGTAAAACATCAGCAAAAAACAAATGCTAAATTTACATGACATTAACTCAATTCCAGCCTTTTGAATAACCAAAAATATGTTTTTTTGTGAGTGGCCTGTTTGTCCTTATGGACCTTACAGTTGTGTGGAACATTCTGATGAAAACATCACACCCCCACCTAAAAATACTGCCCTTATAGTGCCCCTTAAAATGGATTTGGTCACTGAATCTCATTGTCAAATTTAAACATTTTACTCCTTGATCTGATCCTGTGTCCTCATCACAAATAACATCAAGAGATGTTTTTGTGTTTTATTCACTCACACATGTTTAACACACAAACCCTGCATTTTTAGGTTGTGTTATCCTTTCAAATGGAAAATGCTCCACCTTGTGATGTCATCAGATGGTAATACAGGAATCGCTGCCGTGTGTTGGTGAGCTGTGTAAGATGAATCACTAGAATCATTTTCAGCTCCAAAATTGCCCAACTTTGAAGCTACAGCTCTTGTTTATCCTTGTTGAAAGTGACTTCTCTGTACACTAGAGGAGAACGTCCACTTTCTGTGGCAATTTCAACTGAACAGAAAGTAAAACAAAAACTTGTTTTTAAAACAGCAAAGTTATTCTGGTGTATTCACTAGTACTGAAGACTAAAACTGTTCGACGGAGGGTAAAAATAGCTTGACTGTGTAATCCCCCATTCCTCCAGGATTGCAGAAACACTTTGAAACACTTAAAAAGCTGTAACTACCACTTAATGACATCACAAGGTGGAACAAAGCATTTTGAACTCTCATATAGATGGAGGCAGCCCAGTAATGCAGAGTTACTCAGACATATGTGAATGAAACAAAACACTCGCGGTGTGTTTTTGAGGAGGTCACAGCGCTCACCTCTCTGAAAGGTCTCAGCAGTCACATGTGCACAGTGTAGGAGCTTTAAAGTTCAGTGCATTAGTTCTGCAGCCTGTGGGCCACAGTGCAGCCCATAGTTAGTCCACTAGTACTTTTTGGTGGGCATAACCTGACTGTGAGCCGACTGCAGTGTGTTCAAACAGAGATGTTCTTGGCCTGTCAGGTTTACACAGTGTAGCTCTGCTGTGCCATGTCCACGCTCTGTTTCTGAGCCCATGGGAGAGCGTGCAGGAGCAGACAGGAGCAGACAGGAGCAGACAGGAGCAGGCAGGAGCAGGCAGGAGCAGGCAGGAGCAGACAGGAGCAGGCAGGAGCAGACAGGAGCAGGCAGGAGCAGGCAGGAGCAGACAGGAGCAGACAGGAGCAGGCAGGAGCAGACAGGAGCAGGCAGGAGCAGACAGGAGCAGACAGGAGCAGACAGGAGCAGACAGGAGCAGACAGGAGCAGACAGGAGCGCTCCCTCTTCTCACGCAGGTTCCACCAGCTTAGTGCCTTTATTTACTCCCACTATCGACTGGAGCCTGGAGCTCCTCGTGCTCTCTCCTCTCTCCTCTGCGCCTCCATCAGATCCTCCCTCAGATCCTGTGCACAGCCTGGCTCTAGACCCGGAAATAAAACCGTATTTTTGGGTTTGGATTGGGGAAACCGGTATTTTGAGTCGTGTTTGTGGAGGGAGAAGTACACTGCAAAAAGTGCATTTCTGGCCTTGTTTAAAATGACCACAGGTGGAGTGAGTAATTCAAATATATCACTTAAGCAGAAGTACAATATATCAGTGTGTCAATGTAAAATCTGATTTCTAACTTGAAATGAATATATTTGAAGGACTTTTACAATATATTACTCAAGAGTTTCAATATAGTGTGAAAACTCCTCAGAAGTACAGTTATAAAAGCCTCTGCTGTACATGAGCATTACCTCTGAAAATGACTTGGATGAATCTGGATTAGAACAGTTTTGGGGTTAGATTTGATTGTTTACGTAACATAGAATATTTTAATTGTTTCAAGACATTTCTGACAAAAGTCTAGTTTGGCCAATTTTTTTTTATTTTATTTTCACTGTCTTGAATATGAGATAATGCCAAAAAACTACAGATTTTATTCAAATTGTATTTACCATATCCAATTGCAGACAGCCTGTAATCTCATTTTGTTTAAGTTTATTTATATTGCCTATTGTTTTTCAGTTCTCTTGTGTAGTCAGAAGTAAACTTGTCTCTTAATAATAATAATAATAATGATAATAATTTATTTATTTATTAGGCGCCTTTCTGGCCTTACAACAACATAAACAAATTAAGTACGGTTAAAAGCCACAGTTAAAGTGGGACAGTATTTAATTGATTGATTGTATTTAGTGTTGTATTAAACCTCATTTATTAAAAACACAAACTAATCAAATGAATTAAAGGAATTGCCCAATTCTATATTCAGTCAAGTAAAATAATCTAGGTCAATGAATGAACTCCATATAAACTGCTAATCTTCAGTTAGTCCTGCTGAATCCAAGTGATATGAACTGGTCCAGAAATGTACTTTTTGCAGTGAGACCCCAGGAGGCCGAGCAGCAGATGAGCGGTGACAAATGTAGTGTGGAGATGACGGCCACAGAGTAGATAGAGGCGGCGGAGGGGAAAATGAAAGGGGCCGGAGCCAGGTGGCGTCGGGCGCGATTCAATTACCATCACGACGCTCTCGGACCCCCCGCTCCCTCCACACCCCCTCATCCGGAAATAAAGACACACACTTCCCTCCAGCCCCTCCAGGGCAGCCCTCCCCACACAGCCCCAACCCAGAGACACTACGCCAGGGCAGAATTCTCCTACACTTCCCTCTGCAGCCCTCACTGTGTCCACATGCACAGAGCTAAGACCAACCAAAACCGCAGACGCTCCCGTCTCATCTACAGCGGGTCAAAGAACCGAATCGATGTGAACTGGGCTACGAGGTGTTCATGTACGTGGAGTCATTTAGCAATAAAAATGTATCGCTGGAATTGCTATTAAAACGGTTATCATACACTTTTGAGAAACATGCTACAAACTGCGTTAAGTTATTTGCTCTCTACAAACACAAGTGCCGGTAGGTTTCACTTTCACTTTGCCATAAAGAACCAAACAGTGAAACAACAGGCGCTAATCCACTGTGGACGGACTGTATTCTGTCATTACTGCTGATGGCAAACGAGTGAGTAAACCTCCAAACACGTGGAATATTTCCGTGGCTGTTTCTTACCTGGTGCAGTTGAATGCCTCTCCTGTTCTGCTCCTGATGTAAATCGGACTGCTCTGGTACAGGGAAATCTGTAAAAATCACTTTGAATTGGTCTTGGCCAGTTTGAATTTAAACGTAGAGTGCAAGGAGCGGAGTAGGAGAAGCATTCAACTGCGCAAGGTAAGAAACAGCCAGGAAAATATCAGACGTGCGTTTAGACGTGTACTCACTGGCTCTCCCTTGTTTTGGTACTTTAAAGTGAAACTAAAAGGCTTCTGGAGAGTCAATGTACAGGTCTGTGCAGGACAGAATTTTCAGTCCCGCTCTCGCCCACGTTCGCTTTCTTTCTCTCAAAGGTTTTTTCAGTGGCCTGGGGAAAAAAACACGTGTGCACATATTTCTTTTAAGCGGCAACTCGACGTCATACACAAGCGTAAAAGACTTCCAAATGTCCGATTTCAGGTTTCTTAATCTTTTTGCCCATAAATATTACCTCTCTTTAAGGAAGAACTTCCTCCTGAAGCACTGTGAGGTTCTCCAGAGGTGCTCTGTGCTCCTGCTTTGTCTTCAAAGCTCCAACAAACACAGAGAAGCAGAAAAATGCACATGAGATTAGACCACATCCACAGGTTTAGGCTGCTTCAAATGTTTTTATTAATGCCAAATAAAATATCCAGCACAAATTATGCATGATGTGCATAGATTAATAGATTAATCAGTTGTATATTTTACTTTACACTCATATTTAGTTCGTGGGACTGTAGTTTATCATCCCACCTCTGCTCCCACATTGTGCAGTCCCGTTTCCGCATTGAGCTTCCAAAATGTGTCCGGCGCCGCACTGAAATGAGATGCCAATTATTTTACCCATAGTGATTAATGCTGCAAAAATAAACGACTAGACGCACCTGAACGTCTCTTAGCCCCACACTCGTACCTCTGTGTTATTTGACTGGCTGTAGACTGGGAAAGGAGCCGTCTGTGCATGTGAACATAGTTGGAGACCCAGTGACCCAGGGCAGCGTCTCCTTCACCCCCTCCACAGCCACTATACCTGGGCAGCCTTCTCCAGACAGACCAGCCTCCAGCCTCCAGCCTTTACCCGGCCCTTTACAACCTGAGCACTGTGGAATCTTAAACTTAAGTTATGCATTTGAGGGCCTGGCTACAAATACACACATATTCTAATGTCTGCATCCTGTTCTATGCATCTGCTCCTACTGGCCACACAGAATCATATTTACTTTGGGTGATTTACTTCAGAAATAGTTTACAATAAGAGAGTCGACCAAGATGAATGCAGCGCCTGACTGGGCTGCAGGATATAAGAGAAAAAAAAAAAGATATTGCAGAAGTAAAATGGACATAGTTAAAGAAAGAAAATGATTTAATTTGTTGTTAAGATGTAAATATGTCCAGGTTAAATTCTGGACAAAACGAAAAATCATAACTGAAATCTCACTCGATCTCAATCCCAAATTCTGCCAAACCTTCACTTCTCTTTAGAGATTTTCTTACGACACAGATATTGCGTCAATCAGATTTGCAATTTAATCAATTATTTAGTACATTTTGGGAAAACTAATCATTATTTTGAATTATGAACTCGTCCCAATGAGTGAATTCATCATAAAAATAACTTCTGATCAAAAGTGTTACCTGCAGTTATACCAAAGTTCATCCTGATGATGAGAAAACAGAATATGTTTGCAGTTTTAGCCACGCCCTGAACCTCCAAAAAGATGTATTTTTTTCTACTGCATTTTTACGTAAAGACCTGTGCCGTGTGTATATGTACTATAACGTGTATTGAGTTGTGCATTGTACTCGCTAAGCTTTGAGTTCCTGTTAAAACTGTGAATGTCTCTACTGTACCCTGACTGTTCTTCCCTCCTAAAGTGAATGCTAACCCTGTGGACCTGTCACAATCTGTAGGTGCAATGGCCACTAAAGTGCGGAGACATGACACACGGGTCCATCCTTACCAAAGGATTGTGACTACAGACAGAGGTTAGTTTAGTCTCCACTACACTCCTGCATCTCTACGGGACGCCTTCAAACCTTCGGCATTTCGTGCGGGAGTTGGGGCCGGGCGTTCCATGGCAATCGATGCTAACCCCGTATCCGCCTGTTGTGCTGCTTTCCCAAAGAAGTCATTTCCTAAATCCCCACATGGAATTACAGACAGTATTAAGGTTTAGTGATACTGGCTTTAGTTTTGTGGGCCGTTAAATACAGTTAAAGACACATGTACAATTTTGATTTGAAATTCTTTACACATGACCCCAATGATGCCCAGATACAAGACAGACAGGGTAATTACAAAAACATAGAAAGTTCTTTGGATAATTGTCTTATTAAACATGAATTATAACAATCAGAATGAGCCTCATGATCTGGCAACCCCACATCTCCCATTTCAAAACAGAAGTCAAGCTACATACAGTAACCTTAATATCTGTAATTAATATCATTTAAAATTTGGTTTACACTAAAATGTAGTTGCTGTCTGGTTCAGTGTGATCAGTCATACTCGTGAAACTCGTAAAAGCATAATTCCAATAATGCATCACAGGCCTTAAAAGGGAAAGGTGGTTCTTTATGCAGCACTAATCGTAGCCTTAGTCTTACCACAGGAGTTACAATCAGACCCATGTTCTACCACAGCAGCAGAAAGTCAAAGAAAAGCGTTATAATTAGCAGCACAGGTGAGCGGAGAAGCAGCCGGTTGCCATGGCTGCAATAGAACGTTAAGTCTCACCCCCGGACGAAATGCCAAAGGTTTAGGGCGTCCCGCATGTCTACACTGTCCTAATGCCTACACGTATATGCCTTGATGCCTTAGTTGGGACTCTAGTGTGTATTTCACTTTACTCCACTGTCTGTGTTATGCCCCACTGTGTAACCGGGGCGCACGTTAGGTTTACGGTGTGTCCGAGCTCAGGCTGTGTGTGTGCGTGTGTGTGTGCGTGTGTGTGTGCATGTGTGCGTGTGTGTGTGTGTGTGCGTGTACGTGTGTGTGTGTGTGTGTGTGTGCATGTGTGCGTGTGTGTGTGTGTGTGTGCGTGTACGTGTGTGTGTGTGTGTGTGTGTGTGAGGGGAGGGAGGGCGTAGACATTCCTCTCCTGGTCCATTCCTGATTCATCCTCGGCTCACAGTGCGAGGGAGGGCACGTTTTTATAGCGGCGTTCAGATCGGGCTGGCACGGCTTTTCTTTACCGACGTTTGGAGTGAGTGTTAAAAATGATGTTTCAAAAATCAATTCCTTCTGCAGTGTGAGCTGGTTATTCAGAGACTCTGTGAAATATTACGGGGCTCGTATGGTCCATTTTGTGATCTGTGTTTTAATGTCGTTTCCTCGTCACAAACAGACCTGGAGTTGTGTTTTGTTTCACACACAGAAAATACTCTGTTCAAACTTGTGATGTCGTGTGGTAATACAGGAAGTGCTCTGTTGGATGTTTACTTAAATAACCACTGCATGACATCACAGGGTGGAACAGGGCATTTTGATCTTTGGAGATGTAGACAGACTGATGATAAAGAGTTACTCAGACACATGTGAATGAAACACAACACGACTCCAGGTCTGTTTCTGAGGAGGAAACGACTTTATAACATCGTCTTAAAGCTCACGAGAGTCAGTTTTTCACATGGATAAAAATACACCTCAGAATTTGCTTCACGTCACACTCTGCCTCGCTCTCGCTCCGTGTTGATAGTGTAGCAACTATGAACAAACACTTGATCGTTGCCAAGCAGAAAACTTTCCAGATTTTTCCCACTCACTCCTTGTACAGTTTTTGCAATTCGATTCGGTGGTGTTAGTGTTTCTGACGTTGAGACAAAGACTTTTGCCTTACAAAAATACGCCCTTTAATGAAATCGCCTTAAGCTTAAAATGCTCCTCAGTGGTAAATGGGGAACAGTAAAACGTACCTGCTCATGTGTTCTCAGTGCCGACCTGCTGGTCGCTATAGAAACGTGCCCGACAGAGCTGGGAGGGCATCAGATGTAGCTACGCTGCTGCCGACATGGTTTCATTTCTGTAGATTTGGTTTTCCTTTGGTAGACGGTAGACTCGCACAGACGTAGGGCAGATGTAGCCTCCATCCAGTGTATCGCAAATACTGAAGAAACAAAAAGCTAGAACACATTTATGACTATTTCAGTTGTACATAAGGTACTGTCATTTTCTATTTGAGCATTTTCTATCAAATGTATTTATGGTTCTTGTGTATATTTATATTCTATAAAGATCTACTGCAAAATAAAGAGCGAAGAGAATCGGAAAAGAGCGATTCTGTTATTTCTGCACACCGCACTAGCCTCAGCGTAACCTAGACGACTAATCACACGTGGTCTGTCACACTAAAACACTAGTCTGTTTGTCTCGCTGCTCCTTGCTTCTGTTTTTTGGTATGGGGGCCATGTGCACTTTAAACCACCCACCGGAGGAGGGGCGGGGCTTAGTCACCTTAGCGGGGGCGGGGCTTGTAGCCACATTAGCGGAGCCATCTCACTCGGGCAGAGGCAGTGGGCTTCATAAGAGATTGCATTCATTTTATTGTTAAAATGATGTCATTCCAGTCTCTTCTGCTGACACTAATATCCTTTCTATCTTTGTTTTCTGTTTTTTTTTTGTTTTGTTTTTGTTCCTAACCACCTAGCCGCCACCGGCAACTAACACATGACCTTCTGACCTCTGAACTCTTCACCCAATGACGAGCCGCCCCAGCCTGCCTGCTGATCAGTTAACTGGTAATTGCCTTTTTGCTAATGCCTCTCGGAAACCGCAAGTGACAGAGAGAGAGGCGCCTAACCCGTTTAAGCCACGACCTACGACCTCCTCCACCGCCACACAACCGTCCCGGCAGTTGTGTCCTCCATCGTTTTCCCTCTGTTTGTTGAGTTGAATTCCCATTCTTTCTCTTTCTTTTTCTTCATGAATCATAACTGGGTGGATATTTTAGTTTGGTTTTTGTTTCGCTCGTGAATCTGCACTGAATTATATAGCAATAATATGCCCACTCCCCCTCTCCCCTTTCTGATCTCTGAATTCGGATGGCATTTTTTTTGGGTTCTCCGCCTCCAAAAAGTAGTTGTCCCACCCCCGCCAACCCGACCCCCCACCCACTATCGCAGAGAAAAAGAAACAGAAGGAACGAGAACACTCACATTTATTAATTTCTGTCATAATTCACAAAGATGTAATGTTGAGCTGACACATTCTGGGTGTGCCTCTCCAAACGGCTTTCTGTTTGAACAAAAATGAGCATGGCTGTACTGATTGCAAATGGAGCTTTTTATGATTTTCGTGTGTTGTATTTTATTTCTTCTGTCATTTTTTTCTCTTCGGTTGTTTTCTGTTATCCATATTTGACTAATTAGCTTGTGCTTTCATTGTGACTGGCCAACACCAGGGGTTTTCTCAGCAATCTACAGCAGGCTAATGTTACGCTCCGAGCAGCGGGAGGGGCTAGGAGGGGCTAGGCGGGGCTTAGGGTGCGAGGGTCCTTCTTCTTCTACATTGAAAGTCGGGTGTGCTGCAGGTGCGGGGGGAGTCCGCTACTGCCCCCACCCGCGCTACACTCACATTACAGTGCCTGATGTATTTACAATATATCTCTGAGTTAGCTAAGCCGAGCTGTGAACAAAAAGACAAAAAAACAAAAACAAAGTATTATGTGTGCGTATTTAGCCAAAGGGTTTTCCTGAGTATATGTGGGATATGCAGCGGTGGTGAGTTGGAGTGAGTTTGTGGTGCCTGCCTTCCGCCGCCTAAACAGATGACACTTTGTGATGGAGAAACATGAAACTGTGCCCAGTGAGGCAGGCCGAGAACACTACAGAACCCTCACTACAGCACTCGACACTACGAGTCCACATCCCAAACTTTGGCCAACTTCTCCCTTTGTTTTGACCCAGTGTTATTCTTTGGTTTGACCCGTTTTAGTGACGATGATTTGAGAGTCCTTCTAAAAGTGCATCCACAATGTGTCACCCTCTGAGACCAGAGCTCCTGAGCCCACTTTGTGTTGAACTCTCTCAAGAAAAACTAGGATGTGAAAGCCATGCCTGCCTGTTCAAAATTGCTTTATACATACGTATTATATATATTATAAATATCTATAAATATATACAAATGTAGATAACTGTCACTGCATATACAAATACAGAAGAGATCAAAAGAGTTAATTTTACAGGGTGCTGGAGAAAAGATCAATCTATTTTTGCCAATTTTAGCTTTTGATACATAACTTGAAGTTACAAAAAGATTTTAAAAAATCCAATAAAAATGAAAGCAGTTTAGAAGTAAGAGACCGGTAAAAATGGGTGGAGTTAGTGCTGTTACTTTGAATATGATTGGATGGTAAGACCAAAAGTCTGGAACGTGATTGGACGAGACAGTTGCTCAGAGAGCTCCATGAGGATAAACAAAGTGCCTTATCTCCAGTGGTTTTGTTTCCTGACTATTCCAGTTGTGTTCAGTGACCCCCGCTCCCTCCGCCATGAGAGGCTCGAGTGTGTGCGGGGTGCTCCCTCTGGGGGACTCCCAGCACACCCGGGGTGTTACCGCAGTTACTCTATGCAAACGAAAAGCAGTCTTTATGACCAGCTAAATATGTGCCATGGTTTTGTCTTCCTAAAATAAGTTAGTTTTTCCTCGACGGCCCTTTACTCTGCTGTGTGGGCAGGATTTTATTTGTTACTTTTATTTGAACAATCACAAAATATTGTCCTGATTCGTTGGTGACCGTGACTGACTTCCAAGAACAAATGGAACTGCCAATAACCCAAATCTGCCAGAGGCGTTGAGACGAGCAGAGAGCTGGAGAGAAGGAGCGCTCGCTTTCCATATCTGAAAAGCCCCGCCTTTTGTGTGTGTGCGCCCGCCCCCTCTGACCGTCACCGCCCCACAGGGAGGCGCCGGCCACCCAAACAAACGCTCCCGGCCGCTTCACACACGGCTGCTTTCCAGTTATTGAAACACAGCCCCTGATATTGGACAGAAATTGGTAGCTCCGGATGTTGTGGCGTCGGCAGTCTGTTTTCTCTCATCGCTCGTTCATCATGCTGTTACACCCAAAAGGTCAATGACTTTGTTTCTTCAGTGTTATCTTAAATTGAAATGCAATATTAAGCGAGAGACGTGTGTGTGCGTCTCCAGTATTAGAGCGAGTCCCTGTGCTGTGTGTGGATAGGTCCATCAGGGGACAGGTGATCTCTATCGTCTCACTGGCCTGCCTACTACATGTATGATAATGTAATTAACAGCCATTGTTACAGGTTTATAATGTATTTTTCTAATCTCATTTTATATGTGTATTAATCATTTTTCGGAGTGCTTTTTTTAAATAAATCCACTGCTCCTTATTTCTGCCCCTCTCCCCTCTCCTCCATCTGATCTGTCTCTCTGGGGAGTGTTGCCTTTCCCTGTTTAAATTTCGTTTTCTGGCCCAGCTTGTTTAACTCATTATAGCGACTTTATTAGTTTCCTTGTCATAAATATTTTTACATGCTTGCATTTAGTTTTCATGGTGTATGCTGTTATTTTTTTTCTTATTAACCTCTTGGCATTTATTTTAATAAAACATTCTTAGTAAGAATTTTACTAACTCGCTGGAGTTTGTCTCGTGTTTTTTAACCGTTTCATGACTGTGCTCCTGGGCCTGTTCCTGGGACTAACCTGATTAAACTGGTGTCTGGCTCCACACGTGCACACACTTGGTCACTGTTAACTGGAACGTGCACGCTCACGCATCTCTCACTGCTGCAGAGGAAAAGCTGTCTGACTCTCCGGAGCCCCACTGTGGTGGAGCCGACCTCCAGCCAGATACTAATGTGCACTGACGCATGACGGCACCAGGCCACTCATGTTTAACACCACATGGAGTTCACTGCAGTCTAATCTTTTAGATCATTAGATGAAGTAATAATAATGTGCTACAACTGCCTTTTTGGTTGTGTTTAATAATCTTTACACCTTCATTAATTATATGACAGGAGTTTGAATCTGTTTTATAAAGTCGTTTCCTCGGGTTGTGTTTTGTTTCATTCTCACAACTTTAACACACGAGCTGAATATTTGGGCCGAGTTCTTCTCAAACATAAAACACATGTCACGTGGTAATGCAGGAAGTGCTCCACGGTGTTTTTAAACTCCATACACCTACACTAGAATCATTTGACAAATGTCAGCCCTGGAATTACCAAACTTTACTGAAATGAAGGTAAAAAGGAGCTGTTCACTTCATGACTCTACAGGGTGGACTAGAGCATCTGAGCTGGAGGAATAGAAAAGGTGTGAGGGAAACAAAACTCAACTTCAGGTCTGTTTTTGAACAGCATTAGAATCTGGCTTCAAGCTTTCAACAGTCAACTTTACATAATGTGCTTTAATAAAGCCTGACAAACATAACATAGAGAAGAATGAATCAGGCTTAGCAACTACAACAGTCAAATCCTGCAGCTGAGGCAGACCTGACCAGGCCTGGCTCAGCTCAAGAGACGCTGAAGGACGGGTCAAATATACGGGATGGGACAATGGAATATGTATCTTACCTTAATGAAGAGGTTAGGAGTTAAGTGTTCGGGTATTGAGTAGTTTTTAAACCTGAATCATTCTTAAAAATATACCTGTTAATTGTGAATTTCTCTGTGCTTCATTCGAGCTCATTAGCTGTAGTTATAACGTGTTACCAAATGTTCTTTTCTGCACTAGATGAATTTAACCTGCTAACTGTGTTAAATCAGAAACTGTTTTAGGGGATTATTACATTTAGCCCAGAAATGAAGTGTTTATCACAAAATGGTGACATCATAAACACAGATGGAGCTGTTTTCTGTTCTGTTTCATTGTCTCTGTTCTTTTCTCAAACTGAAAACACTCTGGTCCACCGTGTGATGTTATTTAGCTGCTCCACTGTGTTTTTAAACTCCACATATCTTCACTATAATCGTTTGGATCATTTCAGTCGGGGATTTGTCCAACTTTGAAGTGGCAGCTTCTTTTTTAGCCTCTTTGAAACTGCTTCACTCCTCAGATTACACTGACTTTGTGTTGACAATCTGTGTGCAAAAGGTCAAACTGAAACAGTCTAAATAAAAGCTACAACTTCATAAATATAATATAAAGCAGTTCAATACAGGAGACCGTTACTATTGCTGTTAACCTCATAACTACCTCTAAATGACATCACGAGGTGGAACAGAACGTTTTGAGCTTTGGGGAAGCAGAGACACGTGCAGAACAAACAAACACTCTGGAGAAGTTAACAACATTATCTGATGGTGAAAAGCTCTCATGTAAATCCAGGACCTCCAGCGTCTTTAGAGGTACATTAGCCAAATGAGCTTCAGATCCGGGTCACTGGTGAACACATGAAGCACGTCTGTTATTGCCCACTCAGCTGTCCCACATCTGAAAGTCTCACCACGGCAACGGGGACGAGGTGAAAATCCATCCTCCCTAAGCACTCTTCCACCCCTCATGACTGCGAGAACAGGTTGTTGTTTTTTTTTTACCTTCTTATTATTTGAAAGCGGAGTCTATACTGGGATCATATTTAAAGGTACTGTGTAACTTTCCTGGTCGAGTGTCCACTTGACTCCATGGAGATTGTGTTGGCTGGAATGTTCCACAGTGTGATAGTGCACTTACCTATCGTCATGCAGAAAGAAGCAGCCAACTCCAGAGTCCACCACAGGCCAGTTCACAGCACGTTTGCTCAGGTGATGTTGTGATGATCTGCTCATTGTCATTAGGGTCGTCAGAAGAATTGAAAATCTGATACTAATTGAGACTAAAAGCTGTAACTGAAACTAGACATTTAAGCAGGTGTCAAAAAATCACAAAATCACAACTGGATAAAATTCAACCTTTCCTGAACAGTTTAACCTCAGGTCTGATCAGGACACATGTGACAGTGTTCCAGACAAAGCAATAACCCAATAAAAGTTCAGTGTTGCTCCTTTAAAGCTCACGTAAACACACTTCCCCGTGTGTGCTGTGCTCGTACGATGGTTTAAAGCGTCTGTCTCACTGCTCTGACCCTCCGTCCAGCCTGACTCCACCTGGACACAGGAGCTGAGAGGGAAACATAGACTTTGTTCTGTGGAGCTCACTGATCCAGTGCCCACAGTGTGCAGCTCAGGCCTGCACATAATGCTCCCATACACATTACCAAACCATCAGGTCAGTTATTACTGGTGAACAATGTCCAAGTTGTGGAAAAGGAAAAAGAATCACAATAAAATCACAGTAAACAATCCTTTGTTTAATAACTAAAACAGTTTATACACACGGCCACTGAACCTCTGAATCTGAATGATCCGATTTCTGGACCTTTTAGACGACATAAACGACTTGTGTGAGTATCAGAGAGGCTGTGACCAGAAGGAAATAAGATGATTTTGCTTTTTGTGTGTTATTATAATCAATTTTAGCTCCAAAATGTGCATGAAGCCACAGTTGTGCTACATGTGGATAAGCATGGAGCTGGCCTCAGCCCACACCTTTGCTTTAGAAGATCATCATAAGAATCAGAAGAACTAATACAGGCGAACATGAGGCGAACAGGCTGTTCCAGATGTGATGTGTTTACTTTGGGTTGGTTCTTGAAAAGTAGGTACCAAAAAAAAAAGGTAAAATAAATTAAATGTCCCTAATCTGAAAGTGTGACATCTTCAAATTCCAAACCCTGAAAGCCTCTTGGGTCTGTGAGGACATCAGAGCGTCTGTAAGTCAGGGAGATTTAACAGAAATCGGCCACAGCTACAATGAAAATGTTCAAATGCAAAACAGTGTTGTGATCTGGTGCACGTTTGGGTTTAGTTACTAATAGAAATGATCATCTTCAGCATTTGGATTGTGGATATTTCATAGGGAAGCACAGAGCAGAGTTGCCAAAAGAATCAAAAATACTAATCGATACTAAAACGAGTATTGAAACTAGATACTCATTTGAAATATGGATACGAAAGAGCTGTATCAGAACCACATAGACTACACTATACACAGGGGCAAATCCAGAAAATATTGTTGATGGCCAAAAGGCTTAACTCAATTCTGCATAATGTTAATAGTATTTTTTTTTTTTAATTATAAAAAAGCAGTAAAAAAAGCAGTAAAAAAAGCAGTAAAAAGCATCGTTCTGACACTGGTCAGACTGTGAGTCTTACGAACATTTTTAAAAAACGCCTCTAAAATAAAAGCAGTGCAGCTTTAGTCCAGTCATGAGGTCAAATTATAAAACATGTTTATTTTGTGATTCCAAATGAGTTTAAACGGGTCAACCAAAGGGCCCCGTGTGGCCCCGAGCTGGACAATGCCCAGGTCTGGTCTGGAGCACTATAGAACCTGCCTGGACCACTGAGACAGGACACACATATGAGAGGGAATAGAAAAGAAAATACCACCACTTAATGTTGAAAATGTAATTCCACGTGTACATAAGTGTGTTTTATCATCACTGTGGTGTCAGAATCACTATTAATTATCAAGTCTGTTCTTTAGAATCAAAATTGAGTGTTGAAGTGTTTGTATTGTAACACTGGTCGAATGTCGGCCTGAGAAACTAAAAACTGACTTGCCCCAAATTTGACAATGGCCAAAAATCATTCTAGAATCTGAAAACCACAGATACAGAAACCACCATCACAGACCCGCCACAAACCTGGTCCTGGAAGAAGCACCTAAAACATTCTCCTCTCACAAGAACATTTGTGTGAGATCTGGAGGTGTCTGTTTCCACCTTTCCTTCTGCCAAGACAAACCGAGGATTAGCATCAAGCTGCCTTCCATTAGCAACACATTATTTTTGTTTAGCATAAAAAAGGACAAACACAGCCTTTCACATTAGTAATGAGCTGAGATGTGTGCATTAGCTGTGGACGTCCATCAGAGCTTTTATAAGGCCAGACGTGGAGTTATTTTTCACCAGTCAAAGCGGCGGCAAAGTGGCGTTTTTACACCGCACAATGGTACATCTGATACAGTGAAGTGCCCATTTTCCATCTCCTTTGAATCACTGAAAGCTTTTTTGTCAAGTGCAGAAAAGAACTAAAATGCTTTGTGAACACGACATACAGATGGTGACAGACGACAGAGATGCTCACGCCCAGTGACTACAGAAATATAACACACACAGTAACAATGTGACTGGACGACATTATAGACAACAGGTTTGATTGTTCCTACATACTGGAGACATCAGACATGGATTTAATGACAGTGTTTGTGGTTAAAGATACAGACGGCAGCATGTCACCTGCACAGTGCCATTAAAACAGAACGTTACACCATAGTTCACCAGACTGTGGAACATTAGAGCCAAAGGAACATTTCCATGGAAATAAGCAGAGCGAGGAGGACTTCCAGACCAAATAAAAGTACAGTTTGTGGAGATGTGAGCCACTCACACTAAGGATACAGGATTTTTTCTTCTTTTTTTCTACACTGTGGCTTTACTTATTGTAGGCAGAAAGTGCAGATCACATTGTTTTGACCAGAATGGACACAGGGGGTATTTGTTAAAGACATGAACATTCTGTAGTGAAATCTACAAAGTGACTGGAAGGAGACATGAGCACTGATGCTAAACTGCACAACACTGATCTCAAATCCACAGATGTTTATTGAGTGACTCTTTTAAACAGTGATGTGAATATGAGCTGAGCCGCGGTCAAACTGGAGCATTTTAATGTTATTGGTCAGTGTCATGACGCAGTTGTAAAAAGGACTTTAAAGACGTTACTCATGATTTGTTTTGACTCTATAACACGTTCTTCAGCGCCTTTGCTTTGACTTCTCGTGTTTTAGAACGTAAAATAATGACATCTAGACAATGTTTTTCAGCTTTGCACCTCGTACTGGAGTCTGGTGCAGCTCCACCTACAGCACAGAGAATTACCACGGGGGGAAAAATAGATCTTAGCTACTAACGAAAATGTCCCAACAGAAATCCTGCCGGAGTCTGGCCAGGATTTACAGACTTTCATTGCACAGGAAGTTTACCTATGACACAACAGTCCTGGGAAAATCCATGTGTATAATCTGAGGTTCAGAAGCAAAGGCCTTTTCACAGAGGATTGAAGCTAATATCAGGTGTGTTTTAGGGGAACAGTGTCACAGAGCTCAGTCTGGAGCTTTCTGTCACAGGCCTATTACCTGCTCTGTATCTGTCCAGCTGTTCTGGTCCAACATTCCTCAGCTTCATCTCATGTGTTTGAGTCCAAATATGAAACGGGATAAAACAGGGTTATGTTCATGTTATTGGACCACAGTAGTGTTCAGCACCTGTTTGGAGAAGCACAGGAGCGGCGTGAGCAACAGTAATGTTCATTTATTCAGTTGTGTTTGTTTCCAGATGGTCTGATACTATTTTTATATGAAATGTTGAAATAGAATAAAAGTGTTTTAGTTGAATTGGAACCAGTGACTGCTCCTGTCTGATGCTTAAACAGGGCACATTACACTTCTGTGGGGTATTCATATAAATCATATTATTGTTTGGAACATGCTTTATTTGCCAAAACACAATGTGCTGAATTAGTTTCAGCTTCATCACTCCCCCTTCAGAGCGCTGTCGCATTACAGTCACCGTGAACCCCACAGATGAGACTACTGCACACAGCGTTGGGTTTGTGGAGTTGTGGTGTATTACTCTGCCTCCTGGTTTGGAGTATTGTCCTGCAGGAGCATGAGGTGCATAGACTTGTGGGCTGAGCATTGTACAAGGGGCGTGGACTTGTACTGGTGACCAGAAAGAGGCTTCAAATAGGCCCCGGAGAGAAGATTATGCAAACATACGTGGATGACATATAAAAGCACCTCGGGCATGATTCTGAGGAGGGAACAATACTATAACATGGTAAAAAGATTTTGCATAACACTCTTTAAAATTCACTAGATTTTTTAAATAGTAGATTTGAAAAGACATATCCTACCAACACAAAAGTGATTCCAGTGTTACTGGATTCACTGCACACTCTTCCTGTTGAATCTGCATATTTTCCTACACATGATGATGATTAGCCTACTGTAAGTCTGCATTTAAAGGTGCACTAAAATCTGTGATACATTTTGACTTGTCTGTTTCATGTAAATCCTTTCTACTGTTTTTGTATGAGACTCTGGGGTGTTAGACTGAAAAATGTCTGGCTCAAAGCTCCCAAAGTAAATGTCATGTGCACAATAAAGAATTCTATTTACAACCCTCCGCTCTGAATGGCCTGGACTCATTTGATGGTTTTGTGAGAAGGTTTTGGCGTGTTTGGGTAAAGGTGCAGGAGATGGATCATCTGGAGGATGGTATTTACAGTGGGATCAGAGCACAGCCCCTGTCACTCTGCTCTGCCCCGGACAGTGGACCAGAGGCGCAGAGTGACAGCACAGATCCATCATAAACCTCCTTATAAGATCATCTAAAAAGTGCGGCTTTAGCTCGGTGAAGACACATGGTTGACAGCAGTTTTAAAGGGACTGTATGGAGCCTGTTCTCCGAGAATTTTCTAAAAGTTTTTACGATCACAACTGGACCTGTGCTGGCAGAGCTTTGATCTGCAGGTATAATGCAGGACACATCCAGGGGTGTCTCATTCTCAGCATATGAACAGGCCTCATGTGAAAGAACCTCCAGAATTCTCTCCCTGAGCCGCAGAGGCTGCACTAGCACTGACTCCTGACTGGTGCAGGTGCTGGAGTTTAGGGAGTGACCGTTAACATCAGAGACATTTTAGGTTTAAACACACTGGATTTCACCAACTGTAACTGGCAACACAAATGAGAGAGTCGTGTGAGGCTCATTCTGATTCAGATTTGAGAATCGTCTTCAAAAATCTTCTAGAAAATGACCAGTATTTGACACAAGAAACTATAGGGGAACTTCTATTACTCCACATTAATAACACATGTCCCTAGTGGAGTTTACAAGATATTTCAGTTGTAGTATTTTAGACAAATGTCATGAATATAGATGTAGTGAATAATGAAAGTAAAAGTGAAAAAGTCCACAGTTTATTTTGAAAACTGAAGAATTTAAGTAACCTGATATTATATATACTTTTTACACATGTACATATGTGTGCGACTTCCCATAACATTCATTTTATAAGTTGCAGGAAATGTCTGTTTGGTATAAACAGGTGATATCTACACATAGTTAAAGTGGAACTACACATGAAATCACGTGGCTGCTACAGTGTGTATGTGGTGTTTTAACAGCAATTGGACAAATTTAGTGCTAAGTAGGAAGTTTGCAGCTTTCTGCTCAAAAACTGTGGCCACTGCAGTTACAAGTACCATGTCGTTAAGTTGGAGTTGTCTTTTAAGTCCTCACCCTTTTTGTGGTGATTTAGGATTTTATGTCATGTAGATTTTTATAACATTTAGTAAACATTTAAATAAAAAGAAAAAAGTGAAACCTCTGCGTGTCTCAATCCATCCATCAGACTAGAGCCCATGAGCCCCATAGTGCAGGACCCCAGCACAGGGACATGCAGAGGACAGAGACACTCACCGAGGGGACATCAGGGACACAGGCAGAGGGACAAAGAGACATTCAGGGTGACGACCAGAGGGACCTCAGACAGTGAGGGGACATCAGAGGGACCTCAGACAGTGAGGGGACATCACAGGGACATCAGACAGTGAGGGGACATCACAGGGACCTCAGACAGTGAGGGGACATCACAGGGACCTCAGACAGTGAGGGGACATCACAGGGACCTCAGACAGTGAGGGGACATCAGAGGGACATCAAACAGTGAGGGGACATCAGAGGGACCTCAGACAGTGAGGGGACATCACAGGGACCTCAGACAGTGAGGGGACATCAGAGGGACATCAAACAGTGAGGGGACATCAGAGGGACCTCAGACAGTGAGGGGACATCAGAGGGACATCAAACAGTGAGGGGACATCAGAGGGACCTCAGACAGTGAGGGGACATCACAGGGACATCAGACAGTGAGGGGACATCAGAGGGACCTCAGACAGTGAGGGGACATCAGAGGGACATCAGACAGTGAGGGGACATCACAGGGACCTCAGACAGTGAGGGGACATCAGAGGGACATCAGACAGTGAGGGGACATCACAGGGACCTCAGACAGTGAGGGGACATCAGAGGGACCTCAGACAGTGAGGGGACATCAGAGGGACATCAGACAGTGAGGGGACATCAGAGGGACCTCAGACAGTGAGGGGACATCAGAGGGACATCAGACAGTGAGGGGACATCAGAGGGACATCAGACAGTGAGGGGACATCACAGGGACCTCAGACAGTGAGGGGACATCAGAGGGACCTCAGACAGTGAGGGGACATCACAGGGACATCAGACAGTGAGGGGACATCACAGGGACATCAGACAGTGAGGGGACATCACAGGGACGTGTAGGACAGAGGGAGGACTCTCGGTTCCAACAGCCCAGAGGAAACAGCCGTCAAAGCAGCATTTGTTCAGCCCAACCCAACCGCACCCAACAGCTGCATGTTTTCACTGGGAGAGGGAGGAAGAGGAGAGGGGGAGGAAAACAGGGGGAAGGAGAGAGAGGGACATGTATTTGGCTGTATTTGCTAAAACAAAACATAATAGTTATTGTGTCCAATGTAATGGCACACAGGGATATTTCTGTGAAACTTGTCACAATAGAGTATAAAAAGAAAGAAAAAGAGTGAGAAAAAGAGTGAGAGAAGGCTAGGGACTGGGCTGCATGGGAGAGAGTGAAAGAGAGAGACAGTTGTGGATCAGCTTTGAGTGCCCCACAAAGTGCTTCATAAATATAAAATGTATTATGATTATTGTGGGAGAGGAAGAGACGGACACGGGGATAGAGTGAGAGAAGGGGGAGAGGATGAAGGGAGGAAAAGAGAGAGAAAGGAGAAGGTAGTGAGAGGAAAAAGGGAGAGATGGAAGGAGAGTGACTGAATGAGAGAAAGACAGAGCAACAGAGGAGGATGAGAGGATGAGAGGAGATTTGCGAGAGAAGGACAGAGCCGAAGCTTCCTGTGCCGTCAATATGAGCCTTTCACTGACTGCAGCTGTGAGAGGGGAGGAGAGGGGAGGAGAGGGGTAGAAGAGGGGAGGAGAGGGGAGGAGAGGGGTGGAAGAGGGGGAGAAAAGAGAGAGAGAG
Organism: Odontamblyopus rebecca; assembly: GCA_030686955.1. NCBI lineage: Eukaryota > Metazoa > Chordata > Actinopteri > Gobiiformes > Gobiidae > Odontamblyopus > Odontamblyopus rebecca. Next base: position 34,757,559 of record CM060670.1, read on the forward strand.
GGGGGGTGTCTGTGGCACCTGTGTGGAGAGAGCAGCTGCCAGTCTGCCAGGAGCAACAGGATTTTAAAGTGATTCCGTCACTAAATATGAGGCTCTGGTCCTGTTAGACTGAACCTGAGCAGCACAGGCAGAATCTGTACTGAGACGATTCCCTGGGGGTGTGATGCTAACTGTAAGCTCTGCTCTGTCTGAGGCTTTTGAAACTCTAATCTGAGCCCAGAAAGACGGACTTCAACTTAGCTGCAGTTTGTGGAAGTTTCATGGAGGCTGAACGTTCTGTCAGTCAGTGTAGTTCTGACAAAATGAGGCTCGATTTGCTCCTCAGCAGAAAGAGACTTTCTGATTGGACAATTGGTTTTGTGCTCATACTCCCTTAACCCCTCGCTCCTCACTCCTCCCTCCTCACTCCTCCCTCCTCACTCCTCACTCCTCCCTCCTCCCTCCTCCCTCCTCACTCCTCCCTCCTCCCTCACTCACATGTCTCAGTGACAGCATGAGGACAGCACAAGTAAGTTTATCACGTGTCTGTTGTCTTTGCCCAAAATCACAACAACAGTTTCCTCTAAGGCCGTTCCAAGATATGGATGAGCCAAACATACACACAGACATATCAGAACAGGAATAAACAACATTCATAATTGAGCTCCTTTACTTTGCAGTGGGTCACTGGTGTGAGGGTCACTGGTGTGAGGGTCAGTGTGGTGAGGGTCACTGGTGTGAGGGTCAGTGTGGTGAGGGTCAGTGTGGTGAGGGTCAGTGTGGTGAGGGTCAGTGTGGTGAGGGTCAGTGTGGTGAGGGTCACTGGTGTGAGGGTCAGTGTGGTGAGGGTCACTGGTGTGAGGGTCACTGGTGTGAGGGTCAGTGTGGTGAGGGTCACTGGTGTGAGGGTCAGTGTGGTGAGGGTCAGTGTGGTGAGGGTCACTGTGGTGAGGGTCAGTGTGGTGAGGGTCAGTGTGGTGAGGGTCAGTGTGGTGAGGACCACCGTGTCATTTATAACACCCTTTAACCAACTGAAATGCATTAAATCCACTAGAAAACAAGAAAAATTATATTTGTGTCTTAATAATTAGAAAAGTTTTCTTGCTCATTTGTTGTGGCTGTTTCTGTTCTCAGCCGCTCTATGACTTTGTACTTGTGGGCGTTACAGATACATTTAGTGCATCATATTAATTATCACTGAAGCTCTGAAGTTGTGAGGGCCTCCAAGACAAATTCTGCTTAGGGCCCCTGAAGGTTAGATCCAGCTCTGCCAGAGCATTAACCAGTGTGTGGTAATCAATAAAGCTGAATCCTTCATCAGTTAAGCGGCAGTGCAGGCTCAGGTCTACACGCTCCTGAAGCTGTTGGAACAGGAGAGCGGCTAACATCCCTGCAGCACACAGTGCAAATGTATGTGAGTCAGAGGGTTTACATGGAAATGTCTATGGGGACGTGTGTCTGGACTCTCATGAGAGCAGCATGTAGTATTAAAGCCAGAGATGAGACAGAGCTGCACACACACACACACACACACACACACAGACACACACACACACACACACACACACACACACACACACACACACACACACACACACACACACACACCACAGTGAGCTGCTACAGCTCAGAGCTTTGTTTAGCCACTGCTAAAGGTGCTCAACCCTCCTCACTATCTGCAGGGGGGAGTCTGTGTGAGGTCAGGGAAAGAGGGAAACATAGATACTACATAAGTCTTTTTCTGAATTGAAGTAATAGTACTCTTACTATTCCACTGTGAGTCTACAAGTGACAAAAGGTTGATGTGAAATCATTTGAACATTTGTGCTTCTTGCACCGCTCCTTCAGATATGATGTCGTTTCTCACTGTTGCTTATGTCCTTTGAAAATACCAGATTTGTGTTATTCTTATATGTTATATATTGTTCTATATTAGCTTTGCCAAATACTTTTTTTACACTTACTTGAGTAATTGGACCGATACCACTTTGTAAACGTATTATTCTGAAGTAACGTTGCTCTTCTGTTTGAACTACAGACGCTCCTCTGTCAGGCAGTACAGTGTGTAGCAGCAGTGCAGGTGTGGGACTGTGTCAAAGTGTGTGTGTGTGTGTGTGTGTGTGGAGACTCGACAGTTGGCAGTAGAGTGTGTAGCCTTGAGCAGCAGTAGTGCAGTGTGCAGGTGTAGTGTGTGTCACACATTGTGTGTGTGCAGCGAGGCTGTGCTCAGCTCGTGTGCAGGTGTGGGAGTGTGTGATGGAGCGTTGGGCTGGAGCCAGACAAGGCAAACTGGGTCAGCGTTCTCATTTCCCACGGGCCACAAACACACTGCACTCAAATGAGCTGCTTTCAAAGACGGCGTGCCTCTGAAGGCAAAACAACACACACTCTTCCACACCACATTCATTTCACTTTTGTTATTGGCTCTTTTGCATTGTTATATTTTCTGTACAACCATGAAGCAAAATAACATCCATCTTCATAAATGGTACACGCTGTTCGGTTAAGGCTTTGTCCAAGGTTTGACTTCCGCCTAAAGAAAACAGAGCCAAGTCTGCATTTAGCATCTGCAGACACATGATTCTCTTCAGCTAAGACCATCACATAGTTATTACGATACAGTAAATGGAGGTGTAAGGTTAATCACGATCAAACTGAAACCACACTTTGAAAAGACATGAAGGCTGCAGTTTTTTAAATTACTGTAATATCCTCCACAAACAACAAAATCTTCTGTCGTATTGCACAGAACAACTACAAACCCTGTAGTTTAGATCTGTACAAAGATCTGAAGTTCATATTTCAGTCTTGTCTGTTCTTCTGGATGAACTTTGACCAGAATCCAGTGATGTGCAGTACTTTCATTAGCAGGATGCACGCTGATTCTATAGCTGACTGATCGTACTCTGAAGGAGGAGTGGAGTGGGAATCTCTTACTTTGTTATCTGTTGTGGCCTGTTTAAGCTAAAGAGTGTATTTCATGGGTTTAGAGCTACTAACAACTGTTACACTTCTGGATTCCTGGCCACGTGTGATCTGCTGTTCCCGGGGTATCTCAAGACAGGTCACTGCTCTGTATCCATCATAACAACAGGCTGTTGCTTTGTTCATTCTCATCATTTAGAATTATCATTATCATTTAGTGGGATCTGATTGATGCCCCAGCTGAACCAGATGAGTAGTTTCCATTTGTGGGTTGTTTAGATATTGTACGTCATGTTGGTTTGATGACATTTGTCAGCTGTATAAGAAGCCTGTTTTTGTTTTGCCGTTCAGATTAGGGAGAGTTGGACCTTGTGTGAGGGACAGAAGGTTTTGTTTTTCATTTTCCTGTGATTGTGTGCACAATTGCTTCAATAAATCCAGACTCTTTGATTGAAGACAACTCTCCTCCAGGTTTTATTTTTCTCAGTTTTAGAAATCCACAACAGGAGTCACGTTTGATGGACAAAAACTAAAGTGAAACCTAAACACAAAAACAAAATTGAAATCTATAAAACATGTTAATATGTTGTTTTCGCTCTTCGACGAAGAGCGGTTCAGAAGCCCCTAATGATGAGTACCATACAGAGGCAAGATACGTCGCCTGGATGGGCGTTACCGGGGCCCCACCCTGGAGCCAGGCCTGGGGTGGGTGCACGTGGGCGAGCACCTGGTGGCCGGGCCTTCTCCTACGGGGCCCAGCCGGGCACAGCCCGAAGGAACGACGTGGGACCGCCCTCCCCTGGACCCACCATCCGCGGGAGGAGCCATAAGGGCCGGGTGCAAAGAGATCTGGGCGGCAGTCGAAGGCGGGGGCCTCGGCGACCGGATCTCCAGACATGGAGACTAGTCCTGGGGAATGTCACCTCGCTGGGTTCCGGAACCCAACTCCTTGAGAGGAGCTGCACTCTCCATTTTTCTGGCGTTGGCCGCGGGGAGTGGCGGCGAGCTGGTGTGGGCTCATTGCTGTGTGTTGGAGTTCACCCCGGTGAACGAGAGGGTCACGTCCCTGCGCCTTCGGGTCGGGGACAGGTCTCTCACTGTGGTGTCAGCCTACAGGCCGAACAGTGCAGAGTACCCGGCCTTCTTGGAGTCCCTGGGAGGGGTAATGGACAGTGCACCGACCAGGGACTCCATTGTTCTACTCGTCCATCACCCTGGCTGAAGTCACTGAGGTGGTCGGAAAGCTCCGCGGTGGCAAGGCTCCAGGGGTGGATGAGATCCGTCCTGAGTACCTTAAGTCTCTGGGTGTTGTCGGTCTTGGCTGACACGCCTCTGCAACATCGCGTGGCGGTCGGGAACAGTACCTCTGGACTGGCAGACCGGGGTGGTGGTCCCTCTGTATAAGAAGGGGGACCGGAGGGTGTGTTCCAACTACAGGGGAATCACACTCCTCAGCCTCCCCGGTAAAGTCTATGCCAGGGGACTGAAGAGGAGAGTCCGTCCGATAGTCGAACCTCGGATTCAAGAGGAGCAGTGTGGTTTTCGGCCTGGTCGTGGAACACTGGACCAGCTCTACACCCTCCATCGGGTGCTCGAGGGTTCATGGGAGTTTGCCCAACCAGTCCACATGTGCTTTGTGGACCTGGAGAAGGCATTCGACCGTGTCCCTCGTGGTGCCCTGTGGGGGGTGCTCCTGGAGTATGGGGTCCGGGGCCCTTTGCTAAGGGCTGTCCGGTCCCTGTATGACCGGAGCAGGAGCTGTGTTCGCATTGCCGGCAGTAAGTCAGACCTGTTCCCGGTGCATGTTGGACTCCAGGGCTGCCCTTTGTCACCGGTTCTGTTCATTGTATTTATGGACAGAATTTCTAGGTGCAGCCAGGGGCCGGAGGAGGTCCAGTTCGGGGACCACAGGATTTCATCGCTGCTTTTTGCGGATGATGTCGTCCTGTTGGCTTCATCGAGCCAGGACCTGCAGCACTGGGGCGGTTTGCAGCCGAGTGTGAAGTGGCTGGGATGAGAATCAAGTATCTCGGGGTCTTGTTCACAGTGAGGGGAGGATGGAGCGTGAGATTGACAGGTGGATCAGTGCAGCGTCGGCAGTGATGCAGTCGCTGTATCGGACCGTTGTGGTGAAGAGGAGCTGAGCCGAAAGGCGAAGCTCTCGATTTACCTCAGTCTACGTTCCTCCCCTCACCTATGGTCATGAGCTCTGGGTAATGACCAAAAGGACGAGATTGCGGATACAAGCGGCCGAAATGAGTTTCCTCTGCAGAGTGGCCGGGCGCTCCCTTAGAGATAGGGTGAGGAGCTCGGTCACACGGGAGGAGCTCGAAGTAGAGTCGCTGCTCCTCCACATCGAGAGGAGCCAGCTGAGGTGGCTCGGGCATCTGGTCCGGATGCCTCCTGGACGCCTCCCTCAGGAGGTGTTCCGGGCATGTCCCACTGTTAGGAGGCCCCAGGACCCGCTGAAGGGCTGGCCTGGGAGCGCCTTGGGGTCCGTCCGGAGGAGCTGGAGGAAGTGGCTGGGGAGAGGGAAGCTTGGGAGCCCTGCTTAGACTGCTGCCCCTGCGACCCGGCCCCGGATAAGCGGAAGAAGATGGATGGATGTTGTTTTCGACAAATACAAATACAGCATTTACAAAACTATAAAAGGAACATGGTCTCATCTACTGTCGTGTGTTTGCAGTTTATCCCCACAGAAGTCAAATACTCCTCTTTTATTTGCTCCTTTAATTATGTTTGTGTATATGATTTATTTCTTTAGTATGTTTGTATGATCCCTCCATGCTTTACTGTCATGGAATAAGATCACAAACCAGTGATAAATCTTACAGTTTTACATTAAACCAGTCTCTGCCCCATTGAGATTAAAACCACCTGAGTCAGTCTTTTCATTTTTACGTGCGCACGGAGGAGAGAAGGGTGTCTGCCTGCTACTAAGGCCCTTGCTTACTAAGGGCCCCGGCCATCCACACCAGACCCTCCTGCCCCTCCTCCTGCAGCACGTCCCTTTATTTCCTTTCGCCAAATCAATCATATCAGTACAAAGCATAGTCAGAGAATACCTAGTTTACAACATAGTGAATACATAGGTTACAACATAGTGAAGTATATCATGGCTTTGTTTTACATTTGCTGAGATAAGCTATAAGTTACGACCTGTGAACCGTCTGCAAGGAGGGAAAAGGTCATAAGAGGTCAGGCATCTGGTCTCTCAAAGCATTCCTTTTTAACAAAGAACTCTTTTAACCACATGTACATTTTTAATAACTCCATTATAAGCATTTTATTCTAACATTTTACCCCCTGTTTATAAAAATTACATCATATAAGATCAGAACATGAGCCTTCTATATCAATAACTTTAGCACATGTCGCCATAAAAATGTGTAAAATCGTACACTCGGGGATAATGTTGGCTTTTAGTCATTTTACCTGTGTTTCAGTTTGTCTATTTGTGTTCAAAGTCTAGGTCTGGGCTGTCCTTGTCAGAGTCAAAAGTTAAGGTATCTGTTAAGAGAAGTTGAAACTCCTCATTGTTTAAGGTCATTGTACTCTGAATAGACTTTTGCATTAGTGCTTTGAAGATTGGAATACAACAACATCCACACACTAGAAGCAAAAGTGCACACATTATTAAGGAGGTTAATATAGTCGCTGCCAATTTCCTGTATCGGCCAAATATATCGAACCAACTGTACCATGAATCAAAATTTCCTCCCTGATCTTTAGCTTGTGCCAATTCCTCTTTGAGGGTGGAAACTCTGTCATGTATTTCAGACCAATTTCCAGCAGAGTCTGGAATAAAGGTACAACAGTGTTCAGAGCCAAATTTAGTACAGATTCCTCCATCTGATGCAAACAGGAAATCTAGAGAGAGCTGGTGTAACATCAGCATTTCTCTCATAGCTTTGCGTTCTGGATCATCACGGAGTTGAGTAGTAATATCATCTAGTATACCAGTTATGTTTTCTAACGCCCACCATACGTCGTTCATTCTTTTCCGAGATACGCTGTCTCCGTAATTTGGCAAGAGAGTCATAAAAACCTCTTGTGCTACTTATCAGTGGGGTATGGGTGTTAGATTGCTTTGGCGGTGTGTATGCCCTTTTTACCTTGTTGTAGTGCGGGTTTTGGTCAGTTGGAGACTAACTGGAAAACTGTTGGCTGGAGAGAAGCTAAATAACAGCCTCCACACCAGTCTGGTGGCAGGATGAGGTGAGCAGTTTTCCCACACATCCATACCGCTCCTACAGGAGCTGGAATGGCCCAGATGGGTACATTAAGTCCAGTCCAGTCGGCTGGCAGCCCAATTAAGTTTAGGTCTTTAGCTACCTGCGCCAAATTAAATGTGAATATGCCTATTGTGGGTCCAACTGTTTTACCTCTGTGGGTAAGAGGCAGTGCATACCATGGCTCCCCCCTTATAGGCTGTGGTTCTCCATCCGGGGACTGGGAGCTCTTTTACGACCTTGGAGTGTTCCCCACCCCACTGGAAACCCCTGTCACATTCTCTGGTCACTGTCAGTCCGGGGAACTCAGGCCCCTTTCTAACCTGGACACCTTTCCATATGGTCTGGTTGGTGTTGTCAGTCCACTTAGCTGGATCCCCTCCAGTCTGAGGCATTTGTCAAATAACCATCACATAGAGGAAGTTTAACACTCGTCCGCATCGACCAGTACTCCTGCCAGTGCACAAAACATGTCTTTAGCTGAAAGAGGGACAGGTGTAAACACCGGTACCTCATTGGCATGGTGAGGGATAAGGGAACAGATATAACAGTCCTTTGTGATGTTAAGGTGTTGTGCTGTTATGTTCATGAGGTTAAACCATTTATTATTTAGTATGTGATGTACTTGATGTGGATTTATCACTTCTCTACGAAAGCAAGTATATTTCGTTTATGCATTAATACTTGGGTCAATTCTGTCTTGTCTTTTTTTGTCATTTCAGTCGTAGGATGTGTCACAGTCTCAGAGACAGTGGAGTCGTGGTTTTTTTTTTTTTTGAACATTGTAATCACAAACAAATAAGTGTGTGTATGTTTGATATATATCAAAAACATTATTGCTATGTACACCATGAATAAAATTATGACAAATAACACCTTATTTAACCATTTTAACTGGGTGTTTTGTGGTTGTTTTACTTCTCTTTTCTCAGACAGTTGCTTCTCCCTTGGGATGAATGGAGCTGTCATCTTTTTCAGTGCCCGAGGGTAAACTTCCTCGTAAGAACACCGTTGGAGTGAACGTAGTTTACCTACTGCTCACTCTTGTAGTCCTGGTCTAGGAGTAGTCTAGGAGGTCTCTGAAGGCCTGAATCAGAGATGTCCTGAGTCTAGGAGTAATCTAGGAGGTCTCTGAAGGCCTGAGTCAGAGATGTCCTGAGTCTAGGAGGTCTTGGAGGCTGGGTCTGGATCTGTCAGGTCCAACTGGTTCCTCAACTTACAGTGTGATTGATGAATCCAGGTGGCTTTGCCCTCGACCTTTACTGCAGTGGGTGTAGCCAAGATGACTCGGTACGGTCCCTCCCACCTTGGACTGGTCCAGTTCTTCCTCTTTAGAGTCTTTATGAACACGTGGTCTCCTGGTTTTGCCGTGTTGCCCTGTAGAGAAATAGTTCCTTCTGGCAGTTTATTGCTGTTTACAACATCTCTTGTTAACAGGGTTTTTCTCATATAGTCAATAAGATCTTGATCAGAGTCTGGTTGATCTATTGTCTTTAATTGTAAATCCGGAATAGTATATGGTCTTCCATATAGTATTTCAAATGGGCTCAACGTATGTCCTTCTGCTGGCAAAATATGCATGTTTAGTTTAACTAGTTCAATGCAATCAGGCCATGGTCTGTTGGTTTCCTTCATTGTCTTGACCAACTTGTTTTTTATTGTCCCGTTCGTCCTCTCCACTAGGCCTGCTGACTGTGGGTGATATACACAGTGTCTCTTCAGATCTATGTTAAATCTCTCCCCTATCTTTGTGATGACTTCATTAACAAAATGGGTTCCGTTATCTGATCTTATAACTTTTGGAATGCCAAATGTGGGAATTATGCTCTTGCATATTGCTTTCGCCACCGTTAGTGCATCCGGTTTAGCTGTTGGGAATATTTCCACCCATTTGGAGAATGCGTCTATAATCACTAGACAATACTCTACACCTTTAGATTTTGTTAATTGAATGAAATCCATGTGTAGTGTATGGAAAGGATGTTCTGGATTAGGGAAAGCTCCTCTTTTAGGTCTCAGCTGTCCCTGTGCATTATTTTTAATACAGATTAGGCATTGTTTACAAAAAATTTTTGAATATGTATTAAAGCCTATTGTATTATAATGCTTTTCCACCATATCAATCATACCCCCTGTTGACACATGACATAGACCATGTGTCAGTCTAGAAGCCCAATTAAATAATGATTTTGGTAGCCATGGTTTATCAGCAGGGCCTACATATAGGTTATTTTTATTGTAGCTCCTTTTTCCCTATCCAGGCATCTCTCTCAGATTTGGGAGCATTTTGTTGATAATTTAACAACAAATTTTCGTCTTGATTCGTTATTTCTTCTGAATGTAACATCTGTGTGCTTTGTGCCACAGCTTTAGCTGCGGTATCTGCTAATCTGTTGCCTACCGAGATAGGATCTGTGTTTGATTTGTGTGCTTCACATTTGCAGATGGCTAGCCTTTTAGGTAATTTTATGGCTTCTAAAAGATTTTCTAGTAGGACTTTATGTGCCACTGTTTTGCCGCTGGATGTTTTAAAACCTCTTCTGGCCCATTGTGTACAGAAGTGATGTGTTGATCCATAAGTATATTGACTATCTGTCCATATGGTCAACTCTTCATCTTTGAACAATTTACATGCTTCTGTAACTGCTATTAATTCTGCAGCCTGTGCTGATAAGTTTGAAGGTAGTTTCATTTGTTTTAAAATTTTATCCATAGTAGTAATGGCATATCCTACTTGATTTTGGCCTATCTTGTTCTTACTTGCTGAGCCATCTACAAATACTATTGCACCTGCATTCAGTGGAGTATCTTGTAAGTCAGGTCGGGGTTTGTGTATCATTTCAGTTTCTTTTTATGCAATCGTGTTTCTGCCCATCCTCCGGCAGGGGAGGAGTGTGGCAGGGTTTAACGACTGCACCTCTCTATGGTTAAGTGTGGTTGTGATAATAGCACTGTCATGCACATTAAATGTCGTGCAGGTGACAAAAATGCCATATTGGTTTGCATTAAAAGCGCTGATACGGTATGTGAAACCTTAAGGGTCAGCGGGTGAAACAGAACCACTTCTGCTGACTCCTGTATGGCCATTGCAGCAGCTATCACTGCCTGTACACAAGGTGGTGTGGCTCTAGCTACAGGATCTAATTGTTTTGAGTAATAGGCTACTGGTCTTAGTTTTGAGCCATATTTTTGCATTAACACTGAAGTCATAAACCCATTTCGGGTATCACATGTTTGAATGAAAGGTTTTGTGTAATCAGGAAGTGCCAGTACAGTGGTAGTTGCCAATGCCTGTTTCAATTTACAGAAGGCTGTTTCTGCCTCTGCTGTCCAATGTATATGGTCTGTCATTGTCATTGGAGTCTCATAAATTAGATTTTGTAAGGGTCGGACCATTTCTGCGTAATCTACAACCCATGCTCTGCAATAATTACAGAGGCCTAAAAACGACATCATCTGTTTTTTTTGTGAGTGGTTTTGGGGCAGCTAAAATGGTTGCTTTTCTGGATTCACAGATGGTTCTGCCCTCTGAAGTGAGATTGTGGCCTAAATATTTCACTTCTTTTCTCCATAGTTGTAATTTATCACGGCTCACTTTATTGCCTGTTTGGCCTAGGTATTCAAGTAAGGCTAATGTATCTTGTTTGCATTTTTCCTGATCTGCATTCGTCACTAAGATGTCATCTACATAGACAATAATTTGGCTATCATTTTTTGGGTTAAAACCACTTAGGCAATTTGCAATGTTTTGAGAAAACACTGTGGGAGAAATAGCCAATCCTTGTGGGAGTCGAGCAGGTATATTTCTGGCCTTTATAAGTGAATCCAAACCAATCTTGACTCTCTTTGCAACTGGAATGCTGAAAAAGGCGTTTGCTAAGTCTATAACTGAGAAGAATTTGCTTTCTGGGTTAATAGAATTTAATAAAGTGTGCGGATTAGGCACATTTGGTGTAGTCTGTTGCATTGCATCATTTACTGCACGTAGATCTTGAATCATTCTCCACGAAGTGGAGGGTGGAGCTTTTTTATTGGAAAAATTGGTGTATTGCATTTAGCCTCTGGGCATGGAATTATTACACCTGCCTTTTTTAAATCTTCTATTACTGGTTCTATCCCTTTTTCTGCATCTGGATTTAGGGGATATTGTTTAATTCTTGGCCTAAACTCAGTTTTGCCTGTGATTTTTACAGGTTGGGCACCATGCATTAGACCTACATCTGCTGGGCCTTTGCTCCACACTTTTTGTGAGATCTGTTCTAAAGCTTCATTCTCTTCTGGAGTTAGCACGAATGTTTCTGCATCTACATGTCACATTTCACAGTCTATTCCTCCCTCTGTCAAATGTGTCTGTGGTTTTGTTGTCACTCTATAATGTAGTTTTTTCCTTTTCCATCTAGTACTCAGGCTTTTTCTACACTAGATCTTCAGTTTCAGTCCAGTCTGTAATTGAACGTACATGTCTCATATTTATTGCATTGTCTCTCCATTCGTCATTTTTCCCTTTTGTCAGTGACACGTGTCTTGTGTATGGGGACTGCATTAGTCTAGTCACAGTTCAGTTACATTTATGTCACAGAAGGAACACCCATCTTTGGCATAAATGTAAAGGTAAGGTCACGCTTTGGGGACCTAATTTGTGCACTTCGTCATTATAGGGTTGGTCTGGTCCTGGGGTGTGTTTGTACCTAAGTGTACAATGTAATCTCGCTCTTTCTTTCTGTCATACTCTCTGTATCATCCCTTCTGCTATCTCTATAAGTGATTTAGCAGTTTGTTGTAGATCCTTCTCTGGGAGATCTAAACTCCACCAATAGTGGAGGGCCCTGTGCTCTCAACGGGGTGGACCCTGTGTAATTCAGGGCATCTGCTTTGATTATCATTAGACGTCCTCTGGCGAGGAAGCAATGCTAAACCTAACATTAATATTAGATCTCTGCCTAGGAGGTTATGTGGACATCTTGGTGATAATACTACTTCTAACTGTAGTCTCGGCTCTGCTGCTGTCAAACTAAACCCTATTGGGGTACTTATTTTTTGGGATTGTATATTGCCATTTGCTGAAATAATTCTTATAGTTTTATTTGAGGGCGTAAAATGGCTTTGTGTCTCTCATAACAGTTCTTTCTGCACCTGTGTCTACCAAGAACAACATAGGTTGCCCATTCACATAAATCGTCATTTCTGGTTTCGTCCTGTAATCTATCTCATTAAATGACAGATACATTTCTGCACTTTGGGGATCTTCTTCCTCTCCTGTGTTATTTTGAATCTGTATTTCTGTAGGCATAGGTCTTTCAGCCACGTGTATTTCTTTTTGGTTTATTACTTTCCCTCTTCTGTCTTCCTGACATTTATCCTTGTATTTCTTATCTAGTCATGCTCTACTGGGCTTCTGTCTTTCATTCTCTTCCTCTCCTTCACTGCTACTATCTTCTCCTCTCAGCCTACAGTTTTTAGCAAAATGTCCTCTCTTGTGGCATATAAAACATCTGCCATCCTCCTTATCTCTTTCCTGCTTATCATTTCCTTTGTATCTTTGTTCAGCTTTTTGATATCGTTTTTTTCTTTTTTTTTCTAAGACATACGTCTCTATTCCCGATTCAGAAATAAGCACTTTGTTTGCCTGCTGCATTTTCTTTTTTTCACTACACCCTCAGCGTGTATTGCATATGTCATAAAATCTGTCAATGTTGCTGTAGGAAAGCTCACGTACGTCTTTTTGGAGCCAGTTTAATTGGTTCTTTAAGTCCTCCTAATATAGCCATTTTTAGTTGTTGTTGATAAGGCCCATTAACATCTGCATTCTCTGTGATGCCACTGTTTGCTTTAAATACTTCTGTCATTCGGACCTGAAATTCCTGCACCGTTTCCCCATCTTTCTGTTTGGTGTTTTGGATTTTATTATAATCTGCTCTACGCTGAAACTGTGTACGCATCCTAGCGAACACTCCATTTGCATGGTCTAGAACAGGTACTATTTCTGCTGCGGGAATCACGCGTCTTCCGTTTCCGTGAGGTTGAGTTGGGTCAAAATCTCCTCTAACTAAAGCCCATTTATGTCCTAAATGCAACATTAGAACTCGTTGACACTCCATCGCGTCAAGGCCATAAGAATTTATTAGATCTTTTAAGTCTGAAATGCATGTCTCTATGTCAGCTTCAGCTCTAGTAACGCCTTCCAATGCTTTTTTTATGTCTGCTACAGCCCATGGTCTGTAAACCTGTATCGTTGCCCCCTGTGTGTGCGGGTCTGGAAGCGAAATTAAAGGATACCCTTCAGCTATTTCTTCTTCTTTCGTGGGACAATCTATTTGAAGCCATGTCTGGTCTGTGGCATATTTACCTTGACCTGTCATCTCTGTCTTACTTCTGGTACGGTGTGATATAGGAGACGGAAATGGCCAGGGGGGTGGAGTTTTTGTATCATATGCGGGTGGAGGGCTCTGCTGGGCCTCTGGGGCAGTGGGAGGAGCCCAAAATGGGTTTTGGCTGGCTTGTTTTTTTCGTACTACTCCTATTTCTGGAAGTTTTGGATAAAGCCCCAAGGTCCTAAACTCCTCCTTCTTTTCTTTCTCACCCAATTCCTCATTTTCACCTTGTTCCTCACCACCCTCTGCCTGCTCTGCCTGTAGAGGGCGCCTTTGCACTACTGTGCCATCATCCCTCCGGACGCAGACACAGCTAATGCAGTTATTTTTTTGTGTTAACATTTTTACGCTTTTTACTTTCTGCTATCCATAGTCTAGCTGTAGTTACCTGTTTACCAGGTGTATATTTTGTCTTTCCTTTAAATTGATCATGAATTGATAAGTTCAACATTAACTGACTTAATTTAATTTCATCAAGAGTTCCATCAAAATTATATTTTACTTTCCATTTTTTTAGGAATTTGCAACTCTCTGGATAAATTCGCTTCATATATTCCGAATCTGTTTCTATTTTTACTGTTTTTTCTGCCATGTTGTACTATGTGTCTAGGTCTGCCTACTATTGATCTTCTGGAATCTTCTCTGTGTTTTATGACAAGCTTCTACCACAATGGGCGGTCATAAACTTGGTGTTAATTCACACACCGAGAAGGACACTGGATCAATTTTCAGCACACCATCAACCTATGTCCTTAATGATATTCAACCTTGATACACCTTAACAGTGTTCAATTTGAATCCCCATTCAACAGCTCATTCAACAATTCATTCATACTCTACACTAGATTCATCTCTAGTTCTGCATAACTTCACTCTCTAGAAGTTAAATTTCTGACCTCAGGTGTTATAACTGGCTCTGGTCGTCCGGGTCCTTCCACGAAGAGGATGCCCAACAGGGGTTGCCGTCGAGAAAAGACGGATTTCACAGCTCAATGCTGGGTGCGCGCACTCTCCAATCTCTGTTGTTCACCCTCCAGCAGAAGCACACCGATCCGGCTCCAAGGACCATTTACTGTCATGGAATAAGATCACAAACCAGTGATAAATCTTACAGTTTTACATTAAACCAGTCTCTGCCCCATTGAGATTAAAACCACCTGAGTCAGTCTTTTCATTTTACGTGCGCACGGAAGAGAAGGGTGTCTGCCTGCTACTAAGGCCCTTGCTTACTAAGGGCCCGGCCATCCACACCAGACCCTCCTGCCCCTCCTCCTGCAGCACGTCCCTTTATTTCCTTTCGCCAAATCAATCATATCAGTACAAAGCATAGTCAGAGAATACCTAGTTTACAACATAGTGAATACATAGGTTACAACATAGTGAAGTATATCATGGCTTTGTTTTACATTTGCTGAGATAAGCTATAAGTTACGACCTGTGAACCGTCTGCAAGGAGGGAAAAGGTCATAAGAGGTCAGGCATCTGGTCTCTCAAAGCATTCCTTTTAACAAAGAACTCTTTAACCACATGTACATTTTTAATAACTCCATTATAAGCATTTTATTCTAACATTTACACAATAAAACACTGAACTGCTTGAGGTGCTCCACTGTGTTTTTAAACTCCATACACCTTCACTACAATCATGTTCATTTTAGCCATGAAATTTCCAATCTCTTCTGAACTAAATGTAAAAGGCATTTAACCCTTTAGCTTTGGAAATGTAGTCAGACTAATAATAAAGAGTTACTCACATATGTGTGAAAGAAACAAAACACAACTCCAGGTGTGTTTGATGAGGTAACAACATTATAACAGGGCTAACAGGTCACAAGAGTCAATTTTGAGCAATATAGGACCTTTAAAGGGAGATATTATGTGTAATCCAATAATGATGCCCCGTCATTCACTTGCTCCACCTGTATGTAGTTTGAAACGCATCCTATTGTCCTGCATTTGAAGCTTAACTGGTCTGAAAATGTCTGTTTTCACCTACCCCTTATCCCTGCCCACTGCTCTAAACTATTTGCTCATTCTGAATTAAGCCTTTTTGTGTTTTATTCAGGCTCATTAGCAGAAGTGATAACTCTAGGGTCATACACTAGTATTAGTAGAGAAGTTACAACACTTATATTCAAATTAAAAATGTTTTTCTCATACAAATTCACAGTGTACGTATCAGTTTACACCTTTCTAATGATGTACAGGAGAGTTGGAGTGTGCTCAGAACTCCACATCACGGCGCTGTCGTTTCCGCAGGTGTATGTGAACGCACTCCCCTCTGTACAGTGCAGATCAGACGCACCAGCAGGACTCCTCCTTTCATGTTTCTGCTGCAGGTTTGTGAATGTGTGTTAGGGGCATGTCTGCCTCAGGCTTTGCACCCAACATGCATTGCAGGTCCCCATATTTTATAACACATGACTTTATAAGCTGTAGACATGAGGTGAAAGATAAAAAGAGCATTAGGAACAGACAAAAGCCCTGTTCACACAGCCTTTCCTGGGTATTTACCTGCATTTTGCCAGACCAGACTCGTGTGTGAATAAAACCAGAGCTGATTTCCTTGTATTTTCCAGGTAAATGATCAGAAATATGGTTAAGGTTAACTGGTTTTGTCCTTGTGGAGGGAGTTTATCCTTTTACCCATTTGATTCAATCAATATTAATCAATATCACTTTATTTCTCCCCAAGAGCAGTTTAAGCATGCAAAAGAGAAAAAGTCTAGGGACATCAGGTCCAGTGTTGACAGTCATTATGACAAAAGTGTCCCTCACCTCTGTTCTGAAGCCCGGGCCTGACAGCAGCCTCTAAGGGTGAAGACAGGACAGTCAGTTTGAATGTCTTATGACATGTTTGGTATGGAAAGCCCATTGGATGGGTGTAAACAGTCTGTAGCATTTCAGCACTAGCTGGTTCACATCATTTCCACTGGTTCATTGGGGCTGCTGTGGCACAGAACAGGGGCCACCCTACCCAGAGTGTTTCCATTATAATGGGCCCAGATCGGCTCCGGTGTTACACAGGTCTAGCAACACACACCCGATGACGTGACATAGGCCTGCGCCACGAGCCGCTGGACAGTCAAAAGACCGGTGCGCTTTGGAAGTTAGTGCCTCAGGCCTCCAGCTTTGTACCCCTAAAAGGTGGAGGTACAGATTGTTTTACGTAGTGGAAACACCCAGGGTCAGCTCCATTTCGTCGAATATCGGCCCTATAGAAACAAGGCTATAGCTAGCTCCATATGGGGTCACCATGAACTGCGCATGCTGCACTTTTGAGTTGAAAAAAAAAAAAATTAAGATAAAATGTAAAAAGTTTAAAAACTGCTCAGTGTGCCAGTCAGTCGGCCCCAAAAGCAGCACACACTTCCTCTCAGCTATCTTTTCCCCTCTCCCCCTCTCTGACCTGGTTACTCTATCCTGCTCCGGTCTGCTGACCCTCACCCCCACAGGACGGAACCCTTTCCCCCTCTGTCCCCCATCTCTCTGCACTCTCATCATGAATACTCTTCTCTAATGTAACCTGACATCCGTTTACCTTCCCCAGCCTTACAGGTGCTCCCTTGACCTGTCGCCTGATCAGCCCTGCACACACGTCTGTACCACACTCTGCTAATAGCCTGAGGGAGGAGGGCTGCAAAGCGCTAAGTCACCTCTGGAGTCAGTCACTACACTCGTGTCTACACTCACTGTGTTGAGCTGCATGTCAGGAAAACTGGATCGCCGGCCTAGTTGAAATTGAAACAGTTTAAATGCTGTAAACCCGGAAACTATGACTGTGTTGTAGTTTGAATCTCCCAGATCCCAAAAACACATCTGCAGAAGTCAATATGTGCTCAGATGCCTGCAGTCTGATTTACATGAGAAACAGACTAGGAGAGGCGTCCAATCACACTGGGTACGAAACAGCCACGGAAATATTAGACACATGTTTGGACATTTTAGATCAGGAGTGATGGCAAACTACAGTCCCTCAAGGTTTGTCAAGCTGGTTTTGTGTCATGTTATTGTATATTTATGGAGAATTGTGGTGTGGGAGCATGGGTGATGTGGGCCTGTGGGCGGAGCCTTGCACAGAATCTCACAGCTAAGGAGGAGGGTTTGAATAGGGCCCAGGAGAGAGAACTAAAATACTCAAACAGGCAGGGATGACAATTCCAACTTCTTCAGGCATGTTTTTGATGAGGGAATAACATTATGACATGGTAGAAAACACATCGAAACATCGCACAAAGCTCCTGTTTAAGGAACTGGCGAGTTGTGCTTGTAATACCCTCATTTAAAGGCTCATTTCAGTAATTAATGAATTCAGTAAATGATCCACAGGCTGTGGATTGCAGAGCGATTGCTCTTCTGGCCTTGGTCTGACCATCAGCCTGTCCAGAACAAAATACATCTCTGATCGTATCTCTCAACATAGACCCCAGAAATGAATCTGAACCCAGTCTGAACCCCATCTGCCAATCACTCAAATGTATGTGTTTTAAAGCCATAATGTAAAGCAATTCTTACCCATTTAACAATCGCTGTAGATATTTTCTTTGCTGTGTGATTATCCACAGGTTTGTGGTCGTGTGTCTGATCTGAGGCTCTGGGCTCGGACGCTCCGGTCGCTGCACCCGGGGCTTTAGCTTAGACTAGACGTACTTCACTGGTGCTGAAACTCTGCTTGACACAGGCGGCATTTAACTCTTGACTTGTAAATTGTAGAGTCTGGAAGTTTTTTAAAGTCCAAAGAGTCGGCGAGTAGAGTGTCTGGCTCAATGACACAACATTCTTTACATTCTTTGAACCAAAAGGATTCAAACCACTGACCCTTGACCCTGTACCAGAAAAATGCCGTTTGAATTTGTGTCTTGCCCCAGTACATTTATAGGTCTGCAAAGTGCTTAAAAACAGAATGCATATGGGAATAACTTTCAACCACTGTAGATCATTTAAAATGAACTTGTCCTGATTTTTTATTTATTTATTTTCATTTTTTTCTTGTTCATGTTTTTAAGACAACTGTGTGTGATCCCAGTATCAAAACACACATGTACATTGACATTATATCCACAAAGGCTCCTTGGACTACTTCAAAACCTACCTAATAGAATCCTTCAGAAACACAGTCCTGCAGTGGTGGACTCTTTTGGCCGCCTTTAGAGGTGTAATTATGTCAGATGACACGGAGCAGGCCTTTTAAATACTGCGTACTGAGGTTCATTTGAATAGCCAAGGCTGCGCTGTGTTCGTGTGATGCACGTGGCTGTCTGCTCATTCAAGGTCTCGCTTTGATCAGACTCCTCTCTGAGTCTGCTAGAGCGAAGCACACACACGTCTGTCTGCCTCTAACTGCCTCTGACAGCGCTCTGAACAGACAGGAGGCACCACGTGCTTCTTATTACTCCATTATTGGTTATAACAATAACACTGATAACTTTGCTTTTTTCCCCTTTTTACATACAACACATACAATCATTTACATAGACTGAGTCAGGGCACTTGGATGTGTTGATCTGCAGGTGAAGGGCCAGGTTTATTTGTGGTTGCAGTTCTTTTTCTTTTTTTTTTAAACGAGTAAGAGATCAGGTTACACACCTTCTACATACCCCCACATATGTGCTCCTATACGGTGGAAAATGCATTCTGAGAAAAGAGCCTTTGGAGTTACAGTGTAAATGATGTAATAAGCATCTTTAGATATAGATGATGTCTCTAGGAGAACGCTCAGACCCACACACAGAAAAGTGTATCTCTCCTGTTTCTACAGCTCCATCCATCGCCGATTCTCAGAGTTATGTCAAATTGAATGTTCTTCACAGTCAAATGAATATTGAAGCCTGTTTCCATATTAAGATAAGATAAGATAAGACAGGACTTTATTGATCTCGCAGTGGAGAAATTCAACAGTCACAGTAGCTCCAGGACAGTTTAGTGCAAAAAAGGAAAAAAGTGTGATGCACTCAAGATAAACCATAATAATACAAATAGAAATGATAATAAAATAATAATATAAAGTGAATAAGTATATGTACAAAATGTACAAAGAGAATGGAATTGCACTGGTGATAAGAGAATAACAGTAAAGTAAACCGGGTCTCACTACTGTACAGAATGGAATGCTATGTAAAGTGCAGATGAGTGGATAATAGAATGTGAATATAAATACTATATATAAAATAAAAAGTACAAAAACAGTGCAGTTGTCACAGTCCAGTAGTGGCACAGACAGGGTTATTGCACAGAGGAGTTGTACAGTCTGACCGCAGTGGGGATGAATGATCTGCAGTAGCTCCTTCCTGCACTGAGGGAGTCTCAGACGGTCTCAGCTCCTCCACAGTCTGGTGCAGGGGGTGAGAGGTGTTGTCCATGATGGATGTAAGTTTGGACAACACTCTCCTCTCAGCCACCTCCTCCACAGAGTCCAGGGGACAGCCCAGGACAGAGCCTCCTGACCAGACTGTTCAGTCTTTTCCTGTCCCGTTCAGTGTTGCCTGGGGCCCAGCAGACACAGCGTAGAGGAGAGCAGAGGCTACCACAGAATCATAGAACGTCCTGAGCAGGAGCCTGCACACGCCAAAGGACCTCCGTCTCCTCAGAAGGTGGAGGCGACTCTAGTCCTTCTTGTACAGGGCACTGGAATTACGGGGTCAGTCCAGTTTATTGTTGAGGTGAACACCCAGGTACTTGAAGCTGTCCACAGTCTCAGTGTCCTGCCCCTGGATGTTCACTGGTGCATGAGGGTGTGTCCTTCTCCTGAAGTCGACCACCATCTCTTGAGGTGTATATGGTGAAGAGGAAGGGGGAGAGGACAGTTCCCTGGGGGACCCTGTGCTGCAGACCACCACCTCCAACTAACAGCCACACAGCCGTACATACTGCGGTCGGTCAGTCAGGTAGTCCATGGTCCAGGCTGCCAGGTGTTCCTCCACTCCGGTGTCCTCCAGCTTCCCCCTCAGCAGCACTGGCCTGATGGTGCTGAAGGCACTGGAGAAGTCAAAGAACATGACTCTCACAGCGCTCCCGGCGGTCTCCAGGTGGGTGAGCGCCCGCTGCAGCAAGTAGATGACGGCGTCCTCTACCCTGATGTTGGGCCGTTAGGCAAACTGCAGCAGGTCCAGGTTGGGGCTCACCATGGAGCGGAGGTGGCTGAGGATCAGTCTGTCCATGGTCTTCATCAGGTGGGAGGTCAAGGCAACTGGTCTGTAGTGGGCTGGTTCCCTGGTGTGTGGTGTCTTGGGAACTGGAACCACACAGGAGGTCTTCCACAGGACAGGAACCTTCTCCAGGCTGAGGCTCAGGTTGAAGATGTGGCAGAGGACCTCACAGAGCTGGTCTGCACAGGTCCTCAGCAGCCCAGAGCAGATTCCATCTGGTCCAGCAGATTTCCTCTGTTTCACTTGCCTCAGCTCTCTCCTCACCTGGTCCAGTGTGATGGAGAGGGGGGAGTGAGGGGGGGCCTGGGGTGGAGTATGGGGGATGGGGGGCAGAGGGGACCTGGTGCTGAGATCAGTCCGTTTGAAGTGTGTGGAGGAGCGGGGGCCAGAAGATGAAGTCAGTCCGGGGTGGGGGCAAGTGTCCACTGGCCTGGAGAGGTGAACGTTCTTCACAGTCAAATGAATATTGAAGCCTGTTTCCATATTAAACCATATAACATCTTATAACCTCACTGTAACTTGTAACAAAGGAGGTTTAGTGCACTGGACACACACTGGATGGGAAATCTCAAATGAAAGTTGCTTATCTTAAGCTCAGGTGCTTCCCTGACCTCTTGTCCTGTCCAGACCCTATAGACCATAGTGGGAGTCACTCTCCCACTACATCCATGACAACAAAGTGTGTAAACTAAATTAAACCTCTCTATTGCTGAAAGTCTCAACAGCAGCTAACTGCAGGCACTGCTCTGTCTGAAGTTCTGTTACTCAAGTTAGATTAAAATCTAATCTTTATTATAACACAATCTTGCCATAAAGAATGGATTTAGGTGTAACTATAAGAGGAGAGCTGTACTTTTAGTCCATTTAAATAACATTACGGTTATAACGAGCCCAGTATTAGACATCTGTTTATTTTTGGTAGCACCACAGTGACCATTTAGAATCAGAGAGTTCTTTTAGGTTTAACCCATCTGGATTTCAGTGTTGGAACTGGCAACCCAAATGAGTGCGTCCTGTGAGGCACATTCTGCTTTCTGATTGGATAATCACCATCAGTTATCAGTAACGGCTCGATTTGATTTGAACATGTTTACGTCATCTCTGGGGACACAGTAGGTTAAGTAATATGTTTTAATGTGTGTTCAATGCGAGTGTTCAAATCATCTAAAAAGTTATTTGGCAGTGTTTGCTAATGTTTCCACTGTGTCGCCATGGTAACTGATGAATTCTTCATAGACATGCCCCTTCCAACACTTTACAACGTGTTACTTGAATTCCTACTTGAATTCCCATGCAGACAGATGTAGTCTCAGTGACACTTTCCTTTGCTCTGTTTGAAGTTATTAAAATGGCACAGGAGCAGGGATTATGTATTTGTTGCAGTGTATAATATGTGAGAGCGGCTCCTATATTTGGCTGCATGCATTAGTCTGGCTCTGCTGGGACTCCTCCGTCTCACAGCCCAATAACTGCACATTTTAATAACAACTCAGCTCACATATGCCGTGGTGTGAAGGACACGGGGCGGGGCTCAACACAGCACAGTTTGGTGTCAAAGGAAGTTTATTAGTGAATAGCTCTGCTCATTATATTGACTTTTTAGGCACATAAGCTCTTTGGATGAGGACTTCCAAAGGCAACATGAAGGCAGAGAATAAAGATGGAACAGGACCAACGAGAAGAGATAAAGTGGGACTAAACCTGAAAAATCTGCCCACAGTCACTTTTCAAACTGGGCAGTACCTGGAGGACTAAAGGGGAGAGTGAGGGGGAGGAGGAGGGTCTGGAAGACTAAAGGGGAGAGTGAGGGGGAGGGGGAGGGTCTGGAGGACTAAAGGGGAGAGTGAGGGGGAGGAGGAGGGTCTGGAGGACTAAAGGGGAGAGTGAGGGGGAGGAGGAGGGTCTGGAGGACTAAAGGGGAGAGTGAGGGGAGGAGGAGGGTCTGGAGGACTAAAGGGGAGAGTGAGGGGGAGGAGGAGGGTCTGGAAGACTAAAGGGGAGAGTGAGGGGAGGGTCTGGAGGACTAAAGTGGAGAGTGAGGGGGAGGAGGAGGGTCTGGAAGACTAAAGGGGAGAGTGAGGGGAGGAGGAGGGTCTGGAGGACTAAAGAGGAGAGTGAGGGGAGGAGGAGGGTCTGGAAGACTAAAGGGGAGAGTGAGGGGAGGAGGAGGGTCTGGAGGACTAAAGGGGAGAGTGAGGGGGAGGAGGAGGGTCTGGAAGACTAAAGGGGAGAGTGAGGGGGAGGAGGAGGGTCTGGAGGACTAAAGGGGAGAGTGAGGGGGAGGAGGAGGGTCTGGAAGACTAAAGGGGAGAGTGAGGGGAGGAGGAGGGTCTGGAGGACTAAAGGGGAGAGTAAGGGGGAGGAGGAGGGTCTGGAGGACTAAAGGGGAGAGTGAGGGGGAGGAGGAGGGTCTGGAGGACTAAAGGGGAGAGTGAGGGGGAGGAGGAGGGTCTGGAGGACTAAAGGGGAGAGTGAGGGGGAGGAGGAGGGTCTGGAGGACTAAAGGGGAGAGTGAGGGGCAGGAGGAGGGTCTGGAAGACTAATGGGGAGAGTTTGGGGGAGGTGGAGGGTCTGGAGGACTAAAGGGGAGAGTGAGGGGGAGGAGGAGGGTCTGGAGGACTAAAGGGGAGAGTGAGGGGGAGGAGGAGGGTCTGGAGGACTAAAGGGGAGAGTGAGGGGGAGGAGGAGGGTCTGGAAGACTAAAGGGGAGAGTGAGGGGGAGAAGGAGGGACTGGAGGACTAAAGGGGAGAGTGAGGGGGAGGATCTGGAAGACTAAAGGGGAGAGTGAGGCGGAGGGTCTGGAGGACTAAAGGGGAGAGTGAGGGGAGGAGGAGGGTCTGGAAGACTAAAGGGGAGTGTGTGGGGTAGGAGGAGGGTCTGGAGGACTAAAGGGGAGAGTGAGGGGGAGGAGGAGGGTCTGGAAGACTAAAGGGGAGAGTGAGGGGGAGGGTCTGGAGGACTAAAGGGGAGAGTGAGGGGGAGGGGGAGGGTCTGGAAGACTAAAGAGGAGAGTGAGGGGGAGGAGGAGGGTCTGGAGGACTAAAGAGGAGAGTGAGGGGGAGGAGGAGGGTCTGGAAGACTAAAGGGGAGAGTGAGGGGGAGGGTCTGTAGGACTAAAGGGGAGAGTGAGGGGGAGGGTCTGGAGGACTAAAGAGGAGAGTGAGGGGGAGGAGGAGGGTCTGGAAGACTAAAGGGGAGAGTGAGGGGGAGGGTCTGGAGGACTAAAGAGGAGAGTGAGGGGGAGGAGGAGGGTCTGGAAGACTAAAGGGGAGAGTGAGGGGCGGTGGAGGGTCTGGAGGACTAAAGGGGAGAGTGAGGGGGAGGAGGTGGGTCTGGAGGACTAAAGAGGAGAGTGAGGGGAGGAGGAGGGTCTGGAGGACTAAAGGGGAGAGTAAGGGGGAGGAGGAGGGTCTGGAGGACTAAATAGGAGAGTGAGGGGGAGGAGGGGGGTCTGGAGGACTAAAGGGGAGAGTAAGGGGGAGGAGGAGGGTCTGGAGGACTAAAGGGGAGAGTGAGGGGGAGGAGGGGGTCTGGAGGACTAAAGGGGAGAGTAAAGGGGAGGGGGAGGGTCTGGAGGACTAAAGGGGAGAGTGAGGGGGAGGAGGAGGGTCTGGAGGACTAAAGGGGAGAGTGAGGGGGAGGAGGAGGGTCTGGAGGACGAAAGGGGAGAGTGAGGGGAGGAGGAGGGTCTGGAGGACTAAAGGGGAGAGTTAGGGGGAGGAGGAGGGTCTGGAGGACTAAAGGGGAGAGTGAGGGGGAGGAGGAGGGTCTGGAGGACTAAAGGGGAGAGTGAGGGGGAGGAGGAGGGTCTGGAGGACTAAAGGGGAGAGTGAGGGGAGGAGGAGGGTCTGGAGGACTAAATAGGAGAGTGAGGGGGAGGAGGGGGGTCTGGAGGACTAAAGGGGAGAGTAAGGGGAGGCGGAGGGTCTGGAGGACTAAAGAGGAGAGTGAGGGGGAGGAGGGGGGTCTGGAGGACTAAAGGGGAGAGTAAGGGGGAGGAGGAGGGTCTGGAGGACTAAAGAGGAGAGTGAGGGGGAGGAGGAGGGTCTGGAGGACTAAAGGGGAGTGTGAGGGGAAGAGGATCTGGAGGACTAAAGGGGAGAGTGAGGGGAAGAGGATTTGGAGGACTAAAGAGGAGAGTGAGGGGGAGGAGGAGGGTCTGGAGGACTAAAGAGGAGAGTGAGGGGGAGGAGGAGGGTCTGGAGGACTAAAGGGAGAGTGAGGGGGAGGAGGGGGGTCTGGAGGACTAAAGGGGAGAGTGAGGGGGAGGAGGAGGGTCTGGAGGACTAAAGGGGAGAGTGAGGGGGAGGAGGAGGGTCTGGAGGACTAAAGGGGAGAGTGAAGGGGAGGAGGAGGGTCTGGAGGACTAAAGGGGAGAGTGAAGGGGAGGAGGAGGGTCTGGAGGACTAAAGGGGAGAGTGAGGGGGAGGAGGAGGGTCTGGAGGACTAAAGGGGAGAGTGAGGGGGAGGAGGAGGGTCTGGAGGACTAAAGGGGAGAGTGAGGGGGAGGAGGAGGGTCTGGAGGACTAAAGGGGAGAGTGAGGGGGAGGAGGGGCAGGCACTGGGCACATGCAGAACATTATGATGGGCCTAATATACACACTTTAACCTCTGACTCCTGTAATCAGAGCAGTCTTATGTGATGTCACCAAGTACTTGAAATCCCACTGAAACCAGGACATACTCATGCTCTTACATTTTTGACCAGAAAACTGCAAATATATCTAGACAATGCTAATAAACCATCATATACACAGTTTAGTAGCAATGAAAAGTTGATTTAGTGTTTAGTTCCACTGTAAAGATCCTGTATTACGCAAAATTGAGTTGTGTTTTGTTTCATTCACACACTTGAGTCATCCTTTATTATTAGACTACATCTCCAAAGCTGAAAACGCTCTGTTCCACCTTGTGTGATGAAGCAGTAGTTTAGTAGTGAGTTAACGGCTGTCTTTTACCTTTTGTTTAGCAGATTGAGCTGACTTACTTTGACTGGAGCCAAACGCTGTGGGTCACTTGGTCCAGACTCACTTGGTCCACTTCTTTATACAGGCTGTGGTTGGGACTGCACTTCATATGTGCCAACTGAAGCACCATGAGAGACAAAACAACACAATAACATCACTTCTGTCCATGTTTCTCTGAGGGATTAAAAGACAATCTGCCTCTCTCACACACACACACACACACACACACACACTCACACACACACACACACACTCACACACACACACACACACACACACACACACACTCACACACACACACATACACACACACACACACACTCACACACACACACATACACACACACACACACACACACACACACACACACACACACACACACACACACACACACACACACACACTCACAAGCCCGGGGCAACTTTTCATTACTGTACAGTATTACTCCAGACCCATTAAGTCGGGCTCGTCCTAATCCAAATCCAATCAAGTGTGGTCATGTGCCCCCTGTGGCCGCGCTGTCTCCCTGCATCTGCACGCTCAAGTGGGGCGACAACTCCGTGTGGACCAGGATTAAGTTGCTCTGCGTTTAAGAGTGGATATAAAGAGTCCTCAGTTCAGTCACAGCTGGTATTTAAGTACATGTGCCATAATGCCTGGAATGTTCCACAGTATGGCATTAAACCCTTTATCTATATTGAATTTATTCACTTGTTTACAAGTTTCTAATACACTTTTATCTGTCAGCCACATATACATGTGCAGTGATAGTTCTGTTGTTGCAGGGGTCATGGTGGACAGCTCTGCTCTAGTGGCCGAACACTGAGGACTTTTTGAACTCAAATTTAAACCTTTTTACATTTTTTTTTTACATTTTGATCAACTTCGATCATCAGGGTTGTGTGATTTCAGCAACATGTTTTTCCTGTTTTCTTGGTGACCCTGTATGGACCTAGCTATGCTAACCAGCTAGCTCTGAAATGCTACAAACGATTTACAACAACAGAACCAGCACCAAATATGACAGAAGATGCTTCAGGGGGAATGTCCTGGCTCATCACTGGCCGGAACAGAAGAGAGGCTTCTTTTGTCTCCAGAGTTTACCTGCTGCATCACTTTTGTCCTGAGGATTGTTACTCTCCTCACACTGCCCTGACACAGATCTGATGACTCTACCTGTTGAGCTGCACTGACACTTTTGTTTGAGCTTTTCTATTCTTATTCTATTTCACTGCTGTGTGGGTTTAAACTGCCCGGATCGAATCCCTGTTGCCAGTTTTAGCGGGAGGACAGGCTGTTGTGACCTGAGATCCACAATACTCACTTCTCCAATTCTTCACAAAGATGTGTCGGGTCACCAGCTAATCTCCAAAAGTTCAGATGGGTGTGACTGACATGTGAATTAGCCAATCAGGGACGTGCATGTTCCAGGGGCTGAAAAACATGAGCAAAGACTGAAGCTCTAAACTCTGTTGATCTGAGGGGAGAGAAATGTCATCGTGGTTGTAAATCAAGGTGACCAATGAGCTCCTTTGTTTTACATGGGTCACTGAAAATAAACTAATCTGATTGGATCATGTTTGATTGGACTAGAGATGTGATGGAGGCAGCGGGGACCAGACTGATATGAATCTGTGTAACAAATACAGAGAAATCATTCTATCTTCACCAGACAATACAATGTGTGTCTGATGTCCTATTTATGAGCACATCAGTCTTATTGCTCCTGTCTGCTCCTGCCCACTCCTGTCCACTCCTGTCTGCTCCTGTCCACTCCTGTCCACTCCTGTCTGCTCCTGTCCACCCCTGTCCACTCCTGTCTGCTCCTGTCCACCCCTGTCTGCTCCTGTCCACTCCTGTCTGCTCCTGTCCACCCCTGTCTGCTCCTGTCTGCTCCTGTCCACCCCTGTCTGCTCCTGTCCACTCCTGTCTGCTCCTGTCCACTCCTGTCTGCTCCTGTCCACTCCTGTCTGCTCCTGTCTGCTCCTGTCTGCTCCTGTCCACTCGTGTCTGCTCCTGTCCACTCCTGTCTGCTCCTGTCTGCTCCTGTCTGCTCCTGTCTGCTCCTGTCCACTCCTGTCTGCTCCTGTCTGCTCCCGTCCACTCCTGTCTGCTCCTGTCTGCTCCCGTCCACTCCTGTCTGCTCCTGTCCACTCCTGTCCACTCCTGTCCACTCTTGTCTGCTCCTGTCTGCTCCTGTCCACTCCTGTCCACTCCTGTCCACTCCTGTCTGCTCCTGTCTGCTCCTGTCCACTCCTGTCCACTCCTGTCTGCTCCTGTCCACCCCTGTCTGCTCCTGTCTGCTCCTGTCCACTCCTGTCCACTCCTGTCCACTCCTGTCCACTCCTGTCTGCTCCTGTCTGCTCCTGTCTGCTCCTGTCTGCTCCTGTCTGCTCCTGTCTGCTCCTGTCTGCTCCTGTCTGCTCCTGTCTGCTCCTGTCTGCTCCTGTCTGCTCCTCTTCACTCCTGTCTGCTCCTGTCTGCTCCTCTTCACTCCTGTCTGCTCCTGTCTGCTCCTCTTCACTCCTGTCTGCTCCTGTCCACTCCTGTCTGCTCCTGTCCACTCCTGTCCACTCCTGTCCACTCCTGTCTGCTCCTGTCTGCTCCTGTCCACTCCTGTCTGCTCCTGTCAGCTCAACACTCCTCTCTGAGCTCTCATGAAACAGTACAGAGATAATGGACTCATTCACAGCTGGACAGCACTTCTCTGCATTAGTGATGTTTCATTCACCAGACCAAAAACGCAGGATTGAACTAAACTCATTTGAATATTAAAGGGCCCATATTAGAATATTTTCAGATCTATGTTATAATGTTGCTTCCTCATCACAGACATATCTGGAGTTGTCCTTTCATTTCACATGTTTAAGACAAAACATTCTTCTCTGTTCCATCTTGTGATGTCATGTTGTAATAGGAACAGGAAGTGCACCATTGTGTTTTTAAACTCCACACACCTTCACTACATTTGGATAAATTCAGCACTGGAATCCCCAATCTCTACTTAACGGAGCCATTAATTTGAAAACTACAGCTTCTTGACATCACCAGATGGAACAGAGTATTTTGAGCTTTGGAGATGTCGACAGACTGATAATAAAGAGTTACTCAGACACGTGTGAATGAAAAAAACACAAGTCCAGGTCTGTTTCTGAGGAGAAAACAACATTATTAAAGCTTAAAGCTCACAAGAGTCAATTTTGCATAACACAGGACCTTTAAATATAATTTTCAAATACTTGGTTGATTACAGAAGGATCCACCACCTGCTTGTGTCCATGGAAATGTTGCTGTGCTTGGAATGTTCCACAGTATGGCATTAAATCACTGAATCTAATTCTATGGATTTAGGCACGAGCAGAGGTGAACTGAAGTCAACCTTCTGTAAATACGAGCGCCTCTCTGTGAGACCCTTTGGACAGGTCCTTGTGTGGAGGTGGTTTGGCTCAAAACATGAACGTGACTGTTGCACAGGGGAAGCCATTTTGTCTCTGCTGCTCCTCTTGAGTTTGGCCTTTGAAGATGCAGGTTTTAGGCATAATTTAATGTTTTGTCTTTGAAATTACATTCACATCAATATAACTCAGGTCAGGCTCAGACAGGTAATCTGTACTACTGGGAAAAAGCCTGATGGGCCGATCCTCCTCAGATCACATTTGGGCGGGACTGGCAATCCTTCTGGAAAAGTCCATATACACACTGTACATATACACACTGTATTTACACACTGTGTACAGTGTGTATACACAGTGTGTAGTACAGTGTGTATACACAGTATGTATATACAGTGTGTGTATACATGGGCACTCTGTACATACAGTATATATACAGTGTGTACACACTGTGTGTACGTACTGTGTGTGTACACACTGTGTGTACGTACTGTGTGTGTACGTACTGTGTGTGTACGTACTGTGTGTGTGTACGTACTGTGTGTGTAAGTACTGTGTGTGTACGTACTGTGTGTACGTACTGTGTGTGTACACACTGTGTGTGTACGTACTGTATGTGTACGTACTGTGTGTGTACGTACTGTGTGTGTGTACACACTGTGTGTACGTACTGTGTGTGTACACACTGTGTGTACGTACTGTGTGTGTACACACTGTGTGTACGTACTGTGTGTGTACACACTGTGTGTACGTACTGTGTGTGTACACACTGTGTGTACGTACTGTGTGTGTACACACTGTGTGTACGTACTGTGTGTGTACACACTGTGTGTACGTACTGTGTGTGTACGTACTGTGTGTGTACGTACAGTGTGTGTACGTACTGTATGTGTACGTACTGTGTGTGTACACACTGTGTGTACGTACTGTGTGTGTACGTACTGTGTGTGTGTACACACTGTGTGTACGTACTGTGTGTGTACACACTGTGTGTACGTACTGTGTGTGTAAGTACTGTGTGTGTACGTACTGTGTGTGTACGTACAGTGTGTGTACGTACTGTATGTGTACGTACTGTGTGTGTACACACTGTGTGTACGTACTGTGTGTGTAAGTACTGTGTGTGTACGTACTGTGTGTGTACGTACTGTGTGTGTACGTACTGTGTGTGTACACACTGTGTGTGTACGTACTGTGTGTGTAAGTACTGTGTGTGTACGTACTGTGTGTGTACGTACAGTGTGTGTACGTACTGTGTGTGTACGTACTGTGTGTGTACGTACTGTGTGTGTAAGTACTGTGTGTGTACGTACTGTGTGTGTATACACTGTGTGTGTACGTACTGTGTGTGTAAAGTACTGTGTGTGTACGTACTGTGTGTGTACACACTGTGTGTGTACGTACTGTATGTGTACGTACTGTGTGTGTACACACTGTGTGTGTACGTGCTGTGTGTGTAAGTACTGTGTGTGTACTGTGTGTGTGTACGTGCTGTGTGTGTACGTACTGTGTGTACGTGCTGTGTGTGTACGCACTGTGTGTGTACGTACAGTGTGTGTACGTACTGTGTGTGTACGTGCTGTGTGTGTACTGTGTGTGTACGTACTGTGTGTGTACGTGCACTGTGTGTGTACGTACTGTGTGTGTACGTGCAGTGTGTGTACGTACTGTGTGTACGTACTGTGTGTGTACACTGTGTGTGTGTACGTGTGTGTACTGTGTGTGTACACACTGCAGTGTGTGTACGTGCTGTGTGTGTACGTACTGTGTGTGTACGTACTGTGTGTGTACACACTGTGTGTGTACGTACTGTGTGTGTAAGTACTGTGTGTGTACGTACTGTGTGTGTACGTACAGTGTGTGTACGTACTGTGTGTGTACGTACTGTGTGTGTACGTACTGTGTGTGTACGTACTGTGTGTGTACGTACTGTGTGTGTACGTACTGTGTGTGTACGTACTGTGTGTGTACACACTGTGTGTGTAAGTACTGTGTGTGTACACACTGTGTGTACGTACAGAGGTGCAGCTGCATTTGGCTCAGTGTAATTCGGTGCTTTTCATCAGTCAGACTCTGTATCAGGTTCAGCTCGAGTCTTCGTGTGATTCTGTTGAGCTGCACTGGGAAAACAAGAGAGAGGAGGAGGGAGATGGAGAGAGAGAATGTGATGAGAGAGAGATACATGTAGAGAGAGCTGTGGAGAGAGTGTGATGAAGAGAGAGAGAGATGGAGAGAGAGACAGTGTGATGAGAGAGAGAGAGGGAGAGCGGTGCGATGAGAGAGACAGGAAGGGAGTGATGGAGAGAAAGAGGGCATGATGGAGAGAGAGAGACTGAGGGAGAGTGAGAATGTAATGAGAGAGGGAGAGAGCGATGAAGAGAAAGAGCATGTGATGAGAGAGAGAGCGATGAAGAGAAAGAACGTGTGATGAGGGAGAGGGAGAGAGAGATGAAGAGAAAGAGAGCGTGTGATGAGAGAGATGGAGAGAAAGAGCGTGTGCTGGAGAGAGAGAGAGAGAGAGAAAGAGCGTGTGCTGGAGAGAGAGATGTTGCCCGGGGTGACGCTGCCTGGTGATTTAAATAACACAACTGTCTGTCTTTTCATTAGTGCACTTCCCTCTCTCGCCCGGGGGCTCGCGCTCCGGCAGCCGCTCAATGAATTTGTGTTTCTCAAAATGAGCGGCGGGCTCCAAAGTGCCGCTAATCTCAAATGTAGAAATTGGAAAAATCCACCGCCGCAAACGCACCAGCCGCTCTCACAAACACGCAGTATCGATCGAGGCGGCCGGCAGGTGGAGGAGGGCGGTGGAGGGCGGTGGAGGGGCTGGAGGCGTACGTGACCAGCTTCTTCTCGCTCTCATAATGAACGCTAATTGTACCAAAGCTCATGTGAAGGGACATCGACGTGATCCCTCCCTGACGACTCGGGATTGTGACATCACTGCCTTCTGGGCGGAGGAAACAGCTCCAGTGGAATCACGTGTTTTTGTTAAGTTGACGTCACTGGTTTTGGTATTTCAGGTGAATGCAGGTCGCCTCTTATTCATTACATTACACTTTCTTTGACAAATGAAGCAAATGAAGGTTTTAAAGGGTTCATATTGTGCTATTTCTGATCTTTGTTCTCATGTTTCCTCACCACAACCAGATCTGGAGTTGTGTTTTGTTTCATATTGTCTCACATTTGTCTCATATTTGGGCTAAACACTATATTCCACCTTTGCTACGTTTACATGAGAGCTTTAATTCCCAATAAAAATAATTAAATTCTGAATAAAAATGAATCCTGCTTTAAAAAGACCATGCAAACACTTCCTAATGAAAATTATGATTCAGAATTAAACTTAATTCTGAAGTAAGTAAGGGTTTATTATCTTGTGGATTACTTACCTGCATTTTTGCTTACCTGCTTCTCCTCTGCTGCCCAGTTTCCCTCCGTGCCTGGATCTTTCTGGTGACCTGTCCTTTCGCCCTGGGATCGTCAACTGCCGGCCAGCTCCCTGCCTCCTCTGCCTGCCTGGGTTTTGTACTAATACACTTTGTTAAAACTGCTCCTGCCTTCTGCCTCTGCTTTAGGGTTCCTCTAACAGAATTATCTGGCCAACATGGACCCCGCAGAGGCTAAGAAAATTTAGCAGATCCTTGCTGAGACTGAACGATTTAAACAAGCAGTCACATCTCAAGGAGTTCTAGTTGGACAGCATGGTGTCGCCCTACAGGAGATCATGACCACTCTTCAAAGCCTCACCTCAGGAATCAATCAGCTCGGTGGTCGTTTGAATGAGGTTTCCACTCAACTTTCCTCGTTGCAACTCTCCGACCACACGCAACCTCCAGATTCCGGCCAAGCCTGTGCACCAGTTCTCCAGGTCTCTCCTCCTTCTGGTTCCCAGTCAACTCAGCGCCGTGAGCCCTTCATACCAACCCCCACCAGGTACTCAGGAGAGAGAGGGATATGTCAGCATTTCATACATCAGTGCATGTTAGTTTTTGACCAGCAGCCGCTCACTTATTCTTCAGACAGAGCTAAAGTTGCCTTTATAATGAGTCTACTTGGTGGGAAAGTGTCTGCCTGGACTGTAGCTTTAGCCAACAGTAACTCCCCTATTTGTAGCACTCTCTCCTCTTTCACTGCAGAGATGAGGAGAGTATTTGTCCATCCTTTGCAGGGTAAAGAGCTTAGTGGCCGGTTGCTTTCTTTGCGTCAGGGTTCTGGGTCTGTATCTGAATACTCCATTGACTTCCGCATTTTAGCTGCAGAGTGTGGGTGGGATGATTAAGCCTTACAAGGCATTTTTTATCAAGGTCTTAGTGATGTTGTTAAAGATGAGCTGGCAGCCAGAGATGAGTCTAGCAATTTAGAGGATCTTATCTTGCTTTCTATTAGACTGGATAACTGCCTACTTGAAAGACACAGGGAGAGAATAGTCAGACCCCGCCATTTTGTTCCTACCTCCCGGTCCAGAACTTTTCCTCTGCCTGAGCTCCCTGCTCCTCCTCCACAAGAGTCCTCAGACACCACTGAGGAGCCCATGCACTTCAGGAGAATGGGACTCACCAAGGAGGAGCATCAGCACCACCTTCGTGATGGGCTCTGCTTCTACTGTGGTCAGGCTGGCCACATTCTGCGCAACTGCCCCACTCGGCCAAAAGACCGGGCTCATCGGCCTCAGGAGGGGCGCTGGTGAGCCGTACTCCTGTTCATCCCTCCACCAAGCGCATTCAGCTCAGAGATACTGTGTCCTTCGATTCCACTGTACTCCCAGTTCAAGCATTAGTGGACTCTGGAGCTGATGAGAACTTTATTGACTCACAATTTGTCTCCCAGGCCAATATAGTTAGAGAACCACTCCCGGAACCTAAGAAAGTTTTTGCTCTAGACGAGAGAATTCTAGCTAATGTTACTCACCGTACTAAACCTGTCTCTCTTCTGGTGTCTGGTAATCATCGGGAGTTAAGTCTTTACATAGTTCTTTCACCGTCGTCTCCACTAGTCTTGGGCCTCCCTTGGCTTCAAGCTCCATAATCCACACATAGACTGTTCTACCCAATCCATTGCTAATTGGAGCTTATTCTGCCACTCTCATTGCCGACATGCAGCCATTCCCCCTACAGCATCGCACACTCCCTCACCACCTAAACCTATAGACCTGTCCTCAGTCCCGTCAGTTTATCACGACCTTCAGGAGGTTTTTTTCTAAAGACCGTGCCTCCTCTTTGCCGCCTCACAGACCTTATGATTGCCAAATTAATTTAATTCCTGGTGCCCCACTGTTCTCTAGTAAGTTGTACAATCTCTCCAAACCTGAAAGGGAGGCAATGGAAACCTACGTTACAGAGAGTTTCGCTGCAGGACTTATTCGCTCTTCCTCTTCCCCTGTGGGGGCTGGGTTCTTTTTTGTTGACAAGATAAGTCCCTCTGCCCATGTATTGACTATAGGGGCCTCAATGACATAACTGTTAAGAACAAATACCCACTTCCACTCATTGATTCGGCCTTCAGCTCCCTCCACAGGCTACTGTGTTCACTAAATTAGATCTTCGTAATGCCTATCACTTGGTCAGGATCAAGGAAGGGGGTGAGTGGAAAACTGCGTTTAACACCCCCTTAGGACATTTTGAATATTTGGTTACGCCATTTGGATTGACTAATGCCCCTGCGGTGTTTCAGTGCCTTATTAATGATGTTTTGTGTGACATGCTTAACAGATTTGTGTTTGTTTATCTGGACGATATTTAAATTTTTTCTCATGATCTTGATGAGCATGTCCAACATGTTAGAATGGTTTTGCGGAGGTTATTGGAGAACAGACTTTTTGTGAAGGCTGAGAAGTGTGATTTTCATGTTTCCTCGGTTGGCTTCCTTGGATTTATTGTGGACAAAGGACAAATCAAAAACAATCCAGCTAAGGTGAAAGCAGTAGTGGATTGGCCCACACCTGCTAATAGAAAGCAGCTTCAAAGATTTCTGGGGTTTGCAAACTTCTACTGAAGATTTATCTGAGACTATAGCAAAGTAGCCTCTCCTCTCACCAAACTCACCTCTATTCAGACTCCTGGTCTCCTTAAGCCGATGCCGCTTTTCTAAGATTAAAGCAACTTTTTTGTTCTGCTCCTGTTTTGTGCCATCCTGATCCTTCTGCCCAGTTTGCGGTTGAGGTAGATGCATCGGAGACCGGGGTTGGTGCTGTCCTCTCGCAGCGCTCCACCTCCGATCAAAAGCTCCACTCCGCGCCTTCTTCTCTCGACAACTCACCCCGGCAGAGAAAAACTATGATGTGGGAAATTGGGAGCTCTTGGCTGTTGTCTTGGCTCTCAAGGAGTGGAGACACTGGCTTGAGGGGGCATCTCAACCTTTTTTGGTATGGTCCAACCATAAAAACTTGTCCTACCTTCGCTCTGCCCGTGGGCTCAACTCACGCTCGGTGGGCCCTCTTCCTCGGCTGTTTCTACTTCACTCTCACCTACCGCCCTGGGTCCAGAAATGTTAAGCCGGATGCCCTATCCCACCAATTCACTCCTGTCTCCACCAATCCACCTGAGGACATGATTTTACCATCATGTGTGGTCGGAGTAGCCATTTGGGAAGTAGAGAAGGTAGTCCAGGGAGCTCAACAGAATCTTCCTACTCCTCCCGAGTGTCCACCAGGGCTTCTGTTCGTGCCACCATCTGCCTGGTCTGCGGTGCTCCAGTGGGGACACAGTTCCAAAGTCGCCTGCCATCCTGGTATCCATCGAACCCTGGCCCTGCTTCAGCAATGCTTCTGGTGGCCGACCATGACTTCTGACACACAGGAGTTTGTATTAGCCTGCCCTGTCTGTGCCCGCAACAAGACTTCTCATTGTGCCCCTGCTGGTCTGTTGAGGCCTCTACCCATTCCTCATCGCCCATGGTCCCACATAGCTGTGGATTTCGTCACTGGCCTCCCCCCGTCAGACGGTAACTCAGTTATTTTGACTATTGTTGATCAGTTTTCCAAGTCTGCCCATTTTGTGCCCCTTCCTACGCTCCCGTCTGCCTTTGAGACTGCTAATCTCCTGGTCCAGCATGTTTTCAGAATACATGGACTCCCTTTGGACATTGTGTCTGACAGAGGTCCTCAGTTTTCTTCCTGGGTGTGGAGAGCCTTTGGTCATGCCCTTGGGGCCACTGCTAGCCTGTCCTCGGGCTATCACCCACAGACCAATGGCCAGACAGAGCCGACCAACCAGGATCTGGAGGCCACCTTGTGTTGCGTCGCAGCCAATCACCTGCCTCGTGGTCTACCCACATACCCTGGGTTGAGTATTCCCATAACACCCTGGTCTCTTCAGCCACAGGTATGTCTCCGTTCATGGCCTCTTATGGATATCAACCTCCACTGTTCCCTAGTCAGGAGAGGGTTGTGGCTGTCCCCTCCATACAAGGAACATAGGAGGCCTCCTGAACATAGGAGGGTTCGACTCGTGTGGCATTAGGTCCAGGCTGCTCTTTCCTGTACCTCCACTCGTAATTGCATGCGGATCGTCATCGTGTTCCTGCTCCTGACTACAAGCCGGGGGCAAAGAGTCTGGTTATCAACACGTGATCTGCCGTTAGTGTGAGTCTAAGAAACTGTCTCCTAAATTTATTGGGCCTTTTGAAGTTGAGCGGGTCATCAACCCCTCTGCAGTCAGGTTGAGATTGCCTCCCGCTCTTAATGTTCATCCTGCCTTCCATGTCTCCCTCCTGAAGCCTGTCTCCTCTAGCGCTCTCTGCCTGGGTTTTGTACTCATAAACTTTGTTCAAACTGCTCCTGCCTTCTGCCTCTGCTTTGGGGTTCCTCTGGTAACTGCAACAGGCGTAACAACAAACCGAGATAACAGAAAAGCCGGGAGCAGCTGAAGTGTGTGTTTTCTTCCCCCACCCCCGACACTGAGAACAATTAAATAAAGGTCATTTAATCTGTTTTCCATGTCAACCTCAACTCAGACACCTTCACTAGAATCTTTTTTGGTCATTTCAGCTCTGGAATTGCCAGTCTCCACTGAACAAAAGGTAAAAGGAGCTGCTCACTTTAAAACTACCACTACATGACACCACAAGGTGGAACAGAATATGTGGAGATTTAGAGATGTACACAGACTATAATAACAAAGGATTCACTTGCAAGGACCACACCAACAACACATGTGCGAAGAGAAAATCGTTTATTATATGGAGATGGGGCAGGTCGGCTGGGTTGAGACTCAAGGTGGGGGTTCAGTCTCAATCTTCACATGGTCCAGCAAGACGGGACCCCCCCTCGTAGACATCTTATGTCTGAAAGTGAACAGATTGGGGTTAGGAGGGTGGGGTCGAGTTATTCGGGACAAATTGGGTTGCTTGAACATGGTGCTATAAATAGGCTTCTGGGAAATTGAGGTGTGATAGAAGTGAGCTGTGATTTGAGTGAAGGGTGGTTGAGGCATGGTCCTGCTCCTGAACATAAGTTAATCATATTAACTACATGTACTTAAACATGTGTAATATGTACCCTACTTTAAGTAAATTAAAAAGTTAGGTAAATGTAACTGAGTACTGCCTCCCTCTGGTTGTGTTTTTGATGCTCTGAGCCCTGCTCCGCTCACTCCCCCCTCAGAGCACTATCACCATCACTGTGCATCCCACTGATGAAACTCCTGCACATCGCATCAGGTTTGTTGAGCATTGTTTTGTATTGTGTTTTTGTGTATTTATGGAGAGTTGTCGTGGGCGTCTGGAGGACGAGGCTTGTCCAGAATCTTACTGCTAATCATAAGGAGAGTTTGAACAGGGCTCGGGAGAGATCACTAAATTACTCAAACATGCACAGATGGCATGTTTTTGATGAAGAAATAATATTAAAACATGGTAGAAATTCTCTAAAATAACCACCCTTTAAAAATAACCTTCCAAATAATTTGCACTGTAACTAATCTAAGTACAAATCCTGATCATATGTTGGTAGCACCTGCTGAGTAATAAATAGCTGGAACTGCACGGGCCTTTTGTGTTTCCTTGTTATGAATGAATAATTAGGCTGCATCTTTTTCACCACAGCTTCCACACTCCACAGGAAAACTCATTTCAGAGCTGTTTGTTAATGCGTGCACCGCTACCTGCTCTCCCACAACAATTAAGACAAGCCTCTTTACTGTATCCCCGCTCCAATTCATTTGAATATTTAAAGAGCCACTGCGAGACTTCAGAAGCCGCTAACGCAAGATTAGAGTCAACTCAATTAAATATTGATGGCCATAAATAAACATTCTCATCTGCAAAGCCTCCGTGGAGCAAGTAAATCAGGATGAAAAATGAAGAGAGAGACAGACAGAGAGAGAGGGGGTCAGAGGAGGACAAGGACAGGGTGGAGAGCAAGGACAAAGACACAGGAGTTACAGATTTAAATGTGGACTTCATTGGGGATACCAGTGGTGTAGTGGGAGAAGTGATATCTGCCTGTAAACTGGAGGGTACCCGGTTTGATTAGCAGGAATCTCGACATGTCGCCTCTCTGGCATTTCAGGATTCAG
Source organism: Odontamblyopus rebecca (assembly GCA_030686955.1). NCBI lineage: Eukaryota > Metazoa > Chordata > Actinopteri > Gobiiformes > Gobiidae > Odontamblyopus > Odontamblyopus rebecca. Next base: position 34,796,084 of record CM060670.1, read on the forward strand.
ACAGTCAGATCCATCATTTAATCCAGTGTGTCTGTTCTGGTTCTTCTCACAGGTGTTTATCAGAATATTGAGACGAGAGTGTTCCATTATTTCGTAGATACATTCCCGTATAGACATGCAAACACTTTTGTTTTTGTGTGTTCTTGCAACAACAAACCCATATCCCTGTTTTTCTATCAAAAGTGACACGCACTCATTCAAAAAAAGATGAACTTGGTGACTCTGTGTTGTAGAGGAAAGATTTGTAGATTTTTTCTGGTTGGTGTAAGCACTTTTCCAAAAAAAAGAAAAGATGGTGTATTGATTTGTGACCCAGAGACTTCCTGAGCACTTCACCAATTTGTCCTGTCATATGGAAATACCCTCTTTAGCATTTAGTTATTTTTACAGTTATTTTTTCCTCTTTAAAAAAAAGAGTGGAGTAGAGGGGTTTAAAGTGTTTGGTACAGTGTCTGTTGTCCCGCCCCTGGTTGTGACACAAGTCTTCATTTGCTGTTGGTGTGGACATGGGCGGAGTCTGTGGGCGGAGCTCCTCTTCATCTACAATCAGCCCAAAGGCCCAGCTCTCCTGCCACATTGTTTTTGTCTGCTTGATTTTGCAGTCGGCTGTATTTTTTGCTTCTCGCCTTATACCATTTTTACTTACCTACATCCTCCTTTGTTCCTGCTCCTGTTTTTTTCAGACTCTTGTGTTGCAGCTGCTGGCTCCCCTCAGCTATCACCATTCCTCCAGAGTTAAGAAATCCTCGTTACTTTTTGCATTTTTGCTTTGCCTCAAGTCTGTTTATTTGGTCCACTTCTGTGTAGCCTTAACATCTGCAGTGATGAGGTCGCTGTATCAGACTGTAATCTGTTGTTGTGAAGGAGGAGCTGAGTCCAAAAGCAAAGATCTAAATCTACTGCTCAATCTACAGTCCTGCTCTCAACTTTGGATGTAGTCCTGGTTTGATCCTGGTTTAGTCCTGGTTAAAATCTTGTTCCATCTCTGGTCCTACTCTCACTTAAGGTCATGGGATTTGGGCAAAGATTGGGTGAGGGGCTCTGAGTAGAGCCGCTGCTCCTCCAGGTGGCCTCCAGCTGGAGGAAGGATGTGTGGAGAGGGAAGTCTGGGCCTCCCTGGTAAAGTAAGTTGGATTCCAGGCTCTGAAAAGTTCCCTTCTGTATCAGAGTCTAGTTAAGGGCTGTAAATGTGTATTAAACTTGTTAAAATGGTGATAAGGGAGCGGCTGTTTCTTCTTCCCCACCAGAGGAGCCATCTGAGCTGCTCTGCTCCTGTGTCTGTCCCTGTGGAGGTGAGGCCCTGAGGGGGCCCGGGGCCCTCAGGAGCCTGGAGCCTGTTTCATAGACAGAAGAGTAACTGGAGAAAACAGCACTATGTGTGCTGCATGTGCAGTTAAGAGTTCATTTTCCCAAAGGTTACAGTTAAAGATGCACTGTGTAACTTTCCACTGTCATATTTACTGCATGAAAACACCTAGAATGTTCCACAATATGGGACTAAACTAAACCAATCACCATAGAAACAAGCGAGTAAAAACGCCAGGCCAAAGTTCAGATCTGCATGAAAATACATGATTTTAAAGTTCTCACCATTAATTTAATGAAAACAAGATGGAAGAAGTTTAATGCCATACTGTGGAACATTTATTTCAGGCTATAATGTCATCTCCATACAAACAAGCAGGAAAGTTACATAATGAACCTTTAAGTTCAGTCTCTGCCTATACTGCCAGCCATAAAAATGTAATATCAGACTGAAAAGAGGCATCACTGAATCAAATGTAGAAACTCCCAAACAGATTTCAGCACCGTGAGTTCTGCATCAGGTCGTATGTGTTTTCTCACCCTCTGTGACCCGCTGTGCCTCTGGAGAAGACACTTATTAAAGGGCCCATATTACACCAAATGGATTCTCTTTAAACCCTGTTATAATGTTGTTTCCTTATTAAAAACGTGCCTCACACATGTTTGAATAAAGCTGCATCATTCGTCTGCATCTCCAAAGCTCAAAATGCTCTGTTTCACCTTGTGCTGTCATGTAGTTCAAGTTTACAGCTCCTTTTAGCTTTTGTTCTGTAGAGATTGACAGTTCAGTCTATGGAGTTTCAAAACACAGTGGAGCTCTTCCTGTATTACCACAACAGTGAGTTTGACAGAAGCCTCAGACTCAGGGTTTGTGTGTTAAACTTGTGCGACTGAAACACAACTGTGTGTGTTTGTGATGTGGAAACAGAACAGAAAAGTCTGTCATATGAACCTTGTGTAAGTTTACGTAGTGTGGGGGGGTGGGGGGGAGGGGGCGGAGCTTTCAGAGAGGCCGGTGCACAAAACAAACGCTCAGGAGGCAGTGCACGTGCACGCTCGTGAGGCGGTCCACGTGCACGGCCGCCCTGACAGTGAATCAGTCCTGCAGTGGGCGCATGATGAGAGCTTGATTAAGGACGCGGAGGCCAGACCAGTGCACTCTGATTAGACCTGAGCTTTTACATCAAACCAGCAGCAGAAGAGTCAGAGCCCAGGAGGAAAGTCACACATCTGCACAGGTTTGGAGGCTAAAGAACCCATATTATTATTATTTATTGATTTATTTTATTTCTTTGATGGGGACAGGCCTCATGCTTAAAAAGGCCAAACTTTACACCACAGACACATACTGTACAGTAAATGCATCACTGCACCGTTCTCTCAGTCTAAGATTCACTTTCCATATTCTCAGTCCATGTTCTCGAACATTCAGTCACCGGGCAGAAACAGATGTGTGCAGCTTTGGTTTGACCAGAGCCAGTTTTTCAGTTGTTTTGAAAGAATCTGTGGGACATTTTCTCAGCGCTGAGGCAGTTCCACAGGTTCCTCCTCCACACACAGGACACTCTGATCACAGGTGGTGCTCCTGTGGGGAATGATCAGGTCCCTCTGGTGGTGGCTCGTGTTGTACTTGGTGTGTTCTCTTTGCATTTAATACATTCTTTCTGCGGTGGAGGGAGTGTAGAAATTAGACAAGGTGTTTTGAGATTGATTATCTTTGGGAAGTCCAATAATCTGCGTTGTTTCAGCACATGACAGTGTGGTGATGGGACAGTGCTGTTTAGGGCCTTATTGTAAAGACTTTCTGTTGTCTTCAGGGCTGTGGGGCAAACAAGAGACCAGGTATTCATGCAATAATCAATATGAGAAAGTATCCTAGAATAAAAGCACATTTTAGCAGCACTTACAGATTGTTTTGGATGTGATGGATATTATGAAGGTTGAATTTGACTATTGTCACTTTTTTTTACATGGTTTTTGAAAGACAGTGTTGGATGGAGGATTATTCTGTTCCACTATTTCTGATCTATGTTCTAATGGAGTTTCCTTGTCACAAACAGACCCAGAGTTTTGTTTCATTCACACATGTTTAACACACAAACCTGCAGATTTAGTGTGTGTGTTCTGTGAGTGTTTCTCTCAAACAGGAAACACTTTGTTCCACCTTGTGATGTCATGTCATAATACAGGAAGTGCTCTGCTGGATTTTTTAAAAAAACATATCAGAATCATTTGGATGATTTTACCCCTGGATTTGTGAATCTCTACAAAACAAAAGGCAAAAGTAGATGTTCACTTGAAAACTAGCACTTCATGACATCACAAGGTGGAACAGAGCATTTTGAGCTTTAGAAACGTAGACAAACTAATAATAAAGGTTTACTCGAACATGAAACAAAACACAAGTCCAGGTCTGTTTTTGGTGAAAAAAACAACTTTATAACATGAGTTAAAGGGCACAAGAGTCCATTTTGTGTAACATTTGTCATTTATTTTTATAAAGCTGAATATCTTAATGTGTCTGTACCCGATTTTTTCCCCAAATAAAACTGAAGAATGAGGTAAGAGCTGTGGGCAGGTACCGGTGGCAGAGAAAATGTGGACTGATCAGCAACATGGGCTCTTGAAAATAAGTGAGTAAAGATGAATCAAACATACACTAATCAGTCCGAATGCAACATGAGCTGAGTAAATGTGAAGAGGAAACAACTACCCCACGGTTCTGTGGATTCTGCATTGAGGTGAGTTTTAATGCTGCACCTCTTATTCATGGAGCCTCTGACAACACTCTGCTCTCCACACACGCCACAGCACAAGAGGCACACAACATGACAGGCCTGACAGCTCCTGACGCTTATTCAAATACTGTGTCCACGCAGAGTCATGCCAGGGCAGCAGGGGCAGGAAGGGGAGGAGGGGCAGGAGGGGGGCAGGAGGGGGGCAGGAGGGGGAGGGGCAGGAGGGGGAGGGGGAGGGGGCAGGAGGGACAGGAAGTGCAGGAGGAGACAGAGAGGGAGGGAAAAGGAGAGACTTTATTGATCCAGAAGGAAATTCAAGTTTTGCTGCTGGAATTTTGCTGCAGCTTTTCCTGACTATGGCGGAGGTTCAGATCAGTTTCTAGGAAATGAATGGAAGTTGATAGAATGTCCCCAAGAATCTTGTAACCTGCACCTGTATATAGCACCAAATCTGACCGAAACCTTCAGAGGAAATACTTTGAACACAAAGGACTGTTGGATTGTGTGAAATGAACTCTGGAAAAAGCTAACTAAGGAGCTAGCTAAGGAGCTATGGCCATTTGAGATGCTACAGGCTTTTAGCAAATGTGGCAGAAGGTCTTCCAGAGGAAATACTCCAACCGAAACATCAGAGCAGAGTAAGACTGAGGCCTTTGTTGAAAAAATTGGACTGTTGTCATAGCATTTAGCAATTGAAAACAAAATATTATATCTTTGATATTGTGAAAAGTCCTCAAAGTGCCTATAAACAGGACTGTGAAACTCATGAATACAGTGTTTGAATGTTTCCAGTATTGTTGCCTCGTCTGTCCAGTTTGTAAGTCCATAAATCATTGGCAGACTCAATTTAAGCCTTTCTGTCAAATTTGCATGATTACATTAACCTGTCAGGGCAGGTTCGTTATTTTCCAAAATTATTTTTCCCCATAGTAATTCCCTCTGATGCCAGTAGGTGGAGCCCTACACAGGAGTCTGGTTTGTGGAGTAATGTCTAGTTCTACATATTGTGAATATTTTAAGTTGTAAAACATAAAATGCCAAAGCAAAAGTACTAACGAGTCTATTTAAAGGAATAATAATCCATATGTTATTTTATCATGTTTCCAGTGAACGATCAAACCTACTACTACATACCTCCAATACACATCAAAAAGTAAAGTCGGCCTGACATCAGGAAAGTAGTGGGAGAAGTACAGTTTTGTTTGTTGTTGGTGGTTTTGGCCTGTGGAGCTGTGGTGATGAGGGAGGGGGCATGGGGGCCTTTGACTGGCTCTGACAGAGATGAGGCTGGGGTGTGTGGGGGGTGTGGGGGGTGTGTGGGGTGTGTGTGGGGTGTGGGGGTGCGGGGTGTGTGTGGGGGGTGCAGGGGTGCGATGCTGACCGCTGCTGTCAGAGCTCCAGGTGCTGAGGCGTGAACCTGGAGGGAGGGAGGGAGGGGTAGAGGAGATGGAGGGGGGAGTGGGACCACCCTGGGGCCTGTGGAGCTCAGAGGTGTAAACAGAGCAGATACTTGACAGACGCTCAATATTGTGCAGTGGAAACAAAAGCACAGAGGTTCTGTTTAATACGAGCGTGTGTGAGATTTCATTTTGAACCATTAGAAGCAACAATGATCTACTGAACACGTACAGTAGCACAGTATTTGCTTTGTGGGTCGCCTAGAATCCAGAACACACACTTCTGCAAAATGTGAAAACAAATATGGCTGCGTACGAGGAAAAAATAATACAGGGGCTGAAAAACATGGCTGATTTTTGTAGAATCAGTGAGGGACGCACTAAACTGTTAATCTGAGAGGAGAGAAATGTGCTTTTGTTCAAAATGACGGGTGAGATAACACATGTGACTCAAAACACTGATGTCGTCAGTACGACAAATACAGACAAACACCACTCTGGATTTGACTCTTACCAATGTCTTTGTTGCTAAAACATCTCACACAGATCTAGGGCCTCATTTATAAAACTCATTTTGACCTTATCCAATACAAACAAATGTATGTAATTTAAACCATGTCCTTGAGGCCGTTCCTAAGCACGTTCCTCTTTACATTTTTGGTACCAAGTCTAAATTTGTTTGTCAATCTGTGAAGTTTTTCCAGATTTTGCATTGAAGGCTGTACAATTACAGATTCAGTCTTCCAGCCTGGTGCAGGTCCACAGTTCTGTTTGTGTCCTTGAACAGCTCTTTGGTCCTGGCCGCAGTGGAGTTTGGAGTGGGACTGTTTGAGTCTGTGGACCTTTTATACTTTCATACTGAGAAACATTTCAAACCGGGGCCATTAATACAGGAATGAGTAGACGACAGAGGAGCCTCTTATTAAAGAAAAAGTGACAGGTCTGTGAGAGCCACAAATCCAAATACTTATTTTACCAAGGAATTTACCAATTAATTCATTAAAAATCCTACAATATGATTTCCTGGATTCTCTCCCCCCATTCTGCCTCTCATAGTTGAAGTTTCTATGATGGACATTACAGGCCTCTCTCATCTTTTTAAGTGGGAGAACTTGCACTATTGGTGGCTGACTAAATAGTTTTTTGCCCCACAGTATATCTGTACTTGGGTTAGACACTACATGAGGAGAAATCAGGTCCAGCGTCTTTAAAGGGCCCATATCAGGCTTTTTTCAGACCTCTGTTAATAATAATAATAATGCATCAGTTTTATACAGCGCTTTTCTGGACACTCAAAGACACTTTAGAGCATTATTCATTCACTCCAGACCCGGTGGTGTAAACTACTATTGTAGCCACAGCTGCCCTGGGGCAGACTGACAGAAGTGAGGCTCCAATCTGCTCCATCGGCCCCTCCGACCACCACCACCACTCACACACACACCACTTTCATACTAGGCAATGTGGGTGATGTGTCTTGCCTAAGGACACTACGACAGTTTTTGCCACTGGCCCCACTGTGGCACCTGGAATTCCCAGTGTCCCCATCCAAGTACTAACCAGGACCTGCTGAGCTTCTGAGATCTGAGGGGATCAGGCTTTGATGAGCCGGTATGGCCTCTGTTCTGATGTTTCCTCATCACAATCAGACCTGGAGTTGTGTTTTGTTTCATTCACATGTTTAACACACAAACCTGCACATTTAGGCTGAGTTCTTCTCTCAAACAGAAAACACACTTTTCCACCTTGTGATGTCATGCAGAAATACAGAAAGTGCTCCATTGTGTTTTTAAACTCTATACACCTTCACTACATTCATTTGGATCATTTCAGGCCTGGAATTGCCCGTCTCTTCTGAACTAAAGATAAAACGAGGTGTTCACCTGAGAACTACTGCTACATGACATCACAAAGTGGAACCGAGCTCTGGGAGATGTAGACAGACTCATAATGAAGAGTTACTCAAACATGGGGATGTTTTCGCTGCTATGACACCATTATAAGGTCATTTTGTGGACCTTTAAAATCACATTCTCGTCTGTGAATATTTTTACATTCATGCATATAATGGAACAGCAGCAATCAGAGACGCATTGTTCTGCTGTTTGTGATAACAGATCATTGTAACTTTTCTTTAAAAATGTAAAAATACACTTTTGACCCTGTGCTGCCGGTGCCCAGGCTGCAGCAGAGTGGGCAGAGGGAGCGGGCGGGTGGAGCGGGCAGGGGGAGCGGGCGGGGGGAGCGGGCAGGGGGAGCGGGCAGGGGGGAGCGGGCGGGGGGAGCGGGCAGTGGGCGTGATTGGCAGTGATGATTGACAGCTGAGTTGGCGTCCACGGTGGTCCTTCACAGTCTGTTTACTGAGGGAGACGGGCACTTCTGTTGTAGCGCCGTCACATCCATCAAACACACGAATCGATGTGATGTCAGAACGGACGCTTCAGATAACAGCGTGAGGACATCAGGAGACGGTCCCCGGAACGGCAGGAAACACAACTGTAGTGAACTGCACTGAAGCACTGCAGAAATATGACAACACTGTACCTGATTCTGCCTTAAAAACAGAACAGAAGTCCTTTCCATGACTTTCTTTTATCCTTTGTATGTCGCCATGTTTAGTATAGAATGACAGCACATGATACTAGGCCATGAAAAATCATACTGTTATACACAGAAAAAGTACGGTAAAAAAAAGAATCTTCATACTCTAAAACTGTAACATTTTACTAAATAATTACCAGAAAAAGAGAAAAAAGAGAAAAAAAAACAATTTTCAAAATTTTCAAAACTAAATTTCTCATATTGTTTAACCCTTTAAACACAAGGTGCAGGTGTAGATTTGATAAATCACCGCGGGTTCCAAATAAACACTGAGTCTAAAACAAATCAAGGAAGAAGACGTGAGCACTGACGCTGCACGTTTTTCTTCTTCGCCTGTTTCGTTTTGTTTGTACATAGCTGATCGTTCTTTCTTTCACTCCATCTTTGACCACATTGTTGATCGGCTCCGGTGCAGCGAAAAAAAATAAACAATACGACTTCAAATTTTAACTTGCTGTGGTAAAATAGCAACGGAAAACTCAGTAGAACATTACTTCAGTTTGGCAATTTGGAGGAAGCAGCAATGACATCGTAGCTGCTGTGGTGTAAGAGGAAAACTGTGGCAAAGGGACGAGAAAAGGACGGGGATGAAAAGGAAGGAAGTCACCGGGCCGTCGTACAACAGTGACGTCTCCTCTGAGCTGTGCCGTAAAAATGGTAAATTATAGTAACAGGCGGCAGTGTCACTGGTGATCCACAGGGTTTTAAAAGGGTTAATTGATATGTCTTGCACATATCCAGTGTTTGGACTGCTTTATTTTATTTTATTTTATTTTTTGCCATCTTGTAGTGCATTGAACTAATGTTTAATTTCAATCATGGCTCCTTTTATTAGCCACAGAACGGCAACAGAAATGATTCATCTCCACCATTCATCACTTCATATTTTATAACTATTATTATGTGTGCGTCATCTAATTTTTGCCACTAATACAATGAATTTATTTTTGTGTAATTTAATATGTATTTTTTTGGTCAAAATAATTAGTAAAATAATACCCTGTTTTCATTTCTTTTTTCATTTTGGATGTGATTTTTGTTCTCTAAAGTACAGAAAAACATCCTTACTGTGGCTCGCATCTCCATAAACCTGACTTACTGGGGCAGGAGGACGACCCACTCCTGCTGGTTTCCATGGAAATGTTGTTCCTTTGGCTCTGATCTTCCACAGTATCTCTATGGAGAATGTTCCCATGTACAGTTTTAAGTTTCTATTTCCATGGAAACATAGATTTGATGAGGCCTCTGGAAAGGTACATACTGTATCTTTAATATGATTTCACTGCTTCATATGTATTTGTGTTTTTTTACATTATTTTAAATGTATCTGTATGTACATACTGTATATGTCTGTACAGATATCTGCTCTTCTAATAACTAATGCCTCACCTTGTGTGAGAAAAACAGAGTTGTGGCCAACTCCAAATGAACAAATGAAGCCTGTTTGAGCCTCTCATTTGTGGCCAGTTAACAGACAGCAGCCGCGCTACAATAGTGCTCTTTCCTCCATTAAATCTTCCATTCTTCTTGACTCCTCTCGTCTGTGGGTGACCTTAAATACTGACAATAGTTCAAACTCTCTCTTTGTGTGAGTGAATGTCAATATTCTGTTATCCGCTCCTCCATCAGCGTGCAGAGGTCCTGTCATTAACACTGCTTTTCACCACAGCCCCTCTCTGCTCCTCTGAGCCCAGCCTCGTGTGCCTGTGCCTGGGGAGAACAGACACACACGGCCCCTTTCACAGCTCCAGGATGTGGGAATGAACGTCTTGGCAATTGCAGAATAAATGAAATGAAAGATCAGTTCTATTATTATTGGAGACAGGCCTGTACTCAAGTGATCTGAGGAGGGATTATGTGAAAACAACTTCTTGGAGTTTTCTACCATGTTCTAATGTTCCCTCAACAAAAAGCTTCCATGAAGAGGTCTGAGATGCCATCTGTCCATGTGTGTCATCAGGGTGTGATCAGGGCAGTGCTGTGTGATGTCACATAATACTTGATCACAGTGGTCACTGGAGGCAACAGGAAACTCAAATGGACTTTTCAGAGTTTTTAACTGTGTTATAGTTGATTCCCTTCAACATTTACTCACCTGGAGTTGTATTTGTTGTACTTATTTTCAAGATGCCATTTTCTGATTTCACCTCCACTGGTGCACGTCCACTGCTCTGCACTTACATCTCCAGTTTTACTTTCTCAGTGTGTGGGATTCTGTAGTGTATGTAGTCATTTTGGTTCAATCAATCAATCTGCGGCTCTGAAGTGTGATGTGCAGCTCTCCAGAGGAGGGGCCCACAGCATGTGGTGCTTTGTGGTGATGACTGATCCCATTGGAAGGCGGAAATCAGTGGATTTTTTTTCCTTTTATTAAGTCTTTTGAGGTGAATCTCGTGATTTAAAATGTCCAAATGATAATGATCTGCATGTGTCATAAATTAGAAGTATAAAGCAAACACAAGCACAGTATAGATCTTTTTTAAGGCCTCTGTCACATGGCCTCTCCCCCTCGCTCCTCTCTGCCCACTGCCTGTGTCCATGCTTGGGGAGAACTGCACAGATACAGCCCTGGAGCCCCATTCACGGCTCCATAATGCTGCTGCATTCATGAAGCCTTTTATTATTGAGAATTCTGCACACACAGCCATCCATCCAGCCCATTGTGAGACTGAGCCATTTCCGCGGACGCACCAGAATAGTCTTATTTGTGAAATTCTGATGATCTCAAATGGGACCCCAGGGCTTGGATGGAGAACGGAATCCCGCAGACTTCCTCTTCCTCTGGTGGATTTGTGTATTTTTCTCCCCTTTCATATGAGCCAACGTAGCGTTATATGATTATGTAAACATTTCACATGGAGCAGGGTAATATAATGAAGACATGCATAGTTTGGTAAGACAGTAACAGTTTTATTTTTAATACAGTACTGTATATATATATATATATATATATATATATATATACATATATATATATATATAGATATATATATATATATATATATATATATATATATATATATATATATATATATATATATATATACATATACTGTGTGTGTTACTGTATTGTGTATGTATATACATACACAATAGTTCTATAGATGGAGCTTTTTCAAATATTTCTAGTGTCAGGTGCATAAATCTATGTTTTTAACATTTATATAAAACATTTTTAGTGTAAAATGTGGTGCAACCGAGAATAACCTTAAAATATTTTATTTTCTAAAACATGGTTGGGATATTAATCTAAATTCTGAGTCATATGAAGTGTACAGAAACAAACCTGCTTGTGTTTAATGAACAAACTACTACTTGGTGGCACAGTGGCTGAGTGGCACTCATGCCTCACAGCAAGAAGGTTGCGGGTTCGATCCCCTGGTCGCCCGGGCCTTTCTGTGTGGAGTTTGCATGTTCTCCCCATGTCTGGATGGTTTCCTCCGGGCTCCGATTTCACCCATCAACCCAAAACATGCACTGTAGGTGTGAAAGTTGAGTGAGTGATGGTGGTGGTCGGAGGGACCGTTGGTGCCGGTTGTCTTGGCAGCCGAGCCTCCGTCAGTCTGTCCCAGGGCAGCTGTGGCTATAACAGTAGTTTACCACCACTGGGTCTGGAGTGAATGTAAATAATCCTCTGTAAAGTGTCTTTGTGACATGTTTGTGAAAAGCACTGTATAAACACTTGTGCATCAAATGAAAAAAAACTGCCTAAAGAATCCCATTCATCCAAGTCGACTTTGTCTGTTATTAAACTCCAGCCATAGAATTCCTGCTGTTATTAGTCACTCCACATGATGCGCGGTCGCACCACATGACATTTTAACACTTTAAGGACAAAAAACTTGCAGAATAACTCATGATTTCTGAAAAAAAAAAAAAAAAAAGATTTGGGTCCATGCAGGTCAGAGGTACGACAGAAATGTAAGATGAGGAAATTGTAACAGGACAAAAAATTTAGGCCTCATGTCACTGACTTTTATGTCACATTATTTCATATTGATGCATTTTTAAAATAATTCTAATATCTGTATATTGCTGTATAAATGACTTCATGTATTTGTTTATGAACATGTTGGTTTGGGCACTCTCACTTTTCTGCTGCTGGGAGTATACACCACTTCATCTCTGTGCAGATATTATTGCTCTGCCTCTGCAGTCAGTCAAGGGGCAACACTACACTACTACAACAGTCTTTGACAAAGCACAAAAAAAGAGTTATTGAGTTTTCAATAAGATAAGATATCCAAAATATTCAAATGTCTCTAAAATTGTAAATTTTGGTATTTTTTCCCCACATAAAATAACTTTCTGAACTAACTATCTGAATTCTCATGTTCATTATTTTTCTCTTGAACAAACACGTGATTGTGCTGATGTGTGGTTATATAATGCTCCCCCTGTAGGTGAGGTCATTTATAGCGCCTGTCACACGTTGCTAATGGACGGTCGTCAGTGTGAACAGATGTAATTACAGACGCCGAACGACTTTTGGAGCACATCTCGTGTTTGAAACAAACCTCCAAAGAGATGTGTGTGCGTGTGTGTGTGTGTGTATATGTATGTGCGTATATGTGTGTGTGTATATGTGTGTGTGCATGTGTGTGTGTATATGTGTGTGTGCATGTGTGTGTGTATATGTGTGTGTGCATGTGTGTTTGCATGTGTGTGTTTGCATGTGTGTGTTTGCATGTATGTGTGTATATGTGTGTGTGTATATGTGTGTATGTGTGTGTTTGCATGTATGTGTGTATATGTGTGTGTGCGTGTGTGTTTGCATGTGTGTGTTTGCATGTATGTGTGTATGTGTGTGTTTGCATGTATGTGTGTTTGCATGTATGTGTGTATATGTGTGTGCGTGTGTGTGTTTGCATGTGTGTGTTTTCATGTGTGTGTTTTCATGTGTGTGTGTATATGTGTGTGTGCGTGTGTGTTTGCATGTGTGTGTTTTCATGTGTGTGTGTATATATGTGTGTGCGTGTGTGTTTGCATGTATGTGTTTGCATGTATGTGTGTATATGTGTGTGTGCGTGTGTGTTTTCATGTGTGTGTGTATATGTGTGTGTGTGTGTGTGTTTGCATGTGTGTGTTTTCATGTGTGTGTGTATATGTGTGTGTGTGTGTGTTTGCATGTATGTGTGTATATGTGTGTGTGCATGTGTGTTTGCATGTGTGTGTTTGCATGTGTGTGTATATGTGTATGTACATGTGTGACACCAGGTTTCACACATTCTGATGAGTTCAAGAGGGGAAATTATGAAAAATCATCTTATTTTTCCCATGTTCTGATGCTGATCCCTCATCAGAAACCTGCCTGAAGAGGTTTGATGCTAGTACATCCTCCCTGCATGTCTGAGTGACCTTACAATCCACGGCCCCTATTCAAACCTTCCTTACACAAGGTGGAACAGAGCATTTTGAGCTTCGGAGATGTACACAGACTAATAAACCACCTCCACTGTGCATAAGAAAGACATTTATTTAGACGTAAAAGTAACATCCTTAAACATGGATATAATTGCGTCCTATGAGCAGAGTAGTTTTCGCCTGTCTGAAAGAAGCCCTTCTGGAGCCACTAAACCTTCTGAACGCCCCCATCCCCCTCCGCCTCCTCCTGTATGTGTAATCAGCTCCATGAAAGACTGTTAATTGGACGTAGACTGGGCCTGCTCCAGAGGCTGCCTTCAGCATCCCGCATGCACACAGAAGTCGGAGAAAAGATCCAGCCGTTCAGAATAAAGTGGTACCTGTCACACGAGCAATCAGAGGAGTGTGCGGGAAATGGGACCAATCAGAGCGCATTCAGCACGGCTCCTCTCACTCTGCCAAAGCACCGGCGTAATTACCACACCCACAGCGCTCTTGGACCTGAGCGGAGTCTTCCTTTTGATTGATTTATTTATTTTTTCCAGATTAAAGATGTACAGATGTAAAGATTTTTACAGTCTTAAAAACATGAAAAACAGAACTAATCCTATATTCTGCACAAATTATTCTTGTGAGCTTTAAGCAATGTTATAATGTTGTTACATCCTAAAAAACCTAGAGTTGTGTTTTGTTTCATTCACACGTTTGTCTAACCCTTTATTATTAGCCTGTGTACAACTTAACACCTCCTTTTATCTTTTAGTTCAGTAGATTTGCACTTCCAGGGCTGAAATGATATAAATGATTCTAGTGAAGGTGTGTGGAGTTTAAAAACACAGTAGAGCACTTCTTGTATTACACAGGAGGAAACACCATTAGAACATAGATAAGAACAGTGTAATCTGAGCCCTTTAAGCAGTGGTCCAAAGTCATTCTTCACTCATCTTATACATTCAGAGCATCCTAATTATTCACTCTGTTGAGTTCATGAGCACTTTTCACAGCTTTCAGAGATCGGAGCAAACCTGTGCCATCACAGTGGTCAACAACAGCTCAGTTGGTAGAGTGTAAAGCCTCTGATCCAAAGGTTGGCGGCTCTCAAAGTAAACATCATTGGTTGAGTGGTCAGATCTACAGGTTGGTGGTGGTGCGATTTCAGCTCCTACAGATAAATTAAGTTGTTGTGTCCTTGGCCAAAGACCCTTCGCCCCAGCGTACATTGGTCTATGAGTGTGTGTGAATGGGTGAGTGGTTCCTTGTGCCATTAAGGTGGCAAAGTGATAAAAATGTGACCATTTTACATATAAGGACAGTAAAATGCTTTATAATTATATGCACCCAGCTGACTTTTTCTCCACAAGAGCAAGAAATGCTCAAACACATGGGAGAAAACCAGGTACAGGACCTTTAATTAAGAATCATGTGAGGAAAATGTAGTAAACTGCGGTTGTTTGAACTCATTTGAACAGCAGTGCATTTCAGGTCATTCTTTAAAAACTGATCATTACACTTCTTGTGATTCCACTCCGTTTAACTCACTTCAGTGATCAGGTCAGGGAACAACACTGCGAGGCAATCTGATTGGCTGAAGGAGCAGGGGTGAAAGGTGGAGACCGTCTGAAAACGTAACGGTGTCAAACCGCACATGTCCATCATGCAGAGACAAACCCGCCCACAGAGGACAGAGCCCTGGTCAGAAGAGGAGAGAGAAGTGTGTAAAATAAAACTAATTAAAACAATACAAAACATGCACACAAAGATTCTTTTCATATTTCCATTTCTACCTGAAGAGTTTGACCTTGGACAGTCTTTAGCCTCTACAAACATGCACACAGACCTCAGCCTGCACAGCTGAAAGCTACACTGAGTTCTCCCACCTGGAAAGAAAATTAAATTACAAATTAAATTCATTTTATTTTTGTATTACCCAAAATCACAACAGCAGTGGCCTCACGGGGCTTAAAGAGGGAGTACTGCACTTTTATGGGGTATTATCTGTAACACATACAAATTTAGATCACCATGTGACCTTTTATTGTTTTAAAAATGCTATTTTTGCCAAAAACAACGTATTAACATGTTTTTAAAGGGCCCATATGAGGCTATTTCCTGATATGTAATGTGGTAACACAGGAAGTGCTCCATTGTGGTTTTAAACTTCATGCACCTCCACCCCATTTCACTAAATCATTTGAATAACTTCAGCTCTGGAACTGCCAAACTCTACTGAACCAAAGGTAAAAAGAGCTTGAAAAACGACAACCACAACAAAACTACCACAACATGACATCACAAGTTGGAACAGAGCATTCTGAGCTTTGGAGATGCAGACAGAGACAGAGTAAAACAGGATTGCTCAAACATGGGTGAATGAAAGAAAACACAGCTCCAGGTCTGTTTGTGAGGAGAGAACATTATATGTTGGGGTTTAAAGCTCACAAGAGTCAATTTGACATAATAGAATATTGGACCCTTAAGTGTCACTTTTGTTTTTGACCTTTAGTCTCCTCCTCCCATAAGTACCATCACGCTCCTTATTTTCCATGCACCCCCACTGAGAGCATTTACCACCTGTCCAGTTCTGACACAGGACAGTGTAATTAATGACCACCTGCTCTAGTACGGGTGAATGGATCCTTTGGGTGTCAGTGGTGCACCCGTCTCCAGAGCTGAGCGGGTGTTGGGGAGAGGTCCATTACACTGCGGCAGAAGATATCATATTCAGACTCGTAGCACAATGGTTGTCAGAGTGTCTGTGGAGGTAACAATAATAGCCTGGATTTGTATTGAGTTTGACAGGCCTCTCAAAGTGATATACTCTGATATTACTCATCCACTCTTACTCAGTGGTGCTAATCTAATCCCGTAACCATATACAGGATACTATATAGCCTCAAACAAGCAAGGTCAGTGAAGTGTCTTGTCCCTGGGTTAGTGAGATTCCTAACAGTCTTCCGCCCTTTTACAAGAGTTGACAATATTTGGGCCACTTAAGGCTATTTCATATACCAATTTGTACTGAAGCTAAAACTCATCTGACATAAGGTTAAAAACAAAACAAAAAAACAAGGTCAATTACATAGGGGTATTGACTATACAGAACAATTACATTATAGGTACCCCCTGCTCAGGGGTCATTCAGTTTCTTGTCTCCATGGAGATGTTATTACTTTCCACTGTATGGCAAACTTATCTCTAAAAATACCTTGAAAAACAGGCATTCTTACTGTGCCTCAAAAAGTCAAAAAGTTACAGTTTTTATTTTATATATATATATATATATATATATATATATATATATATATATATATATATATATATATATATATATATATATATATATATATATATATATTTTTTTTTTTTTTTCCTGACTCGCCCATTTCCGTCTTGTTCCAGTAGCCCATTTCTCATCAAGGTGTCCTGGTTCCTCAACACCTGACGCAGACCTTGTTTGGCCGGGCGACGTCTGAGCCGGCATCTCGTAAGTTTTATCGCCTCTCATCATTGTATGAGGTGGGCAGTAGGAAAAAGGGTCTTGCCCAAGGACCCACAGAGGAGTGGTTGCAGCAGATCCCAGGCAGGACAACAGACATCTCAGTCCAGAAAAGTGCAGTACTGGGAACAGCAAAGATACTGCGCAGAACTCTCAAGCTCCCAGGCCTCTGGTAGAGGACCCGAGCTGATGAGGGTGAGAGACCAACCACCGTGGAAGGTGAGAAATGCGTTTATATATATATATATATATATATATATATATATATATATATATATATATATATATATGTATATATATATATATATATATATATATATATATATATATGTTATACTGCCCTGTACTGTTTGGGACAATGTGCTTAAAACTGCTACAGAGACAGAGTAGAGCAGAGACGACACAAACTTTGTCATTTTCTAACTAGAAAAGAAATCTTGGACGTCTTTGGAAGTTCTTCATGCTGAGCAATTTGAAATGAGCTTTATCACCTTTAATGACCTTCAACAGTGAACAAAGTCTTATGTCCTTTAGAAAGTAAATATCTAAAATGGTGAAGTTGATGGTGGAGGTGCATGCTGGTGGAGGTGCATGCTGATGGAGGTGCATGCTGGTGGAGGTGCATGCAGGTGGAGGTGCATGCTGGTGGAGGTGCATGCAGGTGGAGGTGCATGCTGATGGAGGTGCATGCTGGTGGAGGTGCATGCTGATGGAGGTGCATGCTGGTGGAGGTGCATGCTGATGAAGGTGCATGCTGATGGAGGTGCATGCTGGTGGAGGTGCATGCTGATGGAGGTGCATGCTGGTGGAGGTGCATGCTGATGGAGGTGCATGCTGGTGGAGGTGCATGCTGATGGAGGTGCATGCTGGTGGAGGTGCATGCAGGTGGAGGTGCATGCTGGTGGAGGTGCATGCTGATGGAGGTGCATGCAGGTGGAGGTGCATGCTGGTGGAGGTGCATGCTGATGGAGGTGCATGCTGATGGAGGTGCATGCAGGTGGAGGTGCATGCTGGTGGAGGTGCATGCTGATGGAGGTGCATGCTGGTGGAGGTGCATGCTGATGGAGGTGCATGCTGGTGGAGGTGCATGGTGGAGGTTGATGCAGGTGAAGGTTGATGCAGGTGGAGGTGCATGGTGGAGGTTGATGCAGGTGAAGGTTGATGCAGGTGAAGGTTGATGCAGGTGGAGGTGCATGGTGGAGGTTGATGCAGGTGAAGGTTGATGCAGGTGGAGGTGCATAGTGGAGGTTGATGCAGGTGAAGGTTGATGCAGGTGAAGGTTGATGCAGATGGAGGTGCATGGTGGAGGTTGATGCAGGTGAAGGTTGATGCAGGTGAAGGTTGATGCAGGTGGAGGTGCATGGTGGAGGTTGATGCAGGTGAAGGTTGATGCAGGTGGAGGTGCATGGTGGAGGTTGATGCAGGTGGAGGTTGATGCAGGTGAAGGTTGATGCAGGTGGAGGTGCATGGTGGAGGTTGATGCAGGTGAAGATTGATGCAGGTGGAGGTGCATGCTGGTGGAGGTGCATGGTGGAGGTTGATGAAGGTGAAGGTTGATGCAGGTGGAGGTTGATGCAGGTGAAGGTTGATGCAGGTGGAGGTGCATGGTGGAGGTTGATGCAGGTGAAGGTTGATGCAGGTGGAGGTGCATGGTAGAGGTTGATGCAGGTGAAGGTTGATGCAGGTGGAGGTGCATGGTGGAGGTTGATGCAGGTGAAGATTGATGCAGGTGGAGGTGCATGCTGGTGGAGGTGCATGGTGGAGGTTGATGAAGGTGAAGGTTGATGCAGGTGAAGGTTGATGCAGGTGGAGGTGCATGGTGGAGCTTGATGCAGGTGAAGGTTGATGCAGGTGAAGGTTTATGCAGGTGGAGGTGCATGCTGGTGGAGGTGCATGGTGAAGGTCGATGCAGGTGAAGGTTGATGCAGGTTGAGGTGCATGCTGGTGGAGGTGCATGCAGGTGGAGGTTGATGCAGGTGGAGGTGCATGCTGGTGGAGGTGCATGGTGGAGGTTGATGCAGGTGAAGGTTGATGCAGGTGGAGGTGCATGGTGGAGCTTGATGCAGGTGAAGGTTGATGCAGGTAAAGGCTGATGCAGGTGGAGGTGCATGCTGGTGGAGGTGCATGGTGGAGGTTGATGCAGGTGGAGCTTGATGCAGGTGAAGGTTGATGCAGGTGAAGGTTGATGCAGGTGGAGGTGCATGCTGGTGGAGGTGCATGCTGATGGAGGTGCATGGTGGAGGTTGATGCTGGTGGAGGTGCATGCAGGTGGAGGTTGATGCAGGTGGAGATGCATGGTGGAGGTTGATGCAGATGGAGGTTGATGCAGGTGGAGGTTGATGCAGGTGGAGGTACATGCAGGTGGAGGCGCATGCAGGTGGAGGTTGATGCAGGTGGAGGTTGATGCAGGTGGAGGTTGATGCAGGTGGAGGTGCATGCAGGTGGAGGTTGATGCAGGTGAAGGTTGATGCAGGTGGAGGTTGATGCAGGTGGAGGTTGATGCAGGTGAAGGTTGATGCAGGTGAAGGTTGATGCAGGTGGAGGTTGATGCAGGTGGAGGTTGATGCAGGTGAAGGTTGATGCAGGTTGAGGTGCATGCAGGTGGAGGTTGATGCAGGTGGAGGTTGATGCAGGTGGAGGTTGATGCAGGTGAAGGTTGATGCAGGTGAAGGTTGATGCAGGTGGAGGTTGATGCAGGTGAAGGTCGATGCAGGTGAAGGTTGATGCAGGTGAAGGTTGATGCAGGTGGAGGTTGATGCAGGTGAAGGTCGATGCAGGTGAAGGTTGATGCAGGTTGAGGTGCATGCTGGTGGAGGTGCATGCAGGTGGAGGTTGATGCAGGTGGAGGTGCATGCTGGTGGAGGTGCATGCTGGTGGAGGTGCATGGTGGAGGTTGATGCAGGTGGAGCTTGATGCAGGTGAAGGTTGATGCAGGTGGAGGTGCATGCTGGTGGAGGTGCATGGTGGAGGTTGATGCAGGTGGAGCTTGATGCAGGTGAAGGTTGATGCAGGTGAAGGTTGATGCAGGTGGAGGTGCATGCTGGTGGAGGTGCATGCTGGTGGAGGTGCATGGTGGAGGTTGATGCAGGTGGAGGTTGATGCAGGTGGAGGTTGATGCAGGTGAAGGTTGATGCAGGTGAAGGTTGATGCAGGTGGAGGTTGATGCAGGTGGAGGTTGATGCAGGTGAAGGTCGATGCAGGTGAAGGTTGATGCAGGTTGAGGTGCATGCTGGTGGAGGTGCATGCAGGTGGAGGTTGATGCAGGTGGAGGTGCATGCTGGTGGAGGTGCATGGTGGAGGTTGATGCAGGTGGAGCTTGATGCAGGTGAAGGTTGATGCAGGTAAAGGCTGATGCAGGTGGAGGTGCATGCTGGTGGAGGTGCATGGTGGAGGTTGATGCAGGTGGAGCTTGATGCAGGTGAAGGTTGATGCAGGTGAAGGTTGATGCAGGTGGAGGTGCATGCTGGTGGAGGTGCATGCTGATGGAGGTGCATGGTGGAGGTTGATGCTGGTGGAGGTGCATGCAGGTGGAGGTTGATGCAGGTGGAGATGCATGGTGGAGGTTGATGCAGATGGAGGTTGATGCAGGTGGAGGTTGATGCAGGTGGAGGTTGATGCAGGTGGTGGCGCTTGCAGGTGGAGGTCGATGCAGGTGAAGGTTGATGCAGGTGGAGGTGCATGCAGGTGGAGGTTGATGCAGGTGAAGGTTGATGCAGGTGGAGGTTGATGCAGGTGGAGGTTGATGCAGGTGAAGGTTGATGCAGGTGAAGGTTGATGCAGGTGGAGGTTGATGCAGGTGAAGGTCGATGCAGGTGAAGGTTGATGCAGGTTGAGGTGCATGCTGGTGGAGGTGCATGCAGGTGGAGGTTGATGCAGGTGGAGGTTGATGCAGGTGAAGGTTGATGCAGGTGAAGGTTGATGCAGGTGGAGGTTGATGCAGGTGAAGGTCGATGCAGGTGAAGGTTGATGCAGGTGAAGGTTGATGCAGGTGGAGGTTGATGCAGGTGAAGGTCGATGCAGGTGAAGGTTGATGCAGGTTGAGGTGCATGCTGGTGGAGGTGCATGCAGGTGGAGGTTGATGCAGGTGGAGGTGCATGCTGGTGGAGGTGCATGGTGGAGGTTGATGCAGGTGGAGCTTGATGCAGGTGAAGGTTGATGCAGGTAAAGGCTGATGCAGGTGGAGGTGCATGCTGGTGGAGGTGCATGGTGGAGGTTGATGCAGGTGGAGCTTGATGCAGGTGAAGGTTGATGCAGGTGAAGGTTGATGCAGGTGGAGGTGCATGCTGGTGGAGGTGCATGCTGGTGGAGGTGCATGGTGGAGGTTGATGCAGGTGAAGTTTGATGCAGGTGGAGGTTGATGCAGGTGAAGGTTGATGCAGGTGAAGGTTGATGCAGGTGAAGGTTGATGCAGGTGGAGGTTGATGCAGGTGAAGGTCGATGCAGGTGAAGGTTGATGCAGGTTGAGGTGCATGCTGGTGGAGGTGCATGCAGGTGGAGGTTGATGCAGGTGGAGGTGCATGCTGGTGGAGGTGCATGGTGGAGGTTGATGCAGGTGGAGCTTGATGCAGGTGAAGGTTGATGCAGGTAAAGGCTGATGCAGGTGGAGGTGCATGCTGGTGGAGGTGCATGGTGGAGGTTGATGCAGGTGGAGCTTGATGCAGGTGAAGGTTGATGCAGGTGAAGGTTGATGCAGGTGGAGGTGCATGCTGGTGGAGGTGCATGCTGATGGAGGTGCATGGTGGAGGTTGATGCAGGTGGAGGTGCATGCAGGTGAAGGTTGATGCAGGTGGAGGTTGATGCAGGTGGAGGTTGATGCAGGTGAAGGTTGATGCAGGTGGAGGTTGATGCAGGTGGAGGTTGATGCTGGTGGAGGTCTGCGGGGAAGGATCCTCTGGGTGCAGTCAGACTCTCTTGGCAGCCGGGCCCTGGTCTAAGTCTGGTTCATGAGATTGTTCCTGTCTGTGCTCATATGCAGATGAGCATATAAATAGTTAAGTATTATTCATCTTTGATGATTTATGCAAATGAGACATATGGTGGAGCCCTCGTTTGTCACAGAAGAATTCCCCACACTCTGTAATTATGATTTAGTTATGCTGACATTTTAGCAGAGGATCTTCACACATATCCTGATCTGTTTGTGACCACCTGACCCCGTCTCTGTGTAAAAGAGAAATATTTCAGTCTGATTGTTCTGCCCCTGAAAAGGACAGAAATAAAGATATTCAGGGTTGTTATTAGGCCTGTGTAATGCACCTGACAGCAGCACTCAGGCAGGGGGCGGTTTCAGTTCAGTATATTATATTATTATTTTTAATATTAACAATGTTGTTCCCTCTTGCTCAAATTTGCCGTATTAGTTTTTTTTTTTTTTTATGCTTTAATTAAGTCCACCATCTGGACCTCACAGGTACGACACGGACTGATAATTAAAAAAACATGAAAACACTCTCATGTACTTCAGTGTATAAAAAAACAGAAAAATGGAAAGTGTTCTGAAAGGTGGTGTAGGTTAGTGTGTTAGGTGTTAGTTTCAGAGTAGTTTCAGTGCTGTTAGCTCCTCCCTGCAGCAGATATAAGGCAGTGTTCACCAGAGTCTGAGCTACAACATGTATTAGACCAAAATAAACTTTTGTCCAGTTGACAAATTGAATTTCTCCTTTGCCAAGTACTGTGAGTGTGTTAGTTTCAGAGTAATTTCAATGCAGTTAGTGTCTCCCTTCAGACAGACAGGGCTCTACTGTGCGCCCATTTCACTCGCATTTGCGAGTAAATATTTCGTCGTGCGAACGAGGAAATCAAACCAGTCGCACCTGTGCGAGTGCTTCTGCAGCACAATAAGGAGAACTGAGCACAGACGTAACGTGACGAGTTAAACTTTCTAAATGTGTCAAACATTAGGGGCAAACTCACACTAGGACTTCAGAACCTGCCCAAGCCTGGAGCCCCTAAAGCGCCTCACGCTTGCCCAGCGCGAGCGCAACCGAACTGTGCCCGGGCACGACACCTCCGACCGCGCATGACCCCAGCATACAAACTCCGTGTGTGCGGCGATATCACTGATACGAACAAACTCCGCTTCAAAACACACCCACACCCCCTTAAACGAGGAGCAGCAGGACCCACACCTGTCCCACACTCACAGACACCCCCACACCTGGACTTCCAGCTCCGCTAAAGCGATGGTTTTGTCTTAGTCTTGTCTCAGACTCGAGCGCAATAAACTTGTACCAGTGTGCTGGACCTGTGCGCTGGAGCCCGCGCACCCTCCTGTACCAGTGTGTATCACAGGGCAGGTTAAACATCTCACCTGTCCATCCGCCTCACATCAAATACGCCAATATTAATTCTATGTCTGTGTCCGCACAGAGCAGAGCTACGGCACAGAGCAGGTGATAGTTTGCCAAAGAAAATGCCAAATAAATCTGTTTGTCACAATGTGCGTTTGGTTTGGTAAATGTGCAGAGTCTAAAAACCACTTTAAAACCAGTAAGAAAATGTAACTCCAGTTAGGAATTTGAAAATACAGGTTTAAAAATCCTGCACACTTTTTACACTTTGAAGCAGTTTTGTGTAAAGTGCCAGTGGAAGTTCTCTTAAAGAAGAGGTTCTCAACCTGTGGGTGAAGGTCCAAAAAGGGGCACAGAGTGTTTCAGTGCAGTACAGTTTGTTTGGCTTATTTTAAGTCTAAATATTAATCAGATAAAATGAAGATATATTTATAAAAACATTGCGATCATGCAGGAAAAGTACAGTCATAATTCTTTTTTTTTGTATTAAATTTATTCAGTGTTGGTGTTGGTGTGTGCAAGTTCTGCACTGTAATAATCGTTCAAAACGAAAGCGTAGAGCCCTTCAGACAGACATAAGGCAGTGTCCACCAGAGTCTGGCTGGAACTGAAGAAGCCGTTTGGATGAGTGCAGTGATATTTTCCTGGATGTTTCTTATACTATGCAGTTAAATGCCTCCTCTGTTTCTAGATTTTTTTTTTCTTTTTTACCTGCCAAATACTCTGAGCAAGTGTGTTATTAGGATTTAGGTGAACTGAGCCACGGCACCTCAATCTTAGTTGGCGGGTTTATATGGATTTTGAAAAATCAGTATAAATTGAACCGAGCCCGTAATCTGGTAATGTAAATGTAGTGAGTGCTCCGAGACCTGAGAGTGAACCGTCCAATCACTGCTGGAGACATTCAGAACAATAGACTCACAGTGAGGCTAATCATGAGCCTGATGTGCTTTACGCCCCGCGGCCGCTACACTCTTATTTATGGAACAGCTGTGCCCGCTCCTCTTTTTAATATCACCATCAGCGGACGATTCTCTGTGATGTGCCCATCACCGAGCGGGTGTTCCACGACGGCAGCTTCATTTATTTTTCAGAATTAATTACTCTTATTAATGAACATAATAAAGTCCCACACTATATCAGGAGCAGTGGCGTCTGGAACACTGTGGGTTTGAGAGTATGTGGAGCGTGACAGCAGACGCAGGATATCCAAAACACAACCATCAAAATGCACGCCGCAAAAAGATGCAAAACACTGTAAATGTCGGCCAAAAACACTGCAGTGTCTTGCCTAAAGACACAACAACAGAACATGGTCCAAGTGGCAATTGATTCTCTGACCTTCAGGTTGAGGGATCACTGCTTTATCTGCTAAACCACTATCGCCCCAAACTGTGACTGTGTCTCAACAGGAAAAATGTTCTGTAATGTGGGTAATGCAGGTAAACATGTATTTACCTGTAATCCGTTCACCTCGGTCAGGTTATGTACAGGACCTTCACACTGTGAACATCGTCCAAATCCAGGGGAGTTTCTTAACCACAGGGCTGCCCCCAAACTTGAGCGTGAAGTGCCACCTAGAGGCCCGCAAAAAAAGTTTGGTTTTGCAGTAGTGGGCTGAGGGCCGTGGGACTGCGTAGGTCAGGGGTCACTCATTGGGTCTCCATCTCATACGGACCCGTGTGGATATTCACATGTCCCTCCATGTGCTCTGTGCTGTCATTTGTTTTGGTCCAAAGGGAAACAGTTATCACAGTGTCCTCCTCAGATGCAGCAAGAAAACAGCCTCATAGGGATTTACAGCTGAAATATTCTAACAGAGGAGCGTTTCTCTTTCAGTCACTCTTTATTTTAAGTTGATAGACCCAGGAATGACAAAGATATTCACTTTTAAATACTTGAGAATCCCTGTTGGCTTCACAACAGCTTTAATCAAATGTGCTCATATACGCACAGGCGTTAAGAACCCCTGATCTAGGGCGTCGTTATAAACTCATGTTGCACTGTAACATATGTCATCACAAAACGTTCTCATTTATCTAAGGATACAAAAGATCTTGCGCCTCAAAGTCTTGTGAGACATCACTGCCTCTATGCACACGTGGAGATCTTGTGAGATTTTTTTTCCATCTGTTAAAATTTGGTTTGGACTAAAAAAGAGTTTCTGCTGTCCCAATTGTGCCTCGTTGGTTTTATTTTGCTCTGAAAAAAGACAGTATTTAAGCAAATAGATCTTTATCAGAACAATTAAAAATCATGTACATTTTTGAAATGTTCTTCATTCTGAGTGACGTAAACAGAAGAAACCTGTCAGGACCTGTCCTGATGCAAATGTGTTACTCAGAGTTGCGTTGGAAAATGACTGTCGCAGATGGACCTGTGCACTCGTATGATGCAAGAGGAAAAGAATCACAACTTCAGCCACAACATTCTCAGCCTGTACTGTACTGTGCGGTGTGCAGCAGGCCAGCTGTGGATCATAGTCTCTATAAAACCAGATAAATCTATAGCAAAAGACACATAAAAAATCTATGAGATGTAGAACGTTAAATATTACACTGTTTTCTGATGTTATAATGCTGTTTCCTCACCGCAAACTGTACCTGAAATTGTGTTTCAATTCACACATGTTTAACACACATATCCTACGTATTTAGGCTAAAAACGCTCTGTTTCACTTTGTGATGTCATGTGGTATTACAGGAAGTGCTTCTCTGTCTTGTTAAACTCCATACACCTCCATTATTTTCTTTTAGATAATTTCAGCTTGGAATTTCTCTGCTGAGCAAAAGGTAAAAGCTCTTAATGACATCACAAAAGAGAGCATTTTGAGCTTTGGAGATGTAGACAGACTAATAATAAAATACTCAAACGTGTGTGAATGAAACAAAACACAACTTCAGGTCTGTTTCTGAGGAGGGAACAATATTCTAACATGACTTAAAGCTCTCAAGAGTCGCCTTTGTGTAATATAAGACTTTGAATGCTGCAGATGAGGCTGTGCTCTCCTCAGATGCACAAGGAGGACTTTACCTTCTCCTGGAGCACATCTCCTGAGACCAGACTCACTCCTCCATGACACGTCTCAAAAGTCTGGGCAGAAGCAGAATTTGAATGACACTTCTTTAAACAAATAATCTAATCAATAAAGACAAAGACAGTTTTAAAGGATATATGGCAGGTTAGGCCACTCATTTCATTAGACTTAGACAAGCTTGATTGATTTACAAGGATCAATAAATCTTTAAACTTTTGTCAACATTATTATTGTGGCCATACCGGCTCGTCAAAGCCTGATCCCGTCAGATCTCAGAAGCTCAGCAGGTCCTGGTTAGTACTTGGATGGAGACACTGGGAATTCCAGGTGCCACAGGGGGGCGCCAGTGGAAAAAACTGTCATTGTGTCCTTAGGCAAGGCACATCACCCACATTGCCTAGTATGAAAGTGGTGTGTGTGTGAATGGTGGTGGTGGTGGTCGGAGGGGCCGATGGCGCAGATTGGAGCCTCGCTTCCGTCAGTCTGCCCCAGGGCAGCTGTGGATACAATAGTAGTTTACACCACCGGGTCTGGAGTGAATGAATAATGCTCTGTAAAGCGTCTTTGAGTGTCCAGAAAAGCGCTGTATAAAACTGATGCATTATTATTATACGCCCGTATAAAAAGACGGGGCGTATTATGTTATGGCGCTGTCCGTCCGTCTGTCCGTCTGTCTGTCCGTCTGTCCGTCCGTCTGTCCGTCTGTCCGTCCGTCTGTGGACAATTTCTTGTTCACACTTGTTATTATTATATTGGTAGTGAACTGCCTTATTGTGCTTACCGGTATGTGCCATAGAACGCCAGTATTGGAATCTTCCAATATAGACAAACATGGACACTTTGGAACATCGCCATGGCAACACTGTGTAAAATACAACTTTTTGTTCGGGCTGACTTGAAGAATCAGTCTGCCAAATTTCATGTTGTTCCATGAAAATAGCAAGCCGTTATATCACTTTGAAATGTAAGAAATAGTCGAAATTTTCACATTAGGATAACATGGAGGCTTTGGTGCATCGCCATGACAACTCAGTGAAATATACCATATGGTTGTCATTGACTTTTTTTATCAGGATGACATGAAGAGTCATTGAGCGAAATATGAGAATATTCTGTGAAAGTAAAATATTTGTCATGAATGGTAATTTATCTGATATTTCCCATTAAGATAACATTGGAGCTTTTGGGCATCACCATGGCAACACAGTTCAAAATACCATATGGTTTACATTGGCTTTTTTGATTGAGATGGTCCAAAGTAATTTTGTACAAAATTTGGTAGATTTTACAAAAACTAAAATTTTGACCATCCATGCAAAATTTTATTGTGTCCTGCAGGGGGCGCTATCACACCATTTTTGCTCGTGTCACAATTAGTCGGCTTTGGCACAAAAGTTTTACAACTGATTCAAATTTGAGCACCGCGCCCGTCATTCACCATCTCGTCGGGGTCCGCATTGACCCCCCATTGATTTCCATTCATTTTAGCAGCTATAAATATGGCCCATGCCTTCGGCATGGGGGCTTGGATACAGCTTGATGTCAGGAGTGTGTTTTAGGAAGAGGAGGCGCTTCGCGCTACTTTTGTCAACATTGAGTGAATGGGCGAACGATGACTTGTTAGCAAGAACAAATATGCATGTCCCATGCCTTCGGCATGGGTTGCTGGGATACTGCTGTTCACGGAGAGAGCGATCGAGGGACGAAGTTAGCCAGACACACACAGGACAGTTCCAATGCAATCGCGGCTAATGTGATATCTAGCTAACACCAAGCAACTTCGGTTTAACTTGTATAGTGTCAAACAATACGTTGTGATTAAAACGTTCCTATTAACTTGTACCAGTAATGCACCCAACTACTTTTCATGTCAAAAAAAAAGTTGCCAATATGTTTGTGAAATCTCACCAGAGTCCGACTGATTTTAAAGGGGAGACGCCATTTCTCAAGTGTCCTCTTTTTCCCCGATTGGACTTTGTCACGTGAACTAGTCAACTAATCGATTACTAAATTAGTTGCCAACTATTTTAATAGTCGATTTTAATCGATTTAATCGATTAGTTGTTGCAGCCCTAATTTAAAGCACTTTTACATCAGGGAACCACGCCAAAGGACACAACAACAGCATTCTTCTTTGGGAGCTGGAATCGAACCACCAACCTGTGGGCCAGAGGATCTGATCACACTCCCAATGATGTGTATGTTGAGAGCGGGATTCGAACTGGCAACCTTCAAATTAGAGGACGAGCACTATATCAAATGAGCTACTGTCACTAGTGTATAAAAAAACAATCGACAACAACAAAACTGAACACTTTTTTGCAGTTAATAGATGCTTTTATTTAAATGAGTGCGCATCTACTCCTCAGTGGAATCGTCATGAGGAGGAGGGCGGGGCGGAGCAAAGTCGGCCATGTTGGGAAGGTCAAACACCACACAGCAGCTCAGGGCAGAACGAGGGATCGCCATGTCCCGCACCCGAGTCCAATGTCCGGTCCTTGCATCAAAACATTCAGCACAACGAATGGTGCCCCGATTGTACCCGCCTACAACATATAGCTGATTGTCAACAACCTCAATGCCAAAGTTGCTGCGCCTGGTCCACATGTTGGGTAGGGGGCGCCACGTGTTGGTTGCGGGGTTATAGGCTTCAACAGTGTTCAAACGGGAATATCCATTAAACCCACCAACAGCGTAGATTTCATTGGCATAGGCGATGACTCTGACCCCAGAGCGCATGGTGGACATATCCACTATCATGGTCCACTGTTCGGTTAGTGGGTTGTAAGTCTCAGCTGATGCCAGGTAATGTTCACCATTAAAACCTCCACAAATGTAGATCTTTCCATTGTACACTGTGCTGCTGGCACGGCACCTCTTTTCGTTCATAGGTGAAATCATGGTCCACTGATTGGTCACTGGCAAGTACCTTTCGGCTGTCTTCAGACTGTCCAGTCCATCGAACCCGCCTATCGCGTAGATCAAACCATCCAGCAAAGTCACACTAATGAAGCACCTATGTGAATGCATGGGTGCTATTTCTTGCCACATGTGAATTGCCAGGTCGTACTTGCAGGTAGTGTTGAGCTCGTGATTGCCGTCAGACCCTCCAATCACGTACACAGATCCATTAAGGAACACTGTGCCGTGATGGGCTCTTGGAGTCCAGTCATCATTAACCACACCCACCCAGCGATCGGTGCGGTTGTCATAGACTTCAATTCTGTTGGTTGTTCTGTTTCGGCTATAGCCACCAATAACCATAAGCACCGCACTGGGCAGCCTTGGAGTGGCTAGACGAGTGGGGGGCAGGGAGGCATTGTACCTCCTAGCTCTTTCATCCAACATCACCTTTATGATCTTCGCCTCCACAATCTTCCAGTTATGAATGTAGTGGGACAGGTTATATCTAATCATGCACTGAGTGAAGTAATCAACATGGATCAGACCCAGACGGACTTTTAGTAGGAGGTCGGCCAAGTAGTGGTTCCTTTCCTCAGGAGC
The DNA here is from genome assembly GCA_030686955.1 of Odontamblyopus rebecca. Classification (NCBI taxonomy): domain Eukaryota; kingdom Metazoa; phylum Chordata; class Actinopteri; order Gobiiformes; family Gobiidae; genus Odontamblyopus; species Odontamblyopus rebecca. The sequence goes on from CM060670.1 coordinate 34,825,816, forward strand.
ATGTACAATCCATCTGATGACTGCCACTAACACGGTGGTCTCCTCCTTCACGTTCAGCCGATCATCATCAATGACTGAACACAGGTCTTCCCTGGAGAGCTGGAAGAACTCTTCAGAGCTGGTCACCACCTCTTCGAAATGCTTCAGGACGTATAAGAAGGCTTGTTTCCTCAGCTGGGGGTAGTAGTACTTGTTTGAGATACCCCATACAGTGATGCAGTTACTGGGGGACATTTGCTCCTTCATGACCTGACAGCAGACTTCGGTAATGCCGCTCACATCTAAGTAGTCAGCAACTATAAAGAGCTCCTGGAGGTTTTCCTGGGTGATGTGCACCACCCCGGTGTAGCAGTAGTCCAGGATAATCTTCATGATATCAGCTGACACATTGGAGATCTCAAACACCTGGCAGTCAGGGCTGGACCAGTCAGTGAAGAGGCTTTTAAGGTATGTGCTGCAGCTACACAGAACCAGTTTGTGTGCTGGGAATTGCACGCCGGCCACGTTGAGCAAAGCATCGCACAACTTCTGCTCCCTCCTCAATTCCTCGAACACAGTGTTCATGTTTGGTTTTGTATTTGAAAATGGATATCTTTGCACAGAGACATGTCTGTCTCTGTGCCCTCTCACAGTGAAAGTGAAGCCTCTTATACTGAGGATCTAGAACAAAAGCTTTGTGGCGTGATTCGTAGCCTTGGATCTCCTTTGATACGAATCACGCCACAAAGCTTTTAGCTTTTTACACGCCCGTTGTAAGACGGGACGTATTATGGTATGGCGCTGTATTATGGTATGGCGTCCGTCTGTCTGTCTGTGACCACTTCAAAGCTTTGAAGTCTTTGAAGCTTTGTCTTCATGAAAAGGCAAAACATGTGGGGCATGCGCCGATATATATATATAAGGTATACTGTATTTGTGTATTTTATTGTATATTTTTGTATCGATCCATGCTGTAGGTCAGTGGTATCAATTTTATGTGACTTCAGGTCCGTCTGTCTGTGGACAATTTCTTGTCCGCGCTCTAACTCGACAACCGTCTCACCTAGGAATGTCAAACTTCCAAACTGCACCAACAATTCATCTTTAACTAGGTTTGACAAATTCTAACTTAATTCTATATACAATAATTTAAAGTACGGGCGTATTTTGCCCCGCTGGCGGAGCTCTTGTTAAGCAATGTTCTAATGCTGTTACCACCTCAAAACATACCTGGAGTTGTGTTTTGTTTCAGTGATCCTCTAATATTAGTCTGTCTACACTGCTACAACTCAAAATGCTCTGTTCCATCTTGTGATGTCATGCAGTGCTACTATTCATGTTAACAGCTCCATTTACCTTTAGTTCAGTAGAGACTGGCAATATCAGGGCTGAAATTATCCATATGATTCTAGTTATAATAGAGGTTAAGTAATTTATCCTCCATGTAAATCTCTGAGTTGAACATTGACTCACAAAAGCTGCATTTACACCAGGATCTTCTCTTAACACTCCTCCAGCGGGGCAAAATACGCCCGTACTTTGAATTATTGTATATAAAAAGCTAAAAGCTTTGTGACGCCACAAAGCTTTTGTTCTAGATCCTCAGTACAAGAGGCTTCACTTTCACTGTGAGAGGGCACAGAGACAGACATGTCTCTGTGCAAAGATATCCATTTTCAAATACAAAACCAAACATGAACACTGTGTTCGAGGAAGTGAGGAGGGAGCAGAAGTTGTGCGATGCTTTGCTCAACGTGGCCGGTGTGCAATTCCCAGCACACAAACTGGTTCTGTGTAGCTGCAGCACATACTTTAAAAGCCTCTTCACTGACTGGTCCAGCCCTGACTGCCAGGTGTTTGAGATCTCCAATGTGTCAGCTGATATCATGAAGATTATCCTGGACTACTGCTACACCGGGGTGGTGCACATCACCCAGGAAAACCTCCAGGAGCTCTTTATAGCTGCTGACTACTTAGATGTGAGCGGCATTACCGAAGTCTGCTGTCAGGTCATGAAGGAGCAAATGTCCCCCAGTAACTGCATCACTGTATGGAGTATCTCAAACAAGTACTACTACCCCCAGCTGAGGAAACAAGCCTTCTTATACGTCCTGAAGCATTTCGAAGAGGTGGTGACCAGCTCTGAAGAGTTCTTCCAGCTCTCCAGGGAAGACCTGTGTTCAGTCATTGATGATGATCGGCTGAACGTGAAGGAGGAGACCACCGTGTTAGTGGCAGTCATCAGATGGATCACACATACTCCTGAGGAAAGGAACCACTACTTGGCCGACCTCCTACTAAAAGTCCGTCTGGGTCTGATCCATGTTGATTACTTCACTCAGTGCATGATTAGATATAACCTGTCCCACTACATTCATAACTGGAAGATTGTGGAGGCGAAGATCATAAAGGTGATGTTGGATGAAAGAGCTAGGAGGTACAATGCCTCCCTGCCCCCCACTCGTCTAGCCACTCCAAGGCTGCCCAGTGCGGTGCTTATGGTTATTGGTGGCTATAGCCGAAACAGAACAACCAACAGAATTGAAGTCTATGACAACCGCACCAATCGCTGGGTGGGTGTGGTTAATGATGACTGGACTCCAAGAGCCTATCACGGCACAGTGTTCCTTAATGGATCTGTGTACGTGATTGGAGGGTATGACGGCAATCACGTGCTCAACACTACCTGCAAGTACGACCTGGCAATTCACACGTGGCAAGAAATAGCACCCATGCATTCACATAGGTGCTTCATTAGTGTGACTTTGCTGGATGGTTTGATCTACGCGATAGGCGGGTTCGATGGACTGGACTGGCTGAAGACAGCCGAAAGGTACTTGCCAGTGACCAATCAGTGGACCATGATTTCACCTATGAACGAACAGAGGAGCGATGCCAGCAGCACAGTGTACAATGGAAAGATCTACATTTGTGGAGGTTTTAATGGTGAACATTGCCTGGCATCAGCTGAGACTTACAACCCACTAACCGAACAGTGGACCATGATAGCAGATATGTCCACCATGCGCTCTGGGGTCAGTGTCATCGCCTATGCCAGTGAAATCTACGCTGTTGGTGGGTTTAATGGATATTCCCGTTTGAACACTGTTGAAGCCTATAACCCCGCAACCAACACGTGGCGCCCCCTACCCAACATGTGGACCAGGCGCAGCAACTTTGGCATTGAGGTTGTTGATAATCAGCTATATGTTGTAGGCGGGTACAATCGGGGCACCATTCGTTGTGCTGAATGTTTTGATGCAAGGACCGGACATTGGACTCGGGTGCGGGACATGGCGATCCCTCGTTCTGCCCTGAGCTGCTGTGTGGTGTTTGACCTTCCCAACATGGCCGACTTTGCCCCGCCCCGCCCTCCTCCTCATGACCATTCCACTGAGGAGTAGATGCGCACTCATTTAAATAAAAGCATCTATTAACTGCAAAAAAGTGTTCAGTTTTGTTGTTGTCGATTGTTTTTTTATACACTAGTGACAGTAGCTCATTTGATATAGTGCTCGTCCTCTAATTTGAAGGTTGCCGGTTCGAATCCCGCTCTCAACATACACATCATTGGGAGTGTGATCAGATCCTCTGGCCCACAGGTTGGTGGTTCGATTCCAGCTCCCAAAGAAGAATGCTGTTGTTGTGTCCTTTGGCGTGGTTCCCTGATGTAAAAGTGCTTTAAATTAGGGCTGCAACAACTAATCGATTAAATTGATTAAAATCGACTATTAAAATAGTTGGCAACTAATTTAGTAATCGATTAGTTGACTAGTTCACGTGACAAAGTCCAATCGGGGGAAAAAAGAGGACACTTGAGAAATGGCGTCTCCCCTTTAAAATCAGTCGGACTCTGGTGAGATTTCACAAACATATTGGCAACCTTTTTTTGACATGAAAAGTAGTTGGGTGCATTACTGGTACAAGTTAATAGGAACGTTTTAATCACAACGTATTGTTTGACACTATACAAGTTAAACCGAAGTTGCTTGGTGTTAGCTAGTTAGCACATATTAGCCGCGATTGCATTGGAACTGTCCTGTATGTGTCTGGCCAGCGCGAAGCGCTGAACTTCGTCCCTCGATCGCTCTCTCCGTGAACAGCAGTAGCAACCCATGCCGAAGGCATGGGACATGCATATTTGTTCTTGCTAACAAGTCATCGTCAACATTGAGTGAATGGGCAAAGCCCATTCACTCAATGTTGACAAAAGTAGCGCGAAGCGCCTCCTCTTCCTAAAACACACTCCTGACATCAAGCTGTATCCAAGCCCCCATGCCGAAGGCATGGGCCATATTTATAGCTGCTAAAATGAATGGAAATCAATGGGGGGTCAATGCGGACCCCGACAAGATGGTGAATGACGGGCGCGGTGCTCAAATTTGAATCAGTTGTAAAACTTTTGTGCCAAAGCCGACTAATTGTGACACGAGCAAAAATGGTGTGATAGCGCCCCCTGTAGGACACAATAAAATTTTGCATGGATGGTCAAAATTTTAGTTTTTGTAAAATCTACCAAATTTTGTACAAAATTACTTTGGGCCATCTCAATCAAAAAAGCCAATGTAAACCATATGGTATTTTGAACCGTGTTGCCATGGTGATGCCCAAAAGCTCCAATGTTATCCTAATGGGAAATATCAGATAAATTCCCATTCATGACAAATATTTTACTTTCACAGAATATTCTCATATTTCGCTCCATGACTCTTCATGTCATCCCGATAAAAAAATTCAATGACAACCATATGGTATATTTCACTGAGTTGCCATGGCGATGCACCAAAGCCTCCATGTGATCCTAATGCGAAAATTTCGACTATTTCTTACATTTCAAAGTGATATAACGGCTTGCTATTTTCATGGAACAACATGAAATTTGGCAGACTGATTCTTCAAGTCAGCCCGAACAAAAAAGTCCGGGGGCCAAAGTTGTATTTTACACAGTGTTGCATTGGCGATGTTCCAAAGTGTCCATGTTTGTCTATATTAGCACATCGGCGGCCATCTTGGATTGAAATTTTAAATATGCGGAGTCAGCATTTTTGCTCACGTTGCATTTGATCGAACTCCTCTGAAGGCGCTTTGCCCACAGGGATGAAAATCACCGTACATCATCTAGAGAAGTGCGGCTTCAAAAGTTTTTTTTTAATTTTTTTTTAAACTGTCACGGTTTACGTGCGGCGCAGCCACAAAGTTCAATCAAAATTTAGACAATATTCAGTGTGAAGATTTGCTCCCGTTGGTAGACTTAGTCCGATCGTGCTGACATTTGAGTCACTGATGCTGATCTCGGCCTGAATATAAAACACTATAAAACATATGGAAAATTACACTATGGCGCCCCCTAGACATGAAACGTCAACATTATCGGATTTATACCAAATTTGGGTAATAAATTCTATGCATGACTACGAGCAAAAAAATACATTACGGACATGGTGAATTTTTCACTGTTGGCCCGGAGGGGGCACAAAGACTCCTCAAAAATCATTTAAAGGTGCACTATGTAGTTTTTCTGATGGAGGATGTGTTGGTCTGGGAAATTTGAATCACTACTGACTGATCTCGGCCTGAATATAACACACTGTAAAGCATATGAAAAGTGTGGGTCGGGTTTACGGTTATTAGGGTTAGTGTGGGCCATGGCGTTTGCTGGGCACACACGTGGGCCAATCATCACCCATTTTCCACCCAGTGAACAATAACGAAAAGTCACGAAATTTGGCCAAGTGTTAAAGACTCTGCTTCTCTAAATTTTCGCTATTTCCATTTTCAAAAAATAAATAAAATGGTTCATCAGCGCCCCCTAATGACACAAAAATGCATTAGGGAATACGAATGACACCAAAAAAAATGTGCACATAGAATCATGAAATTTAACACAGAAGTCGATCATGACAAGACAAGTAAAAAATATCATGGCCACGCCCCCTGAAAAACCAGAAGGCGGCCATCTTGGATTAAAGTTTGCGAAGCTTAAACATAGTCCTCCGAAGGCGCTCACCCGAACGGCCTCAGATTTGGTCCAGGGGCAGCCACCAGGGGCCCGATGACTTCCCCAAATAATATATATAATATAGGGCTTCCTCATAACAACATAACCAGTGTGTGAAATACCCGTCAGTATTCAGGGGTCCCCATCTCCGAATTGTTGAGCAATACAGATCTACATTTTCAATATGCAGAAGCCTGTGCAAAGTTGTGTATTACAATGTGAGCAAACGAGTGAATATGATATTTTCTGATCTATGTTATAATGTTGTTTCCTCATCACAAACCTGCATGTTTGGCTGGAGTTCTTCTCTCAAACTGAAAACACTGTTCCACCTTGTGATGTCATGTGGTAATACAGGGATTTCTCCACTGTGTTTTTAAACTCCATCCAACTTCACTAGTGTTGTATAAGTTTTCAGCTTGTCCAAGAAATGGTGGAAGTAAAAGGCTGAAGACCGACTGGACGTCCTAAGCAGGAAAAGTTTATTTACCATCAGTACGGGCCCAGGGGTCTGGAAAAGTCAACATAGTCTGAGATCAAAAGTGAACGTAGTCTGATCTTTGAGTGTTCGAGCCCCTTTGACTCTGCGTTCAAACAAGGGGGTTTATAAAGCGAGTGGGTCAGACTATGAAGACCAGCAGGCACCAGTTAGACAGAAATATGCCACAGTTTAGACAGTGGTGCCAGTGGTGTGTTAAGAGAAGATCCTGGTGTAAATACAGCTTTTGTGAGTCAATGTTCAACTCAGAGATTTACATGGAGGATAAATGACTTAATCTCTATTATAACTAGAATCATATGGATAATTTCAGCCCTGATATTGCCAGTCTCTACTGAACTAAAGGTAAATGGAGCTGTGAACATGAATAGTAGCACTGCATGACATCACAAGATGGAACAGAGCATTTTGAGTTGTAGCAGTGTAGACAGACTAATATTAGAGGATCACTGAAACAAAACACAACTCCAGGTATGTTTTGAGGTGGTAACAGCATTAGAACATTGCTTAACAAGAGCTCCGCCAGCGGGGCAAAATACGCCCGTACTTTAAATTATTGTATATAGAATTAAGTTAGAATTTGTCAAACCTAGTTACAGATGAATTGTTGGTGCAGTTTGGAAGTTTGACATTCCTAGGTGAGACGGTTGTCGAGTTAGAGCACGGACAAGAAATTGTCCACAGACAGACGGACAGACGGACAGACAGACGGACGGATAATCAATAGGGAAATCTGGCTCTTGCAGTAGGAGTATGAGTATGACATCATCACATTCTGGAATCGGAATTCCACCAATCAGATTGCAGCAACAAAACTTAAAGACACTACAAAGCTTTAATGTGTCAAACCTCAAAGAAGCAGAGAATGTGGGTTGTTCTCGCTTTCAGCAGCAGAACATTTGAGAAGAGAGTTCAGATCTACGGCACGTAACATAAAAGGACAGAGATGGAAGATAAAAAGACAGAGATGGAAACGATCACAGTTAGCAAGAGCGACGGGCAGGTTTTCGCAAAGGGTCGGGCCGTGACCTTGACCTTTGACCCTGTGACCTTGAAATCAATAGGGAACATCCTTGACCCATGGGGTGTCCAGCCATGAAGTTTGACATTCCTAGGTGAGACGGTTGTCGAGTTAGAGCGCGGACAAGAAATTGTCCACAGACAGACGGACCTGAAGTCACATAAAATTGATACCACTGACCTACAGCATGGATCGATACAAAAATATACAATAAAATACACAAATACAGTATACCCTATATATATATATATAGGCGCATGCCCCACATGTTTTGCCTTTTCATGAAGACAAAGCTTCAAAGACTTCAAAGCTTTGAAGTGGTCACAGACAGACAGACGGACGCCATACCATAATACAGCGCCATACCATAATACGTCCCGTCTTACAACGGGCGTATAAAAAGCTAAAAGCTTTGTGGCGTGATTCGTATCCATGGAGATCCAAGGATACGAATCACGCCACAAAGCTTTTGTTCTAGCTCCTCAGTAAAAGAGGCTTCACTTTCACTGTGAGAGGGCACAGAGACAGACATGTCTCTGTGCAAAGATATCCATTTTCAAATACAAAACCAAACATGAACACTGTGTTCGAGGAATTGAGGAGGGAGCAGAAGTTGTGCGATGCTTTGCTCAACGTGGCCGGCGTGCAATTCCCAGCACACAAACTGGTTCTGTGTAGCTGCAGCACATACTTTAAAAGCCTCTTCACTAACTGGTCCAGCCCTGACTGCCAGGTGTTTGAGATCTCCAATGTGTCAGCTGATATCATGAAGATTATCCTGGACTACTGCTACACCGGGGTGGTGCACATCACCCAGGAAAACCTCCAGGAGCTCTTTATAGCTGCTGACTACTTAGATGTGAGCAACATTACCGAAGTCTGCTGTCAGGTCATGAAGGAGCACATGTCCCACAGTAACTGCTTCACTGTATGGGGTATCTCAAACAAGTACTACTACCCCCAGCTGAGGAAACAAGCCTTCTTATACGTCCTGAAGCATTTCGAAGAGGTGGTGACCAGCTCTGAAGAGTTCTTCCAGCTCTCCAGGGAAGACCTGTGTTCAGTCATTGATGATGATCGGCTGAACGTGAAGGAGGAGACCACCGTGTTAGTGGCAGTCATCAGATGGATTGCACATGCTCCTGAGGAAAGGAACCACTACTTGGCCGACCTCCTACTAAAAGTCCGTCTGGGTCTGATCCATGTTGATTACTTCACTCAGTGCATGATTAGATATAACCTGTCCCACTACATTCATAACTGGAAGATTGTGGAGGCGAAGATCATAAAGGTGATGTTGGATGAAAGAGCTAGGAGGTACAATGCCTCCCTGCCCCCCACTCGTCTAGCCACTCCAAGGCTGCCCAGTGCGGTGCTTATGGTTATTGGTGGCTATAGCCGAAACAGAACAACCAACAGAATTGAAGTCTATGACAACCGCACCAATCGCTGGGTGGGTGTGGTTAATGATGACTGGACTCCAAGAGCCCATCACGGCACAGTGTTCCTTAATGGATCTGTGTACGTGATTGGAGGGTATGACGGCAATCACGAGCTCAACACTACCTGCAAGTACGACCTGGCAATTCACACGTGGCAAGAAATAGCACCCATGCATTCACATAGGTGCTACATTAGTGTGACTTTGCTGGATGGTTTGATCTACGCGATAGGCGGGTTCGATGGACTGGACAGTCTGAAGACAGCCGAAAGGTACTTGCCAGTGACCAATCAGTGGACCATGATTTCACCTATGAACGAAAAGAGGGGCCGTGCCAGCAGCACAGTGTACAATGGAAAGATCTACATTTGTGGAGGTTTTAATGGTGAACATTACCTGGCATCAGCTGAGACTTACAACCCACTAACCGAACAGTGGACCATGATAGCAGATATGTCCACCATGCGCTCTGGGGTCAGAGTCATCGCCTATGCCAGTGAAATCTACGCTGTTGGTGGGTTTAATGGATATTCCCGTTTGAACACTGTTGAAGCCTATAACCCCGCAACCAACACGTGGCGCCCCCTACCCAACATGTGGACCAGGCGCAGCAACTTTGGCATTGAGGTTGTTGACAATCAGCTATATGTTGTAGGCGGGTACAATCGGGGCACCATTCGTTGTGCTGAATGTTTTGATGCAAGGACCGGACATTGGACTCGGGTGTGGGACATGGCGATCCCTCGTTCTGCCCTGAGCTGCTGTGTGGTGTTTGACCTTCCCAACATGGCCGACTTTGCCCCGCCCCGCCCTCCTCCTCATGACCATTCCACTGAGGAGTAGATGCGCACTCATTTAAATAAAAGCATCTATTAACTGCAAAAAACTGTTCAGTTTTGTTGTTGTCGATTGTTTTTTTATACACTAGTGACAGTAGCTCATTTGATATAGTGCTCGTCCTCTAATTTGAAGGTTGCCAGTTCGAATCCCGCTCTCAACATACACATCATTGGGAGTGTGATCAGATCCTCTGGCCCACAGGTTGGTGGTTCGATTCCAGCTCCCAAAGAAGAATGCTGTTGTTGTGTCCTTTGGCGTGGTTCCCTGATGGAAAAGTGCTTTAAATTAGGGCTGCAACAACTAATCGATTAAATTGATTAAAATCGACTATTAAAATAGTTGGCAAGTAATTTAGTAATCGATTAGTTGACTAGTTCACGTGACAAAGTCCAATCGGGGGAAAAAAGAGGACACTTGAGAAATGGCGTCTCCCCTTTAAAATCAGTCAGACTCTGGTGAGATTTCACAAACATATTGGCAACCTTTTTTTGACATGAAAAGTAGTTGGGTGCATTACTGGTACAAGTTAATAGGAACGTTTTAATCACAACGTATTGTTTGACACTATACAAGTTAAACCGAAGTTGCTTGGTGTTAGCTAGTTAGCACATATTAGCCGCGATTGCATTGGAACTGTCCTGTATGTGTCTGGCCAGCGCCAAGCGCTGAACTTCGTCCCTCGATCGCTCTCTCCGTGAACAGCAGTATCCTAGCAACCCATGCCGAAGGCATGGGACATGCATATTTGTTCTTGCTAACAAGTCATCGTCAACATTGAGTGAATGGGCAAAGCCCATTCACTCAATGTTGACAAAAGTAGCGCAAAGCGCCTCCTCTTCCTAAAACACACTCCTGACATCAAGCTGTATCCAAGCCCCCATGCCGAAGGCATGGGCCATATTTATAGCTGCTAAAATGAATGGAAATCAATGGGGGGTCAATGCGGACCCCGACAAGATGGTGAATGACGGGCGTGGTGCTCAAATTTGAATCAGTTGTAAAACTTTTGTGCCAAAGCCGACTAATTGTGACACGAGCAAAAATGGTGTGATAGCGCCCCCTGCAGGACACAATAAAATTTTGCATGGATGGTCAAAATTTTAGTTTTTGTAAAATCTACCAAATTTTGTACAAAATTACTTTGGGCCATCTCAATCAAAAAAGCCAATGTAAACCATATGGTATTTTGAACCGTGTTGCCATGGTGATGCCCATAAGCTCCAATGTTATCCTAATGGGAAATATCAGATAAATTCCCATTCATGACAAATATTTTACTTTCACAGAATATTCTCATATTTCGCTCAATGACTCTTCATGTCATCCAGATAAAAAAAGTCAATGACAACCATATGGTATATTTCACTGAGTTGTCATGGCGATGCACCAAAGCCTCCATGTGATCCTAATGCGAAAATTTCGACTATTTCTTACATTTCAAAGTGATATAATGGCTTGCTATTTTCATGGAACAACATGAAGTTTGGCAGACTGATTCTTCAAGTCAGCCCGAACAAAAAAGTCCAGGGGGCCAAAGTTGTATTTTACACAGTGTTGCCATGGCGATGTTCCAAAGTGTCCATGTTTGTCTATATTAGCACATCGGCGGCCATCTTGGATTGAAATTTTAAATATGCGGAGTCAGCATTTTTGCTCACGTCGCATTTGATCGAACTCCTCTGAAGGCGCTTTGCCCACAGGGATGAAAATCACCGTACATCAACTAGAGAAGTGCGGCTTCAAAAGTTTTTTTTTCATTTTTTTTTAAACTGTCACGGTTTATGTGCGGCGCAGCCACAAAGTTCAATCAAAATTTAGACAATATTCAGTGTAAAGATTTGCTCCCGTTGGTAGACTTAGTCCGATCGTGCTGACATTTGAGTCACTGATGCTGATCTCGGCCTGAATATAAAACACTATAAAACATATGGAAAATTACACTATGGCGCCCCCTAGACATGAAACGTCAACATTATCGGATTTATACCAAATTTGGGTATTAAATTCTATGCATGACTACGAGCAAAAAAATACATTACGGATATGGTGAATTTTTCACTGTTGGCCCGGAGGGGGCACAAAGACTCCTCAAAAATCATTTAAAGGTGCACTATGTAGTTTTTCTGATGGAGGATGTGTTGGTCTGGGAAATTTGAATCACTACTGACTGATCTCGGCCTGAATATAACACACTGTAAAGCATATGAAAAGTGTGGGTCGGGTTTATGGTTATTAGGGTTAGTGTGGGCCATGGCGTTTGCTGGGCGCACACGAGGGCCAATCATCACCCATTTTCCACCCAGTGAACAATAACGAAAAGTCACGAAATTTGGCCAAGTGTTAAAGACTCTGCTTCTCTAAATTTTGGCTATGTCCATTTTCAAAAAATAAATAAAATGGTTCATCAGCGCCCCCTAATGACACAAAAATGCATTAGGGAATACGAATGACACACAAAAAAAAGTGCACATAGAATCATGAAATTTAACACAGAAGTTGATCATGACAAGACAAGTAAAAAATATCATGGCCACGCCCCCTGAAAAACCAGAAGGCGGCCATCTTGGATTAAAGTTTGTGAAGCTTAAACATAGTCCTCCGAAGGCGCTCACCCGAACAGCCTCAGATTTGGTCCAGGGGCAGCCACCAGGGGCCCGAGGACTTCCCCAAATAATATATATAATATAGGGCTTCCTCATAACAACATAACCAGTGTGTGAAATAGCCATCAGTATTCAGGGGTCCCCATCTCCGAATTGTTGAGCAATACAGATCTACATTTTCAATATGCAGAAGCCTGTGCAAAGTTGTGTATTACAATGTGAGCAAACGAGTGAATATGATATTTTCTGATCTATGTTATAATGTTGTTTCCTCATCACAAACCTGCATGTTTGGCTGGAGTTCTTCTCTCAAACTGAAAACACTGTTCCACCTTGTGATGTCATGTGGTAATACAGGGATTTCTCCACTGTGTTTTTAAACTCCATCCAACTTCACTAGTGTTGTATAAGTTTTCAGCTTGTCCAAGAAAGGGTGGAAGTAAAAGGCTGAAGACCGACTGGACGTCCTCAGCAGGAAAAGTTTATTTACCATCAGTACGGGCCCAGGGGTCTGGAAAAGTCCACATAGTCTGAGATCAAAAGTGAACGTAGTCTGATCTTTGAGTGTTCGAGCCCCTTTGACTCTGCGTCCAAACAAGGGGGTTTATAAAGCGAGTGGGTCAGACTATGAAGACCAGCAGGCACCAGTTAGACAGAAATATGCCACAGTTTAGACAGTGGTGCCAGTGGTGTGTTAAGAGAAGATCCTGGTGTAAATGCAGCTTTTGTGAGTCAATGTTCAACTCAGAGATTTACATGGAGGATAAATTACTTAATCTCTATTATAACTAGAATCATATGGATAATTTCAGCCCTGATATTGCCAGTCTCTACTGAACTAAAGGTAAATGGAGCTGTGAACATGAATAGTAGCACTGCATGACATCACAAGATGGAACAGAGCATTTTGAGTTGTAGCAGTGTAGACAGACTAATATTAGAGGATCACTGAAACAAAACACAACTCCAGGTATGTTTTGAGGTGGTAACAGCATTAGAACATTGCTTAACAAGAGCTCCGCCAGCGGGGCAAAATACGCCCGTACTTTAAATTATTGTATATAGAATTAAGTTAGAATTTGTCAGACCTAGTTAAAGATGAATTGTTGGTGCAGTTTGGAAGTTTGACATTCCTAGGTGAGACGGTTGTCGAGTTAGAGCACGGACAAGAAATTGTCCACAGACAGACGGACAGATGGACAGACAGACGGACGGATAATCAATAGGGAAATCTGGCTCTTGCAGTAGGAGTATGAGTATGACATCATCACATTCTGGAATCGGAATTCCACCAATCAGATTGCAGCAACAGAAGTTAAAGACACTACAAAGCTTTAATGTGTCAAAGCTCAAAGAAGCAGAGAATGTGGGTTGTTCTCGCCTTCAGCAGCAGAACATTTGAGAAGAGAGTTCAGATCTATGGCACGTAACATAAAAGGACAGAGATGGAAGATAAAAAGACAGAGATGGAAACGATCACAGTTAGCAAGAGCGACGGGCAGGTTTTCGCAAAGGGTCGGGCCGTGACCTTGACCTTTGACCCTGTGACCTTGAAATCAATAGGGAACATCCTGGACCCATGGGGTGTCCAGCCATGAAGTTTGACATTCCTAGGTGAGACGGTTGTCGAGTTAGAGCGCGGACAAGAAATTGTCCACAGACAGACGGACCTGAAGTCACATAAAATTGATACCACTGACCTACAGCATGGATCGATACAAAAATATACAATAAAATACACAAATACAGTATACCTTATATATATATATCGGCGCATGCCCCACATGTTTTGCCTTTTCATGAAGACAAAGCTTCAAAAACTTCAAAGCTTTGAAGTGTCCACAGACAGACAGACGGACGCCATACCATAATACAGCGCCATACCATAATACGTCCCGTCTTACAACGGGCGTATAAAAAGCTAAAAGCTTTGTGGCGTGATTCGTATCCATGGAGATCCATGGATACGAATCACGCCACAAAGCTTTTGTTCTAGCTCCTCAGTAAAAGAGGCTTCACTTTCACTGTGAGAGGGCACAGAGACAGACATGTCTCTGTGCAAAGATATCCATTTTCAAATACAAAACCAAACATGAACACTGTGTTCGAGGAATTGAGGAGGGAGCAGAAGTTGTGCGATGCTTTGCTCAACGTGGCCGGCGTGCAATTCCCAGCACACAAACTGGTTCTGTGTAGCTGCAGCACATACTTCAAAAGCCTCTTCACTAACTGGTCCAGCCCTGACTGCCAGGTGTTTGAGATCTCCAATGTGTCAGCTGATATCATGAAGATTATCCTGGACTACTGCTACACCGGGGTGGTGCACATCACCCAGGAAAACCTCCAGGAGCTCTTTATAGTTGCTGACTACTTAGATGTGAGCGGCATTACCGAAGTCTGCTGTCAGGTCATGAAGGAGCAAATGTCCCCCAGTAACTGCATCACTGTATGGGGTATCTCAAACAAGTACTACTACCCCCAGCTGAGGAAACAAGCCTTCTTATACGTCCTGAAGCATTTCGAAGAGGTGGTGACCAGCTCTAAAGAGTTCTTCCAGCTCTCCAGGGAAGACCTGTGTTCAGTCGTTGATGATGATCGGCTGAACGTGAAGGAGGAGACCACCGTGTTAGTGGCAGTCATCAGATGGATTGCACATGCTCCTGAGGAAAGGAACCACTACTTGGCCGACCTCCTACTAAAAGTCCGTCTGGGTCTGATCCATGTTGATTACTTCACTCAGTGCATGATTAGATATAACCTGTCCCACTACATTCATAACTGGAAGATTGTGGAGGCGAAGATCATAAAGGTGATGTTGGATGAAAGAGCTAGGAGGTACAATGCCTCCCTGCCCCCCACTCGTCTAGCCACTCCAAGGCTGCCCAGTGCAGTGCTTATGGTTATTGGTGGCTATAGCCTAAACAGAAGAAGAACCAACAGAATTGAAGTCTATGACAACCGCACCGATCGCTGGGTGGGTGTGGTTAATGATGACTGGACTCCAAGAGCCCATCACGGCACAGTGTTCCTTAATGGATCTGTGTACGTGATTGGAGGGTTTGATGGCAATCACGAGCTCAACACTACCTGCAAGTACGACCTGGCAATTCACACGTGGCAAGAAATAGCACCCATGCATTCACATAGGTGCTACATTAGTGTGACTTTGCTGGATGGTTTGATCTACGCGATAGGCGGGTTCGATGGACTGGACAGGCTGAAGACAGCCGAAAGGTACTTGCCAGTGACCAATCAGTGGACCATGATTTCAGCTATGAACGAACAGAGGAGCAATGCCAGCAGCACAGTGTACAATGGAAAGATCTACATTTGTGGAGGTTTTAATGGTGAACATGACCTGGCATCAGCTGAGACTTACAACCCACTAACCGAACAGTGGACCATGATAGCAGATATGTCCACCATGCGCGCTGGGGTCAGAGTCATCGCCTATGCCAATGAAATCTACGCTGTTGGTGGGTTTAATGGAGATTCCTGTTTGAACACTGTTGAAGCCTATAACCCCGCAACCAACACGTGGCGCCCCCTACCCAACATGTGGACCGAGCGCAGCAACTTTGGCATCGAGGTTGTTGACAATCAGCTATATGTTGTAGGCGGGTACAATCAGGGCACCCTTCGTTGTGCTGAATGTTTTGATGCAAGGACCGGAGTTTGGACTCAGGTGCGGGACATGGCGATCCCTCGTTCTGCCCTGAGCTGCTGTGTGGTGTTTGACCTTCCCAACATGGCCGACTTTGCTCCGCCCCGCCCTCCTCCTCATGACGATTCCACTGAGGAGTAGATGCGCACTCATTTAAATAAAAGCATCTATTAACTGCAAAAAAGTGTTCAGTTTTGTTGTTGTCGATTGTTTTTTTATACACTAGTGACAGTAGCTCATTTGATATAGTGCTCGTCCTCTAATTTGAAGGTTGCCGGTTCGAATCCCGCTCTCAACATACACATCATTGGGAGTGTGATCAGATCCTCTGGCCCACAGGTTGGTGGTTCGATTCCAGCTCCCAAAGAAGAATGCTGTTGTTGTGTCCTTTGGCGTGGTTCCCTGATGTAAAAGTGCTTTAAATGCATTGAAGGTGGAAAAGCTCTATATAAAATGTTACCATCAAATAGACGTTTTCCAGGTATTTAGTATGAAAAAGGTATGCACAAAAATGAGTACGACTGCTTCTTTCTGAGTACTTGAAGATACCGAGTACTGATACATGACATTATTTTTACATAGGTTTTATTATGAAGTAGATCTAATTAATTTCATAGGATTATTATAATATAGCCGACTTTTTCACTGGAACTCTTATCTGAGGGGCTGCTTGGAATTTCTGCTTCACTCTAGTTACAAAGAATTAAAAACTAATTTTGAGAATTAGCTTTAATATTTATTACTTTGTTTGATCAAACCTTTTCAGTCCGGGCTCCTCGGCTTTTGAATGACCTGCCTGAGGAGATAAGAATAGCACCATCAGTATCATCTTTTTAAAATAACTTCTTAAAACCCATTTTTATCAGCTGGCCTCCCTTTAACTGGTTATAGCTTGATTTTTTTCCTTATTTCCTTTTATTCTATTGCTTTTTATTTATTTACTATAATCAATTGAATTGTGTGCATCATTGTCTGTTTTTGTATGCTTTCTGTATGCTATTTTTTATGCTTTTCGTATCGTTCATTGCTGCTTGTACAGCACCTTGTTTTTAAAAGTGCTTTATGAATAAAGGTTTATTACTATTATTATTATTATTCTGCAGCCTGGGCAATAAGTCACAATCCATTCACAACAGACGGCACCACTTGGCCACTTCAGCCTTCCCTATGTAAACACAAGCACTCGGCTGGTATCCTTTAAGAACCATACAGACCTCATAAATATGTTCATAGTTAATGTGACAGTAGCACAGCTGAGCTTAATGTGCAGAACTGTTAATGTTCATCCTTTATAGTCAACTCCTCGCTCCTCAGAGCTCACTGATCAAATTAAAACACAACACAGTTTTAGTGGTACTGGCACTTGGTATTGGCAGCACAATGACGATGAGCATCTGCTGTGAGACAGGTGCCTGACACTGGTATTGGTGCTTCGCTTGTATTCTTCTTATTACATGAGTAAGTAACAATACTGCAAAAAACACCCAATTTGAGCTTTTCTGAACAGTTTTAGTATGATTTAGAGCTTCATCAGAACAAGTATAAGATCTCATGGTAAAGGAAGTACTGAAATGACATGATGCACTACTCCAGATTTTTCTGTTCCAATACTGACGCCGATACTGAAAGCCGATATCAACTGATAGTAGGGCAGAGACTAAATAAAGCAAAACTATTATTTATTTCCTATAAACACACGGAGAATGGGTTTTGTAACTGTTATTTATCACTTTAACTAACTACTGGACAACTATTGGTAGGTGTTTGGGCAATGTATAGACCAAAATAGGATATGGACAGAACCGATAACCTATCCATAAAAATCATCGTATCGTGCATCCCTAGTATTACTAACAAGAGCTCCTCCAGCGGGGCAAAATACGCCCGTACTTTGAATTATTGTATATAGAATTAAATTAGAATTTGTCAAACCTAGTTAAAGATGAATTGTTGGTGCAGTTTGGAAGTTTGACATTCCTAGGTGAGACGGTTGTGGAGTTAGAGCGCGGACAAGAAATTGTCCACAGACAGACGGACAGACAGCGCCATACCATAATACGTCCCGTCTTACAACGGCCGTATAAAAATGTTAAAATTGTTAATAATCTGATACAAGCAATAACAGTCTCTAGAAGTGCTTCTGACTGTTTAGATTTCAGTAAAAAATAATGGGATAAATTATAGAAAAGCAGTGAATACAGTGAACTCAAGACAGTCGAGACAATAATGATTTTTTAGTCATTTACCTGCTTTATCTCATCTGCTTCTGTATCTTCTTTCACAGGTTACGGAGAAAAGAAAGGCGTCCTGGAGAAGTGCTCGTCATGTAAAGGCAGGCGCAGGTCAAAGGCAGAGGGCGCAGGTCAAAGGCAGAGGGCGCAGGTCAAAGGCAGAGGGGCGCAGGTCAAAGGCAGAGGGCGCAGGTCAAAGGCAGAGGGGCGCAGGTCAAAGGCAGAGGGCGCAGGTCAAAGGCAGAGGGCGCAGGTCAAAGGCAGAGGGGCGCAGGTCAAAGGCAGAGGGGCGCAGGTCAAAGGCAGAGGGCGCAGGTCAAAGGTAGAGGGCGCAGGTCTAAGGCAGAGGGCGCAGGTCAAAGGCAGAGGGCGCAGGTCAAAGGCAGAGGGCGCAGGTCAAAGGTGTTTCTATTAGTGATACACCCAAGAACTGACTGGATTACAATCAAACAAAATGTCATTTTAATAATATTTTTAGCTATATATGGCCTATAGAAAGTTATGATGTCATTTGAAATCCAGCAACAGCTTAGGCTGGATTTATAATATATCTATATTAGTGGTGGGCATAGATACATTTTTATATATATCTCTACATCTATATCCACACTGGTTTTGCTCCTAACGCCCTTGGGGGGGATTCGAACCCAGGACCACCATGGGAAAGTGCAGTGACTAACCCATTGAGCTAACCAACCGCTTGGGGGTCATCCCGGACGAGGTGCTGTGTTTTGAAGGGGCACAAAACACTTCCTGCCCCGAAACCCACCAATAGCTTTAGGACACGTGGCCTGGTGATTAGCGCCAGGTGAGTGTGATTAAGTAGCACAGGTGTGGCAGCACTAGGCGCCCCGGTGCTCACAGGATCTGTGCAGAAGAGGAGAGCTCCACCGGGAGCTCCACCGGGAGCAGCGGATCCGTGGATTTGTATGTGACAGCAGCGCTTCTGTTTTACGCTCTTCTAACGCGCATTTAGCCCCAGCAACATGGACATGTGAAAGTTTATCACTGCAGCTCCAGAACAGCGAAACACTGGAAAGGCGCATATTTGGCCACGGCACGTGCAGCTCCAGGACGCCAAACTCTCAAAAAGGCGCATATTTGGCCACAGCACGTGCAGCTCCAGGACGCCAAACTCTCAAAAAGGCGCATATTTGGCCACAGCACGTGCAGCTCCAGGACGCCAAACTCTCAAAAAGGCGCATATTTGGCCACAGCACGTGCAGCGCCATGCTACGGGTCTGCGGAGACGGCGCGGCGGCGGGGCTACAGAGACGGTGCGGCGGCGGGCTACGGTGGACGATGACAGCAGCGGCGGAGACGGAGACGGCGCCAGCGCCCAGATCACCGCGGCCAGCATGTTGAACCAGGTGAAGAAGCCAACACCAGATAAGATTTACCAATATGGTTTTACCTGTTGCCTGACCAGCCGAGACCCAACCGTACAGACTTTTACTACTTTACTACTTTATAAAGCCTGTTACAGTCGAACCGGATGTTTCTGAAGTCCCTCATACAGGTGGGATCATAACAAAGGGGAAATATCACTTGGGCTTTTGCCAACTGGATAAACTGAACTGAATTTCTTTGCGGTACAATAATCCATTTGGTGACTGTTTTGGCTGGTCATGCAACTTCACCCGTTGGTGAACTCGACCGATTATCGCAATGTTTGGGTTTTTGTCGCAGTGTTGGTGAATAATGTTCGTGCTGCCGCTGTTTCTCGCTCTGCTTGGTTTTTTTAATGCAATGTGGTTTTAATAATGCTTTGTTGGGCTTTCATATGGCATTTGTGGCAATGCTTCTGTTGAGAGGAAACGCTGTGTTTTCATAGTGTAGATGCGTCTAAATATAAGGGGAAAATGGGGGTTTAACATGTCGTGAAATTTTCTGGAAAAAGGTAAGTGAACACTGAGAAATGAAACAGGCCAGAACCCGATACTCAGAAAAACAAGAGGCCCGGTAGAGTTCAATTTGTCAACTGGGTATAGAGTTTTTGGTAGATGTTTCACTGCTCATCCAAGCTGTTTCTTCTGTTCTTGTCCACTTAACAAAGTGAACTCGACCCTTTGCCATTTTTAGCTGATGATTAATGCCGTAAACAGGGAGGTCATTATAGTTCTATGGGTGAGGTAGGCAGGCTTTACGAATTTCTTATGATCCGTTCTTCACCATTGCCAGTGCTCCAGGAGCAGGTGAGGCAGGCGCATTTCACGAATTTCTTAGTACCCCCCCCCCCCCCCAACTCTGTACATTGAGCATACAGCCCGCAGCCACGTAGTTCTATGCCCGCAGCCACGTAGTTCTATGCCCGCAGCCACGTAGTTCTATGCCCGCAGCCACGTAGTTCTATGCCTGCAATTTCCCATAGAAGCACAAGGCATTTTTTGCTAAGTCACACTGCTCGTGTTCGGCTGACAGGGCTTCCACAGCTTTCATAAAGGTTGAATTTTGTAGGGATTATAATGTATTTTTACAATAAGAACTTAAAAAAATAAATAAATAATCATCAAAGCACCTAAAAATCAGCTTTGTAATGGTTAGCCTAGCTCCTCTCTGGTCAGAACTACGTTTCTGACGTCACACGTTGGGCTGCGGAAGTAAAACTTTTTTGGGGTCATGCGCCAAGGAGCACAGCCCATTTAAAACAATATGGCGCCATTTTGGATTCATCCAGATTTTATTATAGTTCTATGGGCCATTGGATTTTTAACCTTGCTGTGCTAAACTGTGCTAACTAGTAGTGTACTGCTAATCGCTACTGGGACAATTAATTACTAACCATTTAGTTTTCAGGTTTTGGATGGAGTCTAACCTTTTTCTTTTTTTTTTTTTTACAGGCAGCAGTTTTTTGTAATGTTTTTACATAACAATTACATTAAAGTTAAAACATGTCTGCCATTATATTACTAACCCATACGTGTTTTTAGGCTGGCGTCTAACCTTTTTTTAATTTTTTACAGGAAGCAGTTTTTCTATCACCATGTTTTTAAGCATTTATTGTTATTACATAAGCTAATGCTGTGAATCTACTTAAATTCATGTCTAGTTTACTGACTAACACATTTTCTGGTTTTAGGATGGCGTCTAACCTTTTTTACAAGCAGCAGTTTAAATTATCACTGATTTTAAGCATTTATTGTCCCTAAAACAAGCTAAAATCTACTTAAATTCATGTCTAGTTTATTTTAATACAGCTAAAGCTAAAACATACTGCATATTCAAATTCATGTCTTGTTTACTGACTTAACACATTTTCCGGTTTTAGGATGGCGTCTAACCTTTTTTACAGGGAGCAGTTTTATTATTGCCATGTTGATTTAAGCATTTATTGTCCATTGTAAAGCCAAGTCTTAATGTCTTGCAACTATAGCAGATTTTAGATTATTATTTGAACACAGCTAAGGCTTAAACATGTGTTATGTTACTGACTAGCCTAGCATAGCTAAACTGTTGCTGCTAGTTGTGTACTGCTAAGATAAACGCTACTGTGACATATAATTTACATGTGGTGGTGGGGAGGTGTCTAACCTTAACATGCTAATCCAGCCTTTTACAGGTAGCACTGGGATATTTGGCCTAGCACAGAGTGTGGACGACTGAGAAATGAACGTTCACCTCTATTTGAAGTCAAAACGCCAAAAAATGTCTCAGGAGAACACCTCAAGAGATGAAATGCCCAAAAATATGGAATGAATAAAGAAACTATATCATTTAAAATGGATGCACAAACTTAATTCACCCAAACACCTTTCATACCCAAATACATCAAGGTTAAAGAAAATGGAGCCCTGAGGAGCCATCTATTAAAGTGCAAACGCTGAACAGTGACTAAACAATTACATTTTTCAAAAATGGATTGCACTGTGGACAACCTACAAACAAAACATGTCCTGGGACTGATCTGGAGGAAAGGAGTCTTACCTGGCACAAAGAGTTTGAATGTTGATCCTGGGATCCCAAAGGAAGGAAAGACGAAGGCTGGAGGCTGAGAGAATCGCACAAGATGGAGAAATGTTCAAACCCGAATATTTTAAATCAAGCTGATGTTTACTTTCCCTTGTGAGGGGAATTCACTCTTTGCATTTAAGCCATTTATCACCTTGACTTTTGGGCCAAACACCAGCTGAGTGTAATGGCTCAAACCTTCTTCCTGCTGCTGGTTTCACAGGTTTTATTGGTCTGTCCCTGCAGACTTAAACTCTGTAGGTATTTGAGGTCTGTCCAGGCAGACTTGAACTCTGTAGGTATTTGGGGTCTGTCCGTGCAGACTTAAACTCTGTAGGTATTTGAGGTCTGTCCGTGCAGACTTGAACTCTGTAGGTATTTGAGGTCTGTCCGTGCAGACTTGAACTCGGTAGGTATTTGGGGTCTGTCCGTGCAGACTTAAACTCTGTAGGTATTTGAGGTCTGTCCGTGCAGACTTGAACTCTGTAGGTATTTGGGGTCTGTCCGTGCAGACTTAAACTCTGTAGGTATTTGAGGTCTGTCCGTGCAGACTTAAACTCTGTAGGTATTTGAGGTTCTCTGTGAACCTTGTGTCATCTCAAAACTGAATATGCCGACAATGTTTGTTACTGTAAGGTTTTGGTTTTGGGCCTGAACTGGTGTGTGCCAGACTCTAAACATTGGCACAGTTCTAAATGATCTAAATGTGAAACAGGTTTAAGCACTGATGTGTGATGGTCTCATGAGTCTGAGACAATAAAACCCCTGATTACAAACTAACATTTCCACAGGTTTAACTGTTTTTGTTTTTTACTTTGCTTAGTCAGTTCCAGGCCAAGAGCCTGACCTCGACTTACTGAATTTGATGGGTTTGTATTTGATTTTGTCTGAACTGGTCTAACTTTGGGCCAGATTTGGACTGGTTTGAGTGTAATAACTCTGGTCTTAACCTTTACACTAGACTGAAAAACTGGTTATTCTAAACTAACACTTCCACAGGTTTAACTGATTCTTCTGTTCATTTAGTGTGAAAACCAGGTCTGAACTGAAAATCTTGGGTTTTTAAATGTGTTTTGTATTTGAGTTTGTCTGAGGTGGTCTAACTTTGGGCCAGATTTGGGACTGGTTTGAGTGTAATAACTCTGGTCCTGAGCCTTACACTGGACTGAGATACTGGTTATTCTAAACTTCCACAGGTTTAACTGATTTTTCTGTTCATTTAGCATCAAAACCAGGTCTGAACTTGACAATCTTGGGTTTTTAAATGTGTTTTGTATTTGGTTTGGTCTAAATGTGCCCGATTTGGACTGGTTTGAGTGTAATTGCTCTGGTCTTAACACTTCCACAGGTTTAACTGATTATTCTGTTCATTTAGTGTGAAAACCAGGTCCGAACTTGACAATCTTAGGTTTTCTTTTTGTTTAGTTTGTTTTGAACTGGTCTAAATGTGCCAGATTTGGACTGGTTTAGAGTGCGATGGCTCTGAACTGAGATACTGGTTATTCTAATCTCAAACTCTTCCTCAGGTTTGCATTGTTAATTGACCCTTTAAACCATCTGTTAACATTTCTTTTTGAACACTGTGATTTAACACAAGGTTAAGTGTCTTACTAATGTTGTGGGTCATTGCTGCCATTTTGTTTGTTTGTTGTTGATTCTGACTCTTCTGAAATCTCAGTGTTTTACCTAAACTGTTAAACGAGTCTCCACAGGTCCCAGAGGCTGTTTGTGGTGAGTATCTGCACTTACTAACACACTAACCTTACAAAAACACGGGCGGTGGGTTAATCCAGCCACAGAGGGCGCTGTGCCCCTCTGTGCCAGTCCCCAGCCTGGACAAATGGAGAGGGTTGCTTTGGCATAAAACCACCGCCTTTATCATGATCCACACATGAGAAACCCTTTATTATTCGCCTGTGTACGTCTCTAAAGCTCAGTGCTCTGTTCACCTGCTGATGTCATGCAGTGGTGGTTTGAGAGTTAACGGCTACTTTTTTTATCTTTAGTTTCATGGAGATGGTGAAACTCCGCTCAGTCTCCGTCTCCTCAGAAACGACGATGCTTCAGGGCCGAAGAAGCCGCTGGACACCGACTAATGCTGAACTGGAGGAGATGGAAAAGCTTGAAGCACTTGTTGAACCTGCAGGTCGGGCTACTTTAAAAATAACAAAAATAACATTTAGAATTTATTTTATTTAAAAAAAATGAAAAAGTGATTTATTTTCTCTTTGATTGCTGGTAATTTATTGCAAAAAATTTATAATTTTGTTGTAGTTTTAACAGTTGTAGTGGTTCTGAATTATGCAAAGGAGGAAAAGCTACACAATAGTTTCTCTGGAGCTTAATCGTGTGCAGGCCTCTTTTTCATCATGCAGTGTTTACATTTTATTTCTTTGGCACTTTATGTACAGGACATAATGATTTTACTCTTTATATAATTATATTACTCTTATTATATTTATATATCTGTTATTAATGGCACTCTTTGGTTTTTCATGGCAGGTGTGTGGCTGAGCTTTCGGGTGGTGAACAGTGCATCTCCTGCACTGCGCCGTTTGTTCCTGGTGATGGAGACGACGGCCCAGACCATGTGCTCCGGTTTAAAGCAGCCTTCACGTCTGACCTGTCAAAGCGGAAGGAAAGCACCAGTGTCCAGTGGTCGAAAATGGCAACAGCTCTTCACCCCAGATTTAAGGACCTGAAAAGCCTCCTGAGATCTGAAAGAGGAAGTCTGGAAGCTTCAGGCTGTTTGCTTCTCACAGGGAAATGGACCCAGATCCACCTCAAAATAAAATAAACCTCCTGTTGGCTGATTCAGATGAAGTGAACCCAGAATCGGACATGACTGTGGCTCGGTGCAGAGGTGAGGACTGAACACACAGCGGCCGACCCGAGCTCGGCACCTCTGGCAAACAAATATCTGGCTCCACCTGCAGCAGCGGTGCCGTGTGAAAGACTTTTCTCACTCTGTTCATACACTGATGTTACATATTACTAAGTTCACTGCTGTTATTTCAAGCTAAGAAGTGTGTGTTTGTAATGTTGCTATTTTATTTTTGAATAAGCATAAGAGTGTAATCTGACTCAAAGTTCTGACTCTGCTCTGCACTTTTCTGAAAGAAAATAAACAAAAGGTCAAAAAGGAAATTCTTTTTGTGTTTGAGTCTCAATTAAGAAACGGTGGTAATTGCTTTACATTATGGCTTTAAAACTGAAAATGCAAAATAACACAATTTTAAACATGCAATGCGATTATAAATATATCATTTTGATATGCAGCTTTGTACTAATAACTGGATAATGGTTTATGGTTTAAATTAGGGCTGTCAAATGATTAATTTGGTTTGGACTGGATCAGCCCTGGTTTGAATCCTACTTGTCCCACAGACAACAGTGTGTTTCCCTGTCTGGTTTTAAATCTTCCTTCACTGTCCAACGGGGTTCCCCAAGGTAGCATTTTAGGACCCATTTTATTTAGTGTTTTTATTAATGATTTCCCGGAAATGTGTCCAAATGTCAATGTCCAGCTGTATGCTGACGATGCTGTAATTTTCACACATGCTAAAACTGTACAAGAAGCATCAGAAAAGTTAAAATCAGCCATGACTCAAGTCCAAAAGTGGGTCAAGAACTCATTCTTACAACTCAATATAAAGAAAACTGTTTGCATGTTCAGTAAATTAAAACTGAGCTGCAGCAGTCCAATGTTTTCCTGGACAGAGTAGAACTCAGTCTCGTCAAAGAGTTTAAATACTTGGGACTGACGCTGGACCCGACATTAACATTCAAGAAACACATTAAGCACCTCACAAAAACTGTTAATTTTAACTTGGTGAATTTTAGACAGGCAAAGACCCTTTATGACTCTATATGCGGCACAAATGTTTTTACACTCCATGATTCTGTGGCATATAGAGTCCTGCATAACCACATGGGCACTTGCTGCTGGCACAACACTTAAACCAGTTGAATCACTTTGTAAAAAAGCTTTAAAAATATTGGACAATAAACCATTCTCAGTCCACCACTGCACTATTTTAGACAAGTATAAATTGCTTAATTTTAATAATTTTGTTCATTTTAAAAATGGTTGTTTTATATATAAAGTTTTACATGGGCTCCTCCTCCGCTACAGGATTTTATTAAAACAAAGACTGTCTGTGGGATGGGAACTAGGGCCATGGCCCGGGGGAACTGTGAGGTCCACACAGAAGCACCACGTTTGGACAAACTGCTCTCAGTCAGAGGCACCAAGTTCTGGAACTCTCTCCCAGTATCAATAAGAGAGACTCCAACACCGGCCACTTTCAAATCACACTTGAAACAGTGGCTAAAGGAAAACCAGACTTGTGGACACTTCTAAATTTTTTAATGTTTTAACGTTTTAATGTTGCTGTTACTATCACCTGTCATTGTTAGGGCCGAGCCCCTACAGGGCGTAGGGCCTATTGCTTTCGCAACGATGATGCCTGGGTGAAGCCCAGGGATCATCAGCGAAGCTCAGCGATAGCTGAATTTTTTTGATAACTGTCACGGTTTACGTGCGGCGAAGCTGCAAAATTTGTTCAGATTTTTTGCAATTTTCTAACGTCAAAATTTGCTCCCGTTCGGCCATACAAAGTCCGATTGGGCTCAAATTTTAATCACTTGTAAAACTTTCGTGCCAAAGCCGACTAATTGTGACACGAGCAAAATTGGTGTGATAGCGCCCCCTGCAGGACACAACAAAATTTTGCATGGAGGGCCAAATTTTAGTTTCTCTAAAATGCACCAAATTTGGCCCAAAATTGCTTTGGGTCATTTCAATCAAAAACGCCAATGTAAACCATATGGTATTTTGAACCGTGTTGCCATGGTGATGCGCGAAAGCTCCAATGTTATCCTAATGGGAAAGATGACATAAATTCCCATTCATGAAAAATATTTTACTTTCACAGAATATTCTCAAATTTGGCACAATGACTCTTCATGTCATCCCGACCAAAAAAGTCAATGGCAACCATATGGTATATTTCACTGGGTTGCCATGGCGATGCGCCAAAGCCTCCATGTTATCCTTATGGGAAAATTTCAACAATTTCTTACTTTTCAAAGTGATATAGCGTCTTATTAGTTTCATTCAAGAATGTGAAATTTGGCACAGTGATTCTTCAGGTCAGTCCAAACAAAAAAGTCCGAGGGGCCAAAGTTGTATTTTGCACGGTGTTGCCATGGCGATGTCCCAAAGTGCCCATATTCGTCAATGTTAACACATCAGCATCTCCAGTGTGTGTGGACTTTATGTGTTTAGTGACAAGTTCAGCCCAAAGCCACAAACACACAGAGACAAGAGGCTCATCAGCGCCACCCGGGGAGCATCAGCGCCACCCGGGGAGCTTCAGCGCCACCCGGTCGGCCGAGTCGGGTCGGCCGAGTGATGCGGCCTGCGAGGGCCGTTCGATGCCGCTTGCGGCTTTAATTATTATTATTATTATTATTATTATTATTATTATTATTATTATTATTATTATTATTATTATTAAGATTTTAATACACATTTTGCTAAATTACAGTTATTAAATTTGTAGATGTTGATTAGACTATTACAAATAAATTAGCACCTTTATTTAGTTTAAAGGTCCGACATGACATAAAACTGAATCTTTGAGCTTTAACGTAGTTTCCTGGAGTTGTCTTTTGTTTCATTCATGTTTAACACAAAATGCCTGAATATTTAGGCTGAGTTCTTCTCAAACTGAAAACCCTTAGTTCCACCTTGTGATGTCATGTGGTACTACAAGAGGTGCTCCACCATGTTTTTAAACTCCATGCATCTTCACTCAAATCATTTGGATAAATTCAGCTCTGGAATTTACTGAACTAAAGATAGAAGGAGCTGCTCACTTGAGAACTACTGCTTATCGACATCTTAAAGTTGGAACAGAGCATTTAGAGCTTTGGAAATGTAGACAGGCTAATAATATAAGGTTACTCGTGTGAATGAAACAAATCAGAACATTTTTATGCATTTCCTAACTGCTCCATGTTGATACTGTTTTTTGAATAATATTTGAAAATAACATATTAGCTCCATAAACAAGGTCCATCTAATATGTTTTTGCTACGCACAGTGTTTCTTCTGAAAGTGTAAAATTAGGTCTGCACCTTATTCCCCTAATGAGACAGTCACATTTGGCACAGCACTGGCTGTTTGGAGCCCAGCGTAGCCTAGCGACAGCCAATGGGAGCGCAGCATGCGGGTGGAGGAAGCAGATAAAGTGGGGGCTCTCACAGGCTCCAGTGGAACTTGTACTCAGTTACATTTACTCACTTTACTCGCATACTTTTTAGAGTACTTTTCCAGACGCATTATTCTTACTTAATACTTAATATTTTTTTATTGAGGTAGCAGTACTCTTACTTGAGTAAAAGTTGTGGTTCCTCTTCCCACTGTGAGTCGAAAGTGACAAAAGTTTTGTGTGGACAATAAGACATTTGAATATTTGTGTGTCTTGTTGCTCCTTCAGATATGATTTGTCAAATTTTTAGGCCCGAACCCCTACAGGGCGTAGGGCCTATTGCTTTCACAACGATGATGCCTGAACTTCGTCCCTCGATCGCTCTCTCCGTGAACAGCAGTATCCTAGCCGATGTATGCGTATTTGTTCCTGCTAACAAGTCATCGTCAACATTGAGTGAATGGGTGAAAACACTCAATGTTGACAAAAGTAGCACGAAGCGCCTCCTGTCCCCCAAACACACTCCTGACATCAAGCTGTATCCAAGCCGACGGCATGGGCCATATTTACAGCTGCTAAAATGAATGGAAATCAATGGGAGTCAATGGCGGCCCCAACAAGATAGTGAATGACGAGCGCGTAAGCGCTTGTCATTCACCAATGACCCCACGGTGACGTGGGGAATCTCGAAAGCTTTCAAAAAATGTATAATATGTCTTTCCTATGTAAAAGGATATATTGTTTTTGCTAAAAAAAAAGTTTCCTTTTTTTTTTAAAGATTTATTTCATTCTTCTTTTTCTTCTGCTCTTTGAGCTCTAATTTGACCCCCTGAACACGCTCAAAAACTCACCAAATTTTGCCCAAAATTCAGAAGTGGTGAAAAATTTGAGAAAATATATGTTGCATGTGTGGGCATAAAAAAGTGCAAAAGTCAAAATACATTGCGCCTATGGGAGACGTCCCGACCTAAAGTTTGTCGTACAGTCACGAAATTCGGTACAGACATTCCTCATGTCAAGACAGAAAAAAATATTATTATGGCCACGCCCCTGACAAACCAGAAGGCGGCATTTTCGCTCACGTCGCATTTGAACGAACTCCTCTGAACATAAAGAGTGACGCACATCATCTAGAGAAGTCGGGCATCAAACGATAGCTAAATTTTTTCATCACTGTCACGGTTTACATGCGGCGAAGCTGTAAAAATTGTTCACATTTTTTGCAATTTTCCAATGTCAAAATTTCCATTCATGAAAAATATTTTACTTTCACAGAATATTCTCATATTTCGCACAGTGACTCTTCATGTCATCCCAATCAAAAAAGTCAACGACAACCATATGGTATATTTCACTGGGTTGCCATGGCGATGCGCCAAACCTCCATGTTATCCTAATGGGAAAATTTCTACAATTTCTTACATTTCAAAGTGATATAACGGCTTAATAGTTTTATTGAAGAACGTGAAATTTCGCACAGTGATTCTTCAAGTCAGTCCGAACAAAAAAGTCAGTGGGGCCAAAGTTGTATTTTGCACGGTGTTGCCATGGCGATGTCCCACACTGCCCATATTCGTCAATGTTAACACATCGGCATCTCCAGTGTGTGAACTTTGTGTTTAGTGACAAGTTCAGCCCAAAGCCACAAACACACAGAGACAAGAGGCTCATCAGCGCCACCCGGGGGAGTGTCGGGTCGGCCGAGTGCGATGTGCGGCCCGCGAGGGCCATTCGATTCCGCTTGCGGCTTTAATTGTGTCTATCTTCTGAAAATGCCAGATTTTGAGCATTATTTAATGTTTTGTTCTTCAAATTACACTTTAAATTCTAAATCAGATGTTGCTCTTACTTGAGTAACCAGTTCGTACTTGAGTACTATTATTTTGATGTAACTTTTACTTGAGTACAGTTTTGGACTCCTCCAGGACCTTTGGCTGGTGCACACAGAGCGGCCCCCTCACAGAGCGGCCCCCTCACAGAGCGGCCCCCTCACAGAGCGGCCCCCTCACAGAGCGGCCCCCTCACAGACCGGCCCCCTCACAGTCCGGTCCCCTCACAGAGCGGCCAGGTGAGGAGGAAGATGGAGAGGAATGCTAAAGTGTGGAGGGGAGAGCACTGACCCCTGCAGACAGACACCTCAGGGCCCTGACAAGCTCCATGTCACACAGACTGTGCCCACAGAATCACCAAGTGTGGACGCCCAGCACAGACTAGAGCTGCTTGTTCACCAGCCAGAACTTCAGTAAAGTTCAACTGAAAAACAACAAAACCAATTTACAACTATAGACTTAAGCGTGAAATAAAAGGTCCATATTGCACCACTTTCTGATCTATGTTTTAACATTGTTTCCTCATCACAAACAGACCTGGAGTTGGGTTTTGTTTCATTCACACATTTAACACACAAGCTCTGCAGATTTAGGCTGAGCTCTTCTCTTAAAAAAAAGAAAACACTCTGTTCCACCTTGTGATGTCATATGATGTATTAACAGAAAGTGCTCCACTGTGTTGTTAAACTCCACCGTGACGAGAATCATTTGGATAATTTCTCCCCTGGAATGTCCAGTCTCTGCTGAACAAAAGGTAAAAGGAGCTGTTCACTTGAAAATGACCACTGGAACATTCTGAGCTTTGGAAATGTCGACAGATTAATAATAAACATTTAATCAAATGTGTGAATGAAACAAAACACAAGTCCAGGTCTGTTTTTCAGGAGGTAACAACATTCTAATGTGGCTTAAAGCTCCCAACAGTCCATTTGGTATAATATTGGACTTTTAAGTACAACGAGATTTTATTTGCCACAACAGAACTTGCGGCAGTAGCTCAATTGACACTTTCACACGATAGTGTGAGACGTTCCCTCAAAGGGATAAATGCACGGAAAGCCCCTGGCCCCGACAACATCCCTGGTCGTGTCCTGAGAGACTGTGCTGTGGAGCTCACTGACATCTCACTGACATCTTCAACATCTCACTGAGCCAAGCTGTTGTCCCCACGTGCCTCAAGACCACCACCATCATCCCAGTCCCGAAGAAGCCGACTCCCACCTGCCACAATGACTACCGCCCGGTTGCACTCACTCCCATCCTTATGAAGTGCTTCGAGCGGCTGGTCATGCAACACATCAGGTCTTCCCTCCCCCCCACCCTGGATCCCTTCCAGTTTGCATATCGGTCTAATCGCTCTACCGATGATGCCATCTCCATCGCCCTCCACTCAGCCCTCACCCACCTGGAGACCAACAATTCACACGTCAGAATGCTGTTCATCGACTTCAGCTCAGCATTTAACACCATCATCCCCCAGCAGCTCATCCACAAACTGGACCAAATAGGACTCAGCACCTCCCTGTGTAACTGGCTGCTGGACTTCCTGACGGGGAGACCACAGTCAGTTCGGGTAGGAAACAACACATCCAGCACGGTCGTGATGAACACAGGGGCCCCCCAGGGATGTGTGCTGAGCCCCCTCCTCTTCACCCTTCTTACACAGGACTGCTCCCCAACATCCAGCTCCAACCTTTTCATCAAGTTTGCGGATGACACAACTGTGCTCGGTCACATCCACAACAACGATGAGACGAGCTACAGGAGTGAAGTAAACAGGCTAGCCACGTGGTGTAAGGACAACAATCTCCACCTGAACGTGGAGAAGACGAAGGAGATTGTTGTGGACTTCAGGAGAGCGCACATCCAGCATGCTCCACTCACCATCAACGGTGCTGCAGTGGAGCGAGTGAGCAGCACCAAGTTCCTGGGTGTGCACATCTCTGAGGACCTCTCCTGGAGCAGCAACTCTGCATCACTGGCCAAAAGAGCCCAACAACGCCTTTACTTCCTCCGCAAACTGAAAAGAGCAAGAGCCCCGACCCCATCCTCCGGACATTCTACAGAGGCACCATCGAGAGCATCTTATCCAGCTGCATCACGGTGTGGTACGGCTCTTGCACCGCGTCCTGCAAAAAGACTCTGCAGCGCATCGTCAGAGCAGCTGAGAGGATCATCGGTGTCCCTCTCCCTCCTCTACAGGACATTTATCACTCCCGCCTCACCCGCAAAGCCATCAGGATTGCAGGTGACCCCACCCACCCATCTCACAGCCTCTTCAGCCCGCTGCCATCAGGGAGGAGACTGCGGAGCCTCCAGGCCAGAACCAGCAGGCTCCGGGACAGTTTCTTCCACCAGGCTGTCAGAGGACTTAACTCTCTCCCTGCCCTACCCCCACTTCTCCCTCTGCCCCCCCTCGGCCCCCTGTCACCTACTAAGAACACTGCAAACTCTAATGCACTACCTCACTTTTTTACATTATATGGACAATCAGTGACTGTTATTCATACATTTTTGCACTACTTCACTTTTTTACCTGTAAATATTGTTTTGTCTATTGTGTCTGTTTACTTTGAGTGTTTGCACATTTTTGGCTTGTTTTTGCGCACTTCTGTCTGTTTGTACATTTTGTTGTTTGCACATTTGTTTTATACTTGAATTTTTTTATTGGAATGTTTTTAATGTTTGCACTGAGGTGGGAGAGGACAGCAATTTCATCTGTGCTATATATATTTTGTATGTATATGCACATGTGACAATAAAGGAAATTGAATTGAATTGAATTGAATTGAATTGGTAGAGCGTTCATACACGGATATGAAGGTAGATGTGACCCCAGCTTCCACAGGTTCACACTGTTGTTGTGTACATGGACAAGACACTTAACAACATGAAGATTCTTCATTTAAGGTTGAGGTACAAATTAAACTCGTCTTATTCACTTCAGCTGGAGGATCTGACCTGTACCAACACGGCCTCGGACTTTAAACATGGGTCATGATTTTTGTCTGGCCCCTCGTCCAGACGCTTGAGTGTGTCAGAGTTTACACACACTTTAGTCCACTGCTACATTCACCTCCACTTCCCCTCTGCTCCACTGTCAGCCATTATCAGCACTCCACTGAGCACCTGGACTCACCACTTTATGACCAGTCCAGACCTCACAGCAATTATGCTCCACAATGTGTGACCACAGCTCTGGACTTTAACACTGCTCAGTCAGGCCTGGATTTATGAAGCATGTTACCGAGGCCAGACACACACAGACCGGACACACACAGCCCAGACACACACAGACCAGACACACACAGGCCGGACACAGACAGGCCAGACACACACAGACCGGACACACACAGGCCAGACACACACAGACCAGACACACACAGACCGGACACACACAGACCGGACACACACAGACCGGACACACACAGACCGGACACACACAGGCCGGACACACACAGGCCGGACACACACAGGCCGGACACACACAGACCGGACACACACAGGCCGGACACACACAGGCCAGACACACGCAGGCCGGACACACGCAGGCCGGACACACACAGGCCAGACACACACACAGACCAGACACACACAGACCGGACACACACAGACCGGACACACAGACCGGACACACACAGGCCGGACACACACACAGGCCGGACACACACAGACCGGACACGCACAGACCGGACACGCACAGGCCGGACACGCACAGGCCGGACACGCACAGGCCGGACACGCACAGGCCGGACACGCACAGGCCGGACACGCACAGGCCGGACACGCACAGGCCGGACACGCACAGGCCGGACACACACAGGCCGGACACACACAGGCCGGACACACACACAGGCCGGACACACTCACAGTCCTGACACACACAGACCGGACACACACAGGCCGGACACACACAGGCCGGACACACACAGGCCAGACACACACAGGCCAGACACACACAGGCCGGACACACACAGGCCGGACACACACAGACCAGACACACACAGACCAGACACACACAGACCGGACACACACAGGCCGGACACACACAGGCCGGACACACACAGGCCGGACACACACAGACCGGACACACACAGACCAGACACACACAGGCCGGACACACACAGGCCGGACACACACAGACCAGACACAGACAGAGCAGACACAGACAGACTGGACACACACAGACCGGACACACACACAGGCCAGACACACACAGGCCGGACACACAGACCAGACACACAGGCCGGACATACACAGACCAGACACACACAGGCCGGACACGCACAGGCCGGACACGCACAGGCCGGACACGCACAGGCCGGACACACGCACAGGCCGGACACACGCACAGGCCGGACACACGCACAGGCCGGACACGCACAGGCCGGACACGCACAGGCCGGACACACGCACAGGCCGGACACACGCACAGGCCGGGACACACGCACAGGCCGGACACGCACAGGCCGGACACGCACAGGCCGGACACGCACAGGCCGGACACGCACAGGCCGGACACGCACAGACCGGACACACACAGACCGGACACACACAGTCCGGACACACACAGACCAGACACACACAGGCCGGGCATACACAGGCCGGGCATACACAGGCCAGACACACACAGACCAGACACACACAGGCCGGACACACACAGACCGGACACACACAGACCGGACACACACAGACCGGACACACACAGACCGGACACACACAGACCAGACACACACAGGCCGGACACACACAGGCCGGACACACACAGACCAGACACACACAGGCCAGACACACACAGACCAGACACACACAGGCCGGACACACACAGACCAGACACACACGGGCCAGACACACACGGGCCAGACACACACGGGCCGGACACGCACAGACCGGACACGCACAGGCCGGACACGCACAGACCGGACACACACAGGCCAGACACACACAGACCGGACACGCACAGGCCAGACACACACAGACCAGACACACACAGGCCGGACACACACAGACCAGACACACACAGGCCCGACACACACAGGCCGCACCCACACAGGCCGGAAACACACAGACCAGACACACAGGCCGGACATACACAGACCAGACACACACAGGCCGGACACGCACAGGCCGGACACGCACAGGCCGGACACGCACAGGCCGGACACGCACAGGCCGGACACACGCACAGGCCGGACACACGCACAGGCCGGACACACGCACAGGCCGAACACGCACAGGCCGGACACGCACAGGCCGGACACATGCACAGGCCGGACACACGCACAGGCCGGACACACACAGACCAGACACACACAGGCCGGACACACACAGGCCGGACACACACAGACCAGACACACACAGGCCAGACACACACAGACCGGACACGCACAGGCCAGACACACACAGACCAGACACACACAGGCCGGACACACACAGACCGGACACACACAGACCGGACACACACAGGCCAGACACACACAGACCAGACACACACAGACCGGACACACAGACCGGACACACACAGGCCGGACACACACAGACCGGCACACACACAGGCCAGACACACACAGACCAGACACACACAGGCCGGACACACACAGACCAGACACACACAGGCCGGACACACACGGGCCGGACACACACAGACCAGACACACACAGACCGGACACACACAGGCCGGACACACACAGGCCGGACACACGCAGGCCGGACACACGCAGGCCGGACACACGCAGGCCGGACACACGCAGGCCGGACACACGCAGACCGGACACACGCCGGCCGGACATACGCAGGCCGGACACACACAGACCAGACACACACAGGCCGGGCATACACAGGCCGGACACACACAGCCCAGACACACACAGACCGGACACACACAGACCGGACACACACAGACCGGACACACACAGGCCGGACACACACAGGCCAGACACACACAGACCAGACACAGACAGACCAGACACACACCGGCCAGACACACACAGGCCAGACACACACAGACCGGACACACAGGCCAGACACACACAGGCCAGACACACACAGGCCGGACACACACAGACCGGACACACACAGGCCAGACACACACAGACTGGACACACACAGGCCGGACACACACAGACCGGACACACACAGGCCAGACACACACAGGCCGGACACACACAGGCCGGACACACACAGGCCGGACACACACAGGCCGGACACACACAGACCAGACACACAGGCCGGACACACACAGACCAGACACACACAGGCCGGACACGCACAGGCCGGACACGCACAGGCCGGACACGCACAGGCCGGACACGCACAGGCCGGACACGCACAGGCCGGACACGCACAGGCCGGACACACGCACAGGCCGGACACACGCACAGGCCGGACACACGCACAGGCCGGACACGCACAGGCCGGACACGCACAGGCCGGACACGCACAGGCCGGACACGCACAGGCCGGACACGCACAGGCCGGACACGCACAGGCCGGACACACACAGGCCTGACACACACAGGCCTGTCACACACAGGCCTGACACACACAGGCCAGACACACACAGACCAGACACAGACAGACCAGACACACACAGACCGGACACACACAGGCCGGACACACACAGACAAGACAGCTCAAACACACACACCCCCGACACAGACAGACCGGACACACAGGCCAGACACTCACAGTCCGGACACACACAGGCCAGACCCACACAGACCGGACACACACAGACCAGACACACAGGCCGGACACACACAGACCCGACACACACAGTCCTGACACACACAGCAAGGACACACACAGACCAGACACACAGGCCGGGCACACACAGACCAGACACACACAGCCCGGACACACACAGGCCGGACACACACAGGCCGGACACACACAGGCCGGACACACACAGACCGGACACACGCACAGGCCGGACACACGCACAGGCCGGACACACGCACAGGCCGGACACGCACAGGCCGGACACACGCACAGGCCGGACACACGCACAGGCCGGACACACACACAGGCCGGACACGCACAGGCCGGACACGCACAGGCCGGACACGCACAGGCCGGACACGCACAGGCCGGACACGCACAGGCCGGACACGCACAGACCGGACACACACAGGCCGGACACACGCACAGGCCGGACACACGCACAGGCCGGACACACACACAGGCCGGACACGCACAGGCCGGACACACGCACAGGCCGGACACACGCACAGGCCGGACACACACACAGGCCGGACACGCACAGGCCAGACACACACAGGCCGGACACACACGGGCCGGACACACACGGGCCGGACACACACAGACCGGACACTCACAGGCCGGACACGCACAGGCCGGACACGCACAGGCTAGACACACACAGACCGGACACACACAGGCCGGACACACACAGGCCGGACACACACAGGCCGGACACACACAGGCCGGACACACACAGGCCAGACACACACAGGCCAGACACACACAGACCAGACACACACAGACCAGACACACACAGACTGGACACACACAGACAGACACACACAGACACAGACACACACACACACAGACCAGACACAGACAGACCAGACACACACAGACCGGACACACACAGGCCAGACACACACAGACTGGACAGGCCGGACACACACAGGCCAGACACACACAGACCGGACACACACAGGCCAGACACACACAGGCCAGACACACACAGGCCGGACACACACAGACCAGACACAGACAGACCAGACACACACAGACCGGACACACACAGGCCGGACACACACAGACCAGACAGGCCGGACACACACAGGCCGGACACACACAGGCCGGACACACACAGGCCGCACACACACACAGGCCACACACACACAGGCCGGACACACACAGACCAGACACACAGGCCGGACATACACAGACCAGACACACACAGGCCGGACACGCACAGGCCGGACACGCACAGGCCGGACACGCACAGGCCGGACACGCACAGGCCGGACACACGCACAGGCCGGACACACGCACAGGCCGGACACACGCACAGGCCGAACACGCACAGGCCGGACACGCACAGGCCGGACACATGCACAGGCCGGACACACGCACAGGCCGGACACGCACAGACCGGACACACACAGGCCAGACACACACAGACCGGACACGCACAGGCCGGACACGCACAGGCCGGACACGCACAGGCCAGACACACACAGACCAGACACACACAGGCCGGACACACACAGGCCGGACACACACAGGCCGGACACACACAGACCGGACACACACAGACCGGACACACACAGGCCGGACACACACAGGCCAGACACACACAGACCAGACACACAGACCGGACACACACAGACCGGACACACACACAGGCCGGACACACACAGAGGCCGGACACACACAGACCGGACACACACAGACCGGACACACACAGGCGGGACACACACACAGGCCGGACACACACAGACCGGACACACACAGACCGGACACGCACAGGCCGGACACGCACAGGCCGGACACGCACAGGCCGGACACACACAGACCGGACACACACAGGCCAGACACACACAGACCGGACACGCACAGGCCAGACACACACAGACCAGACACACACAGGCCGGACACACACAGACCAGACACACACAGGCCGGACACACACAGGCCGGACACACACAGACCGGACACACACAGACCGGACACACACAGACCGGACACACACAGACCGGACACACACAGGCCGGACACACACAGGCCAGACACACACAGGCCAGACACACACAGGCCAGACACACACAGGCCAGACACACACAGGCCGGACACACACACAGACCGGACACACACAGACCGGACACACACAGGCCGGACACACACAGACCGGACACACACAGACCGGACACACACAGTCCTGACACACACAGACCGGACACACACAGGTTGGACACACACAGTCCAGACACAATCTGGCAGGACACACACAGGACGTACACACACAGGCCGGACACACACAGGCCAGACACACACAGGCCAGACACACACAGACCGGACACACAGACCGGACACACACAGGCCGGACACACACAGACCAGACACACACGGGCCAGACACACACGGGCCAGACACACACGGGCCGGACACGCACAGACCGGACACGCACAGGCCGGACACGCACAGGCCGGACACGCACAGGCGGGACACACGCACAGGCCGGACACACGCACAGGCCGGACACACGCACAGCCCTGACACACACTGGCCGGACACACACAGACCTGACACTCACAGGCCGGACACCCACCGGCCGGACACTCACAGGCCTGACACACACAGACCCGACACACACAGGCCGGACACACACAGGCCGGACACACACAGGCCAGACACACACAGACCAGACACACACAGGCCGGACACACACAGACCGGACACACACAGGCCAGACACACACAGACTGGACAGGCCGGACACACACAGGCCAGACACACACAGACCGGACACACACAGACCCGACACACAGGCCGGACACACACAGCCCAGACACCCACAGACCTGACACCGACAGACCGGACACACACAGACCCCAGACACACAGGCCGGACACACACAGACCGGACACACACAGGCCAGACACACACAGACTGGACACAGACAGACCAGACACACAGGCCGGGCACACACAGACCGGACACACACAGGCCGGACACACACAGGCCGGACACACTCAGGCCGGACACACCCAGGCCGGACACACGCAGACCGGACACACGCAGACCGGACACACGCCGGCCGGACATACGCACAGGCCGGACACGCACAGGCCGGACACACGCACAGGCCGGACACACGCACAGGCCGGACACACACACAGGCCGGACACGCACAGGCCGGACACGCACAGGCCGGACACGCACAGGCCGGACACGCACAGGCCGGACACGCACAGGCCGGACACGCACAGACCGGACACACACAGGCCGGACACACGCACAGGCCGGACACACGCACAGGCCGGACACACACACAGGCCGGACACGCACAGGCCGGACACACGCACAGGCCGGACACACGCACAGGCCGGACACACACACAGGCCGGACACGCACAGGCCGGACACGCACAGGCCGGACACACGCACAGGCCGGACACACGCACAGGCCAGACACACACAGACCAGACACACACAGACCGGACACACACAGACCGGACACACACAGGCCGGACACACACAGACCGGACACACACAGGCCGAACACACACAGGCCAGACACACACAGACCGGACACACACAGACCGGACACACACAGACCGGACACACACAGGCCGGACACACACAGACCGGACACACACAGGCCGCTGGTGCCTAAGGTCAGACAGATCACAGCACAGACCACTGTCCAGAAGTGCTGCGCTAAAACATTAATGTGAAATCTTTTTATGGTGCAAATAAATGTGTAATGTGATGAAAATTTAAAGTCTTTGTTAATGTAACTTCTCCTGCTGGTTGTCTCAGGGAGATGTCATTGCTGTTATCGCTTTGCCTGCCACATTATGGTATTAGAATTTCTGCATTTATTCAGTTACAAGCAATATAAATGAATAGGCTAAAGCTTTATGCTATACTGTGGAACATTCAACGTAAAGAAATAATGATCTTCATATATAAGTGGGTCCACCATAAAGTTCTCCTCTACACGTTTAACATTTAGACTGAATAGTACACACAGCTCTCTGCCAAGGCCTCACAGAGGCTTCTATCAAGAGTAAATGTTGATCTGAGAGAACACAGCTCAGACTGTCTGACTAAATTCTTAGCTCCATCCTAAACACACATACCTTATTTCATGCTGGATTTGGATTTCAGACATTTCACTATATATATATATATATATCTATCTATATATATATATATATATATATATATATATATATATATATATATATATATATATATATATATATAGCCAGGACACCAGGTCAGAGGGGAGTTAACACTAACTCCCCAACCAGAGATTGGGAAGGAAGCCCCAATAAGTATCACGCTGAGCGAGGCAGCGACTGACCTGAAAGATAAGATCATGGCCCGGATGAACACAAGGCAACCCCGACGCCAGCTACACAGGCTAAGTGAAGTACCATCTGAAAGTCTGCTAGAGGATGTGAATGCAGTGATCCCTACCACAACCATCACTGAAACCAATGAGCTGATCTAGACTTCAGCAGCAGTGATCCTAGAGGTGTTGGGCTATAAGAGCCATGGGAGCCATGAGATATGATAACCACCATGGAAAAGACCGTTAGAGGCTAAAATCAAGGAAGTGCGGTGAGAAGTGAGCGACTGTCAGAGGCCCAGAAAGATGCAATGAAAAAGCAAGTACCTAAGAGGTACAGCCAGATGCCCATACCTGAAGCACTCAAAACTGACAAACAAAGGCTCCAAGCCTTGGCCAGCCGCCTAAAGAGGTACACGAAAGAGAATGAAGCCAGATGAATAAACCGCCTGTTCACAACACAACCTGCGAAAGTGTACGCTCAATGGCAGGGTAATAACAGCAGAGCAGACCCACCAAGGCTGGAGACTGAGAGGTACTGGAAAGACATATGGGAAAGAGAAGCATCACATAACACCGATGCACAGTGGCTGGTGGCTCTGAGAGCAGAACACAGCAACCTCCCTGAACAGAATCCAGTTACCATCTCAGTGGCAGACATCCAGGAAAGAGTCTCAGGCATGAAAAGTTGGACAGCACCAGGCCCTGACATGATCCACGCATACTGGCTAAAGAAGCTCACTGCTCTCCACGAGCGCCTAGCAGCACAAATGAACCAGCTGCTAAGGGATGGGACTCACCCTGAATGGCTAACCCAAGGGCGTACGATCCTGATCCTGAAGGATCCCGCAAAGGGTACAGTCCCATCCAACTATCGGCCAATAACCTGTCTCTCCACAACATGGAAGCTCATATCAGGCATAATTGCAGCTAAGATAAGCGGGCACATGGATGAATACATGAGTGCAGCACAGAAGGGCATCGGCAAAAACACCAGGGGAGCCAAACACCAACTCCTGGTTGACCGAACAGTCGCTCGTGACTGCAGAACCCGTCAGACCAACCTGTGCACTGCCTGGATTGATTACAAGAAAGCCTCTGACTCAATGCCACACACATGGATCACTGATGCCTGGAGCTGTACAATATCAACAGGACTCTAAGGGCATTCATTGCAAACTTGATGCGGTTGTGGAAAACCAACCTTGAAGCCAATGGCAAGACACTTGCACAAGTGACCATCAAATGTGGCATATACCAAGGAGACGCACTGTCCCCACTGCTGTTTTGTATAGGTCTGAACCCCCTCAGCCAAATAATCGACCACACTGGCTATGGATACCGACTCAGAAACGGGGCCATCATCAGTCACCTCCTCTACATGGATGACATCAAGCTGTACGCTAAGAGCGAGCGAGACATCGACTCACTGATCCACACCACCAGGATCTACAGCACAGACACTGGAATGTCATTTGGGCTCGAGAAATGTAGTAGGATGGTGACAAAGAGAGGGAAGGTAGTCCACACAGAGGGGGTCTCACTCCCAGAGGGAACAATAACAGACATTGAGGACAGCTACAAGTACCTTGGTATCCCACAGGCAAATGGCAACCTTGACAAGGTGTTGGAATCAGTGTATGTATATTTTATCTCACATTTGCATGTGTAACCTCTTTTGTGCTTGAGAAACTGTGCACACTGTCCCATTTGTTGCAAAGCGTGGCCTTGACTCAGTGGCAAACAAGGCCTGGGAACAGACCTGAGGCGCCCGGGCAAGAGCCCTCCCTGGCCGCTGCGGTCGTGTGAGCGGGAGATGACGCGCGGGATGATGCACGCTGACAACGCTCTATGATCAAACATATTTGTATCAAATGCATTATCATGTTTGGTGTTATTGCTACTTTTCCCCTACCCCTCAGAGCAGTAACACCCTCTGTAACTAGGGACCACCCTAAGGAAATAAAGAGGAGATGGACAGTCTAAGGTTCACCTGTGCTCTAATCATGGTGTCTGATGAGCATCTTGATGTGGCACCTGTGAGGTGGGATGGATTATCTCAGCAAAGCAAAAGTGCCACTATCACACATTTAGACAGATTTGTGAACAATGTTTGAGAGAAATGGCAATATTGTGTATCTGGAATGAATTTTAGATCTTTGAGTCCATCTCATGACAAATGGGAGCAAAAACAAAAGTGTTGCGTTTATATTTTTGTTGAGTGTAGTTGTTCAGAACACAAAATTGAGGCCAAAGTGATAATCAAAAACACACAAATGTCCTCTCTTGCTCAGTGTTGGAACTGCTTGGTATTCTCTCTGTACATAGCATGTTTTGGAGTCTGGTATAAACTAGATAATGATAATTCAATATCTTAATTAGTTGATGATTATTTCATTAAAATTGTATCTGTGACTCATTGGTTAAAGACATTGTACCTAATAAAGACTTAAGGCACGAAAAACACAACTAGCTGATTTAAAACTGTTCCAAACGGGTCCAAAGTTAGTCCCTCTTACCTGATGCATCTCTTATCACTGCTATGAGTTTAGAAGCATTTTTCACAGCTTTCAGAGACCAGTGTGGAGAACTTTAAATTTAGATGCAGACAGTACATGGTGGACTTATTTTGACCTCAAGAGCTGCTTTTACAATATATCTAAACTGGGGCAAGACACATTTTGCCCCTAATTTTGCTCATTTGGGTACAAGGCATTAACCTGTTGGTGTTCTAGCACAAAGAGCCATAGGAACATACAGTAGATTCTCTGCTCTACAATGAAGGATTGTGAACAGTATTTTGTATTTGAACAGACGAGGACGTGTGTGCAGATCTGCTCCTGTACAGGCTCTGAGGAGCTGACAGTCTGTGGCACATTTAAACTTGGCTCTAACTCAAGCTTCTGTGAAATGTTGGAGTCTGTTTCGCTTCCACAGATTCACACAGTCCCACCTCACAAAGACACGGAGTTGACAGCTCAAATGTGATCGCGCTAAAGCCAGGAGAAGGGACATATTAGGCTGTGCATAGGTGCAAAGGAGAACTGTAAAAGAAATATATAGAACTGGTTCAAATGGCTTAAAGTTGAACTAAAACACTAAATGTACTTTGTTCTGTTACTACAATATGGGAATGTGTTTGTTTTAATAGCATTTTTTTTTTTACTGTTTCAAGTTATTTTTCACCAACATTAGTGCAAATTAGGTAACTGTTTAGCTTTCTGGTCAAAAACACCTAAATCTAAGTGTGTGCTGCCTTCAGTGGCCTCTGCAATTTCCAGTAGTTGGTGACTTCACACAGGACTGCCCTGATTACAGCCACATGTGTTGGAGTGTGGACACCTGTTAAACCAATATCACTGTTCCTCATGTGTCCAGATGCACCGAT
Organism: Odontamblyopus rebecca; assembly: GCA_030686955.1. Taxonomy (NCBI): domain Eukaryota; kingdom Metazoa; phylum Chordata; class Actinopteri; order Gobiiformes; family Gobiidae; genus Odontamblyopus; species Odontamblyopus rebecca. The sequence goes on from CM060670.1 coordinate 34,870,526, forward strand.
ACTGACAGTGGTATCAAATATTGGTGCCGATCCATGATAATGTGCCATATCTGGCATTGGTTCCATGATAATGGTTCAGTCAATATCCTGGTTGGACTTTTTACTGACTGACGTAGGACACCTCATGGTGTTAGATCTTTTATTCATTCATTCAAAGCTGAGGAGTAGTTATTTGCAATAACAATAACATAACACAATCAGATACATTTTGTAATGAGTTAACTGTGTTTGAGTGTAGAAGATACCGTTTTCAATCCCTACACTGTTGTACCACTAACACATACATTCATTGATAGATACTTAAAAAATAGTATTGATATCAGTTTCAGAACTGAAACACCTGGATTGGTGCATCTTTAGTCCAGACTCCACCCCATCCTCCTTTAGTATTCCAGGTATTGTCCAGTTTAGCAGTTCAGTTTGAAATGTGGTTGTGGGCAGACTTTAGGTGTTTAGTTTAGTGTTTATATTCTGAATGTTACAGATTGAACCTGGACTGGAGACGACCCACCTTTTCATGGTGTGGAGCTGTATCCTCTCCTTCCCTTACCCTGACCCTTACACTCTCCTGGATTAGTTCTCCTCTACCCCTCTGAGTAGGCTCTGTCTCCAAACTATATCTGTAAATGGATGCGTGTCAATCCTGGACACATCTACGGCCTGTCCACCCTGGTTTAATAATAGTTCAGTCCTGGTTTTGTCCTAGTTCATTTCTGGTCACATCTACAGCCTCTCTGCTTAGGGGAATGGAGCTCCCTTCACTCCCCAGTGAGATAAGTACCTTTGCATTGAACTACTTTGAAATAGTAATACCCAAACGCTATAATATGTCACTGGTGGTGTAGTGGATTAAGGTGTTGCACACAAGGTTTTCATCACCGGCCTTGATTATTTGCCAAATGTCTCTCCCCATTTTGCACTATAACTGTCCTGTCAAACCTTTTGGCCCAAAACTTATGATAGTGTGTGTTAGACACAGACACACAGAAACGCAAAAGCACACACAAAAAGATAGATCTGCACCATGTTGCTCAAAGAACCTACCCCCAACAACCCAATACATGCAGACTCATTCCCTATCATTCCCTCACACTGAAGGAAAAGAAGAATATGTTGTAAAAGAAAAGGTCAATGAGGAAAATGAAACGTAATTCATGTAAGTATGAGCATGATAGTGACCACACTGAAAAGTATTACATATTGCAATGTTCATGTAAAATAAACAAAATATGTTGTTAAAAAGAAATGTAAGTAACCACAATTAAAATGATCACATATTGCAATGTTCATGTAAGATGTATTGCAATAATTAAGTGTAAATGAAATACATGGTCAATTTGTAGACAAGAGGCGTAGGACTCTATAAGTTTTAAAACTACTTCCTTCTCCTTTTGAGCATCATGGACTTGAAATATTTCAATATTTTTGTTTGTTCACATGACAGTGCTTTTTTATTATGTTTACAATGTCATCAAGCAACTGCTTTTTTCTATAAAAAGCTCTACTGATGCTCACATAAATAAATTAAGGATGGGTCAAGAGAAGGACTCTTTTTCCATGGCCAGAAGAACCATGTTGTAAGATTGATGAGCCTGCTGTGCTAGTTGTAGGTGAACTGGGAACACTTGAGTGCCATGATGCTGCCTGGTGCTGTATCCCTGCTGCTCTACTGGTGCTGAATGCTGTGGCAGGCCCTCTGAGTGTCAGTTCTGTTCATTCACTTGAGTCCTGTGCTAATTAAAGCTGGAAAGAGCCATATCAACTAAAGCTGCTTAAGTTTAACACAGTCATCCACACAGATAGGGGGCAGCGCAGTGAGTTTATGACATGGTCCACATGCATAATCCCAGCTACACATGAGGCAGGCGTGGGGAGTGGCACAGGCCTGAGAGGGACTAGTGGATTTAATTTGGACTAAGAGAGTGTGGGTTGAAACGTGTCTCTGCAGTGTCTTCTTCAGTTCGGGAGTTGTGTACAAAAGTTGATGGTTCAAACCCTGGTAATGCATGCTGCCCTCGAGTCTTTAGGCCCATGCACTGCTGTTGATCTATGCTTTGTTAAGCACACTAAGCAGTAAAATATAATAATAGAAAGCTCAGACTAAAGTCTCAGTGCAGCTCAACAGGTAGAGTCCACAGATTCTGTCGGGACAGTTTGAGGGGAGTAACAGCCATCAAGACAGAAGTGTCCCTCCTCCGTGTTCTACAACATCACAGCAGTGTCCTCTATGAACTCTCTGCACACAACAGGAAAGTCTAAGCCTCATCATTCTTTTTATTCAGCTCTGTTATTCTCAGTATTTCAGGAAGGTCTTTGAATATTCAGAAGCCCCTATGTTGAGTCCAAAAACGAGGTCAGTGAAGTCGCCCGGAAAGGCGGTACCGGGGCCCCACCCTGGAGCCAGGCCTGGGGTGGGTGCACGTGGGCGAGCGCCTGGTGGCCGGGCCTTTCCCGGGGAGCGGCGGCGAGTTGGTGTGGGCTCATAGCCCCACAGCTCAGCCGCTGCGTGTTGGAGTTCACCCCGGTGAACGAGAGGGTCGCGTCCCTGCGCCTTCGGGTCGGGGACAGGTCTCTCACAGTGGTGTCAGCCTACGGGCCGAACAGCAGTGCAGAGTACCCGGCCTTCTGGGAGTCTCTGGGAGGGGTACTGGACAGTGCACCGACCGGGGACTCCGTTGTTCTACTGGGGGACTTCAACGCCCACGTGGGCAACGACAGTGACACTTGGAGAGGGGTGATTGGGAGGAATGGCCTCCCTGATCTGAACCTGAGCGGTGTTCTGTTATTGCACTTCTGTGCTAGTCACAGTTTGTCCATAACAAACACCATGTTCAAGCACAAGGGGGTCCATTGGTGCACGTGGCACCAGGACTCCCTAGGCCGGAGGTCGATGATCGACTTTGTTGTTGTGTCATCTGACCTCCGGCTGTGTGTCTTGGACACTCGGGTGAAGAGAGGGGCAGAGCTGTCAACTGATCACCACCTGGTGGTGAGTTGGGTCCGCTGGCGGAGGAGGAAGCCGGAAAGACCAGGCAGGCCCAAGCGTATCGTGAGGATCTGCTGGGAACGTCTGGCGGAACCTTCTGTCAGTGCGGCCTTCAACTCACACCTCCGGGAGAGCTTCTCCCAGATCCCGGGGGAGGCTGGGGACATGGAGCCCGAGTGGGCTTCGTTCTCAGCCTCCATTGTCGATGCGGCTGCTCATAGCTGTGGCCATAAGGTCTGCGGTGCCTGTCGCGGCGGCAATCCCCCAACCCGGTGGTGGACACTGGAAGTAAGGGATCGTCAAGCTGAAGAAGGAGTCCTACCGGGCCTTGCTGGCTCGGGGGACTCCTGAGGCAGCTGAAAGGTACCGGCGGGCCAAGCGTGCTGCAGCCCGGGTGGTTGCAGAGGCAAAAACTCGGGTCTGGGAAGAGTTCGGGGAGGCCATGGAGGAGGACTATCGGACGGCCCCAAGGAAATTCTGGCAAACCGTCCGGCACCTCAGGAGGGGGAAGCGGTGCTCCACCAACACTGTTTACAGTGCGGGGGGAGAGCTGCTGACCTGAGGATGTTGTCGGGCAGTGGAAAGAATACTTTGGGGATCTCCTCAATCCCACCGTCACGTCCTCCGAAGAGGAGGCCGAGGCTGGGGACCCAGAGGCGGACTCATCCATCACCCTGGCCGAAGTCACTGAGGTGGTTAGAAAGCTCCTTGGTGGCAAGGCTCCGGGGGTGAATGAGATCCGTCCTGAGTACCTTAAGTCTCTGGGTGTTGTGGGTCTTGGTTGACACGCCTCTGCAACATCGCGTGGCGGTCGGGAACAGTACCTCTGGACTGGCAGACCGGGGTGGTGGTCCCTCTGTATAAAAAGGGGGACCGGAGGGTGTGTTCCAACTACAGGGGAATCACACTCCTCAGCCTCCCCGGTAAAGTCTATGCCAGGGGACTGGAGAGGAGAGTCCGTCCGATAGTCGAACCTCGGGTTCAAGAGGAGCAGTGTGGTTTTCGTCCTGGTCGTGGAACACTGGACCAGCTCTACACCCTCCATCGGGTGCTCGAGGGTTCATGGGAGTTTGCCCAACCAGTCCACATGTGCTTTGTGGACCTGGAGAAGGCATTCGACCGTGTCCCTCGTGGTGCCCTGTGGGGGGTGCTCCGGGAGTATGAGGTCCGGGGCCCTTTGCTAAGGGCTATCAGGTCCCTGTATGACCAGAGCAGGAGCTGTGTTCGCATTGCCGGCAGTAAGTCAGACCTATTCCCGGTGCATGTTGGACTCCAGGGCTGCCCTTTGTCACCGGTTCTGTTCATTGTATTTATGGACAGAATTTCTAGGTGCAGCCAGGGGCCGGAGGGGGTCCAGTTCGGGGACCACAGGATCTCATCGCTGCTTTTTGCAGATGATGTTGTCCTGTTGGCTTCATCGAACCGGGACCTGCAGCACTGGGGCGGTTTGCAGCCGAGTGTGAAGAGGCTGGGATGAGAATCAGCTGTTTCAGCTGCTCAAGTGGAGGAGTTCAAGTATCTCGGGTCTTGTTCACAGTGAGGGGAGGATGGAGCGTGAGATTGACAGGCGGATCGGTGCGGCGTCGGCAGTGATGCAGTCGCTGTATCGGACCGTTGTGGTGAAGAGGGAGCTGAGCCGAAAGGTGAAGCTCTCGATTTACCGGTCAATCTACGTTCCTACCCTCACCTATGGTCATGAGCTCTGGGTAATGACCGAAAGGACAAGATCGCGGATACAAGCGGCCGAAATGAGTTTCCTCCGCAGAGTGGCCGGGCGCTCCCTTAGAGATAGGGTGAGGAGCTCGGTCACACGGGAGGAGCTCGGAGTAGAGTCGCTGCTCCTCCATGTCGAGAGGAGCAGCTGAGGCTCGGGCATCTGGTCCAGATGCCTCCTGGACGCCTCCCTCGGGAGGTGTTCTGGGCATGTCCCACTGGTAGGAGGCCCTGGGGAAGACCTAGGACACGCTGGAGGGACTATGTCTCTCGGCCTGGGAACGCCTCGGGGTCCGTCCAGAGGAGCTGGAGGAAGTGGCTGGGGAGAAGGACGCCTGGGAGCCCCTGCTTAGACTGCTGCCCCCACGACCCGGCCCCGGATAAGCGGAAGAAGATGGATGGATGGATGGATGGTCTTTGAATATTTCTTCTGGAAGGTTTTCAGGTCATTGGTGTAAAAGTCCACAGCTTTCTCCTTAGCTAGCCTCTAGCAAGTAAAAGTTAGATTTGTGGAAATGCAGCTCTGTTCAAGTAAGGACACATGTTGGTTTTATGTTTTAGTGCAATAAAAGCATCACAAATGAAAAAAGGTTCATATTTTGGCTTTATAGAAAACTATATCTACTTCCATCCGTACAAGCTTTTCCTTACACAGTAATTCCAATCATTTCATTGGACAGCGACAAGTGAATATATTTACTATACTATATTTCCAACGCAGTGCTGGTTCTTCTTTGGCACATGCACAGGCAGGAGATTCACTGGACTTTCACTGGCAACATTCCCAGTAAATGTGGTTTGTAATAACACATGGGAGAGTATGTTGCCAGATAGTAAAATTCCTCCTTGGACGGCATGTAAAGATTTAGCATGGAAATATGGAAAGGAGCCAGGTAAGAGGGTTGTGCTCACATGTTGTGCTTAGTGGATCCTGATGAGGGTTTGTCTCCATCTCCTCCTCTCACACATCTGCTCTGACGGCTCCAGCTTTGTGTTGTCTATCTGCAAACTCCATCAGGCTTAATGTGCACCTGACAGGTTAGACTCCTCATCTCAGTAAAACATGCGCCAAAACTAAATTGCACAATTAACCATTCAAAATAAACTATTTATTTAGTTAAAACTGACTTTAGTTCCTTGGCTATAAATTGTTTATGTATCTTAGATGTATTTTTTGCTGTTAATCACATAGATGGAGATAATATGTGTTAGAACACACCACTAGTTTCTGTATTTTTGTACTTTTCAGGTTTCAGAAGTAGTCAACTAGGATTTCTTTTATTTCCTTTTTTTCCTTTTCCAAATAATTTTATTCCAAAAAACAGTGTCCAGATGACCTCCAGATACCTCTTTAGTCACATGAACCTTTTTGGAGCACACATTATCCAGGTCTAATGCAGAGGACAACATTTCATCAATGTCCATAAAGTGTACCTTAACTTTAAGTTGCTATAGGTTTTACAGCACTGTAACATCTAAAGTAGTGTGCAGACAACAGCATCTTTAAGTGATAACCTGGTATTCTTACTGTGCTGCTTTGGAAATGAAAACAGGCTGTCCAGGCTGCACCTTTTTACAGGTTCACTGTAACCTGCAGGACCTTTAGCATCTCTGTTTACTCACCTCTCATATTCTCTCCCCTCCCTCTGCTCGCACCATCCCCCACTCCCTCCATCTCTTCTGCTCGCTCTGCTGCCACTCTTTCTGATGAACTGTCTTCTTTTGCACACTCCTGCCCTCCATGCCTCATCCCCATCACCTTCGGAGAATAGAGAAATCCAATATGAATTGCTGTCATTATTACAAGGACAGAGCGAGGCAGTGAGAGCCGGAGACAGCGCCGTGGAGGGAGATAAATAGTGCTGAAAGTAAAAGGAGGTGGGTGGAGGAGGATAAGATCTATATAGAGAGCGTGAGTGGAGAGCCCACAGGAGGACACAGGGGCCGGGGGGCCCTGGGGCCAGGCCGGGCTTTTCAAAGGAGCTAAACGAGGGCGGGAAGTAAAGACCTCCGCTTTTAGAGGCATCTGCTCTGTCAATACAGGGGCCACTGGCTCCACAAAGTACAAGAGGAAATATACACTGGATTACATGTAGCAGCAAGCCAATAGAACAACACTGGAGAGGTACTGTGCAGTACCATGCTGCAATAGTACGTGCAGCACTGCAATTCCTGAAGTCTTCTTTATGCAGGGGGCATAACCCTGGACTTGGACTTTAGACAAGAACAGGGGCCAAATCAGTGACCAGAGTTACACCAAAAACAGACACACAGATTGGAGTTGACTGACTAAATGTTTGTCCACTGTTCCGAAGGTTGGGGGTTTGAATCATAAACTTCAACAAATGACGATGCTATTCCAGCTCCCACAGATTGTGTCCTTGGGCAAGACACTTCACCCCTTCTCACCCACAGTGTCTGCATACACTGGAGTATGAATGTATGTGTGAATGACTCCTTGATGTAAGGCACTTTGAGTGTCTATAAGCACAGCTCTTCAGTCCTTTACAACATCAGATTTTACAAGGTCCTCAGAGAAAAAAGGCTATCCCCAGATTCATAAGTTTTATATTCCACCGTATGAGCAGCACATTCATGCCACTTATCCTCCCAGAGCCTGAGGAAAACCCCACTTTGGCTCCTGAGTGGTTTGAGCTTTGCAGCAATGTGCAGATGACGCTCTGTTGCATGGAGCAAAAGTGTCTTTTTTCCAGTGCATTTAGGCTATATGCTCCACTTCATTAAACTGCATCTGCTTCATGTTCATAAAATCTGTTAGATATGGATTTACTCAAATCTATTTCAGTTTGGTTTTAACTGAGTTTTTTAATTAAATGTTTTATAATCAGCGGTTCATCAGACAATCCATTCTGTGGGTAAAACTGGCAAAATGATGTTGCATTTCCCCACTTCCACACACACAGACTGAAGCTCAAACTGCCTTTACACATCCTGGAAATGTAACAGGGCTGGAACTACTTAACTTGTGGTTAGTGGTTAAGCTCTCTAAGATACAACCCAGTAGAATTGCTATTCTGTTCAACATGACTACTCTTCGATAGTGCACATTCACACAGGTAAAGTGGCAGGAGCTATAACATGCACAGTTTGGTTGATAGAATAGAGATGACACTTAGACATATATGTAGCTATAGATTCACTGGAGACCGCATGCTTCGCTCCCTTTTATCTGTCACATTACAGCGTCTATATTGTCCATGAATAACACATTCTGCTGCAGTCGAATTACACTCAGAAATACAGGTGAGCACAGCCACAGCTAACTCAATATGGAGATGCCACCATAGCACATATTTTACATAATGCCTCATCTGGTATTTTATTATTACATGATTTTTAATAAAGACAACAATGAAGTGAACTCATGGGAGATTGCATCAGACTATATTTGGCTTGGTTAAAATATAGATCTGCTTTCTGTGACAACATGGTACCATGATGAAATGGGTATGTGTTTTCTGTTTAAAAGCTCTGCAGCTGAGTTTTACTGTCTTAAAGATTAAAAAAAGACCTAGTTTATTTTAAACAGTTTGCAGTGGTCCAAAGTGATTCCTCACCTACCTTGTGCATTCAGAACATCCAAGTATTCACTGTGATCAGCGTGCACTTCATGATTATTGAACAGTAAAACACCTTATCATTAGATGCAGACAGCACACAGCAGACTTATTTTGACCTCAAGAGCAGCTTATACAACATATCTGTACTGGGGCAAGGCATTTTGCTCAAAAAATATAATGTGGGTACAGACCCTTTAATGCAGCTCTAGGCTACTAATCTATTGGTCAGTCTCAATCAAGCTCTAAATGATTGACAGGTGGACTAAACCAATCAGGGTGAACTCTGAGAAGAGGCAGATGGCTGCAGTTACCATCCAGAAAAGCTGCATTTTGCAACTTTAAAGCCCAGAGCTGTTCATCCAAGCCTCAAATACAAGGAAAATATATCATTACTCAAACATGCACTTAAAATAAAATTAAGTTAATGATGAGAGAAACTATTAGAACACCATTATAAGCTCATAAATGTCCATTTTGATGAGTGTCTCCTTTAAAAGTTCCAAAAAAATCCATTTCACTGAATATAGCTCCCTTTAAGTCCCCTCATCCCTGCTTGCTGTAATAAGAACCATAATCACCCCGTACTCCCATGTTCTGTGCCCACAGCCACTAAAAGCATGCCTCCATTTTGGCTCTGTCATTACCTGCACATCCCCATTCACCTGTGAGCGCTAATCACGCATTAGCCGCCTGCGTGCGCGTGCTCATTTCCATCTTCCACCAAATGTCAAGTTGTTTTTATTTCCCCCTAAAAACATAATGACTCGCTGCTTCTTGGATCACAGTTATTACTGGATACAGTCATAAAAAAAATCCATCTGGGGAACGGTTCCTGTATTCTTATTATTTGTGTTCCGGTGCTGTTTTTCCATCAGCAGAATTGAAGTGATTGATAGCGGCATATCTTTTCCAAACATAAGCACTTGACATATCCCTATCTGACAGGAGCAGGCATATTACTGGTTCTATGTTGTGTTATGATGTAATCTGTGATGAGGTGTGTGGGTCGGAGCACACACTGGAGCTCAGATTGACAGCACAGGATAGGACCAGGTTTATCTACAGCTCAAGCAGGGAAAATGGCATTGTCCATCCTGACATCTTCATTGATTCAGATGGGATCTGCCCAAGTCTGCTTCCTTCCCCAAACGACTGCTCTAACAAGCCGGACGGGTGCTGTATTCTTTCCGGTTCAAGCAAATAGGCCTAAGTGTAATAAGTAAGTAAGTCTGCCCTTTATTATCCCACAATGGGGAAATTCATGTGTCGCAGTAGTAACAACAGCAACATATATTCCACAAACAACATGAGTAATTGACATACATACAAGACATACAGACATACAAGACCAGAGTTAAAGGAAGGGGATATAAAAAAAAATGCAAGAGAAAATATTCTAAAAGGGTGATTTGTCCTAATAAATAAAGAAGAAAAATAAATCAATAAATATAAAAGTTAAAAAAGTTAAAAATACCCCCCCACATTCCACATTGCTTTTAATTCAGTGTATGATGAGAAACTTTATATCTGATAACTTACTATATAGCTAACATCATTGCTATCCATTTACAAATAGTGATACAAATTACAATATTAAATAGCTCTATCCCCGTCCCTTCTGTGCCCTTAATCAGATATCAGTTATAATTAGAGCTGGTCACCACAGACTGGTAGAAGGGCAGTAACTTGCTGCGCGTATTGAAAGAGCTTTCTCAGGAAGTAGAGTCTCCTCGTGCCCTTCTTGTACACATTGCTGTTGTCCCTCCAGTCCAACCTGCCATTCACCTGGACACTAAGGTACTGTCCACTATTTCACATGGCCCTGGATGGTGATGAGCTCCACTGGAGTCCTCTTTCTCCTGAGTCATCAATAACCAGTTCCTTGGTCTTGTCAACATTCAAGAGCAGATGGTTTGCCAGGGACCACTCCACAAAGTTTACACTCTGTGGAGTCCTCTACTCCAGCTCCTGACCATCTCTGATACACCCAACCACTGCAGAGTCACCAGAGAACTTCTGCAGATGGCAGGACCTGAAGCTGTACAGGAAATCAGTGAACAAAAATGGAGACAGGACTGTTCCCTGGGGGACTCCCACATCACTGACCACAGTATCAGACAGGGTGCTCTCTGTTGCACATACTGAGGCCTGACAGGTAGTCAGTAATCCAGGAGACAATGGAGGAGCTGACATCCATCCTGAGCAGCTTCTCACTCATCAGAAAGAGCTGGATTGCATTAAAGGCAATGGGAAAAAAAAACAAACAACAACAACAATATCCTCAGAGAGCCCTTAACACCATCCAGCAGTGAATGAGCCTGGTGAAGGAGATAGATTATTGCATCTTCAACGCCTAAATGGCACTGTAGAAGGTCCAGGGATGGTGGCACTAGGGGTCTGAGCTCAGCCAGAAAAAGTCTCAAACACTTATAAGCACAAGCAGACAGTTGGGGGAAGTTAATTCTGCACAATATTTTTGATTATTATAAGGCATATTGTGCTTATGTCTACTACAGAGTTAAAATCTACGACATCCTAGGATCATTATGTTTTAATTTGGACATTATAAATTGCATTATTGATCTAAAATGACTTAATGAAAGAAACACGTCTGCTGACTACTGTGTTACAAACCAATAGTGCCCAATAAACGGGTTGGGGATCCAGAATGTATCTATTTTACGAAGATGTGAGTCTGTTCACCGGTGAATCTCCTCATTTTCAGTTTCAAAATGGAGAGCAAAGAACTATACTAACTATACTATGAGGTGAGATAAATTAGATTTTATTTGTAAATGATAGGTGACCAATGAGCTCCTTCGCTTCAGATGTGTCACTGAAAAAAAAAAAAAAATCAGTTTGCACGATCATGTTTGGCCGGCCTTGAGAGGCAGCAGAGACCATGGGAACCAGACTGATGTTTATTTGCCAGACAACTCAATGGGAGCTGATTTATGAATCACACTCAATAAAACTTCAATAGGGTAAATGAGTAGGAAACAACTATAACATGGTTAAAGGCTCAAAAAAAAAAAAAAAAAAAGTATAATAGGTCTGCTTTAATATTTTACTGTTTATGAAGCAGTTTTTTACAGACTTACAGTTATTCAATTTGACATCATTACAGCGCTGGCCCTTTCTCTAACTATGTCTCCATGCGGCGTGCTGATGTGCTCTGCTCAGATGTGCCCCAGCAGACCCATTCAGCAGACCCATCACTGAGCCTGACCAGTGCACAGACAGCCGCTCACTGCCAGCTCCATGTTCAGCAGATGGCTCCTAATGTCCCACCACCAATCATCTCCAGCGTCGGACAAGCTTCACCTGCTCCAGAGGGGGTGGAGATAGTCCAAATGAACAGTCAACAGTGATGGGGATGAGATGAGGAATATTAATAAACCTAGTAAACTGCATAAATGAAGAAATGAATTTCAAAAACATATATAAAATAACAACAAATAATTCAAGTCAGTCAATCAACAAATAAAAACAAGAATAAAGCTATTTTTAAAAAATCTAAATGAAATTTGTCAAAACAAGAACCTATCCCACTTCTCATGCGCCCAAATCTCCACCAAGGTTCCCCCACCTCTTCCTCGACCCACTTGTAAGTATAGACTGGCATATGTAGTGGTATTATGTCCATAGTTGTCATTACTCTCAACATTGAGTTTATCGCTCCAATGCACTGTTAAGAATCTCTACATATACTATACAGCATTAATCATTTATATTTACTCATGCTGAAACTTCACACTCTTACACACACAGACATACACACATGCACACACACACTTTACACCCTGTCTGCTGTGGTGCTGTATGCATCTGTATTGTATTGTTCCATATTGTACTTATTGTATTGTCCTGTCAAATGTCTGTGCATGTTGTATGTTGCAAATGAAATAAAACAAACAAACAAATGAACAGTCCACCCAAAACAGGCACAGATACAGAAGCAGAGGCTGAGACTCAGAGACTTTACTGTTGCCCAAATGATTCGTTTTATGCTTAAAATGCAATAAATGATTGAAGACAAGCTTCATACTCAGTTTTCAATATTTAAATGTATAAAAATACCTAACAATTTTAAGATTCCAATCCATAGAGATTCTGTTACTTTCTGTGACCATGTAACATAATATTGTGTGGTTTGTGTAGTATAAGTGTTTCAGTAAGTGTTTATTTGCATAGTGCTCATTTATTGATTGTTGCTGCTTTGATTTTTTAACAAATACTGGTCATAGCATGGGATAGTTTCTGGATTGCTATCACAACTAGAGATTGACAAGGTACAACACAGATGCTACAACAAGGGGGAGCCAGGACGCCAGGTCAGAGGGGTGTTAACACTAACTCCTCAACCAGAGATTAGTACGAAGTCCCAATAAGTATCACGCTGAGCGAGGCAGTGACTGACCTGAAAGATAAGATCATGGCCCGGATGAACACAAGGCAGTTACACAGGCTAAGTGAAGTACCATCTGAAAGTCTGCTAGAGGATGTGAATGCAGCACTCAGAGCGATCCCTACCACAACCATCACTGAGACCAATGAGCTGATCTACACTTCAGCAGCAGTGATCCTAGAGGTGTTGGGCTATAAGAGCCATGGGAGCCATGAGATACGATACCCACCATGGAAAAGACCGTTAGAGGCTAAAATCAAGGAAGTGCGGTGAGAAGTGAGCCAACTGTCAGAGGCCCAGAAAGGTGCAAGGAAAAAGCGAATACCCAAGAGGTACAGCCAGATGCCCTACCTGAAGCACTCGAAACTGAGAAAACAAAGGCTCCAAGCCTTGGCCAGCCGCCTAAAGAGGTACACGAGAGAGAATGAAGCCAGACGAATAAACCGCCTGTTCGCAACACAACCTGCGAAAGTGTCCGCTCAATGGCAGGGTAATAACAGCAGAGCAGAGCCACCAAGGCTGGAGACTGAGAGGTACTGGAAAGACATATGGGAAAGAGAAGCATCACATAACACCGATGCACAGTGGCTGGTGGCTCTGAGGGCAGACCACAGCAACCTCCCTGAACAGAATCCAGTTACCATCTCAGTGGCTGACATCCAGGAAAGAGTCTCAGGCATGAAAAATTGGACAGCACCAGGCCCTGACATGATCCACGCATACTGGCTAAAGAAGCTCACTGCTCTCCACGAGCACCTAGCAGCACAAATGAACCAGCTGCTAAGAGATGGGACTCACCCTGAATGGCTAACCCATGGGCGTACGGTCCTGATCCTGAAGGATCCCGCAAAGGGTACAGTCCCATCCAACTATCGGCCAATAACCTGTCTCTCCACAACATGGAAGCTCATATCAGGCATCATTGCCACACACATGGATCACTGAGTGCCTGGAGGCGTACAATATCAACAGGACTCTAAGGGCCATCATCCACCCATTTTCTCCTGCTTTATCCGGCTGGGTCGCCTGCCCAGTCCTCTGTGCACCTGACCCCCCCATGAACCCCGTTGTGAGTGGTGAGCCCACAGGAGAGTGGATGCCATGGTCCTTAATGTTAGTTCACAGGGGTGCTAGCATGCCATGCAGCTAGCATGCTGTGACTCTAAGGGCCTTCATTGCAAACTCAGTGTGGTTGTGGAAAACCACCCTTGAAACCAATGGCAAACTACTTGCACAAGTGTCCATCAAATGTGGCATAAACCACCAGATCCTGTGGGACTTCCAGATATAGACTGACAGAACGGTGTTGGACCCACCAGACACAGTGGTTCTGGATAAGCGAGAGAACAAAGCCGTGGGGGTGGACATTGCAATATCGAGCCATGGTAATGTCAGGAAAAAGGAACATGAGAAACTAGAGAAATACCAGGGGCTCAAAGAAGAGCTAGAGAGGCCTGGAAGGTGAAAGCATCGGTGGTGCCTGTGGTGATTGGAGCACTCGGGGCCGTGACCCCCAAACTGGATGAGTGGTTGCAGCAGATCCCAGGAAGGACAACAGACATCTGAGTCCAGAAAAGTGCAGTACTGGGAACAGCAAAGATACTGCACAGAACTCTCAAGCTCCCAGGCCTCTGGTAGAACCCGAGCTGATGAGGGTGAGAGACCAACCACCGTGGAAGGTGAGAAACACGTATATACACGCCCATGCCTTTCTGTGTGGAGTCTGCATGTTCTCCCCGTGTCTGGATGGGTTTCCTCCGGGTACTCCGGTTTCCCCCATCAACTCAAAACATGCAGCACCTGAACTAACATCAAGGACCATTATGGTGGACATCATCACTCCTGTGGGCTCACCACTCACAGAGGGGTTCATGGAGTGTGTTACATGTGTGAGTGTTACATGTGATGTGTGTTACATGTGTGTGTGTTATATGTGATGTATGTTACATGTGTGTGTGTTATATGTGATGTATGTTACATGTGTGTGTGTTATATGTGATGTGTGTTACATGTGTGTGTGTTACATGTGATGTGTGTTACATGTGATGAGTGTTACATGTGACGTGTGCTATATGTGATGAGTGATATATGCGATGAGAATTACATGTGATGAGTGCTATAAGCAGGGCTCTACTTTTTTTTTCAGGAGCACACGTGCCCCTAAGTTAAAAATTTTAGGAGCACAGAAAAAATAAAGGGGGCACAAGTAGGTTTTCGTGTGAACGATTATTACAGTGCAGAACTTACGCACACCAACCCTGAATAAATGTAATACAAAAAAAAAGAATTATGACTGTACTTTTCCTGCATGATCGCAATGATTTTATAAATATATCTTCATTTTATCTGATTAATATTTAGACTTAAAATAAGCCAAACAAACTGCACTGCACTTGAACACTCTTTGGCCTCCTTTTTGGACCTTCACCCACAGTTTGAGAACCTCTTCTTTAAGAGAACTTCCACTGGCACTTTACACAAAACTGCTTCAAAGTGTAAAAAGTGTGCAGGATTTTTAAACCTGTATTTTCAAATTCCTAACTGGAGTTACATTCTCTTACTGGTTTTACAGTGGTTTTTAGCCTCTATTACCAAACAAAACGCACATTGTGACAAACAGATTTATTTGGAAAACTTCAGCCCACATATCACCTGCTCTGTGCTGTAGCTCTGCTCTGTGCTGTAGATCTGCTCTGTGCGGACACGGACATAAAATTAGTATTGGCGTATTTGACGTGAGGCGGATGGACAGGTGAGATGTTTAACCTGCCCTGTGATGCAGACTGAGGGTGGAGCTGTGGACAAGCCACGTGCTGTGGTGCCGCAGTGTCCGCGGGCTCCAGCGCACAGGTCCTGAACACCGGTACAAGTTTATTGCCCACAGTAGCGGCCGTAATGATATATGCACTCAGTATTCAGTCCCCGAGTCTGTGACGAGACCGAGTCCAAATGTGCTCGAGTCCGAGACAAGACCAAGACAAAGCTCTCGCTTTGTCGGAGGAGGAAGTCCAGCGGCACGGGGGTGTTTACCGAGTGGTGGGACAGGTGTGGGTCCTGCTGCAGTGCGCGCTCCTCGTTGAAGGTGGGCATGGGTGAAGCGGAGTTTGTTCGTCTGAGTGATATCGCCGCACACGCGGAGCTTGTATGCTGGGGTCGTGTGCGGTCGGAGTTGTCGTGCCTGGGCTCGGTTCGCTCGCGCTGGGCATGTGTGCCACGCTTTAGGGGCGATCCAGGCTTGGGCACGATTCTAAAGTCCTAATGTGACTGCGCCCCTAATGTTTGACACATTTAGAACGTTTAGCTCCTCAGTTACGTGTGTGCGCAGTTCTCCTTATTGTGGCTGCAGAAGCACTCGCACTGGTGCGACTGTTTTGATTTCCTTGTTCGCACGGCGAAATATTTACTCGCAAATGCGAGTGAAATGGGTGCACTGTAGAGCCCTGGCTATAAGTGATATGTGTGCTACATGTGATGTGTGTTACATCTGATGTGAGCTATATGTGATGTGTGTTATGTGTGATGAGTGTTACATGTGATGTGTCCTATGTGTGATGAGTGCTATATGTGAGTGCTATATATGATGTGTGTTACATGTGTGAGTGTTACATCTTATGTGAGCTATATGTGATGTGTGTTACATGTGATGTGTGTTACATGTGTGTGTGTTACATGTGTGAGTGTTATATGTGATGTGTGTTACATGTGTGAGTGTTATATGTGATGTGTGTTACATGTGATGTGTGTTACATGTGTGAGTGTTATATGTGATGTGTGTTACATGTGATGTGTGTTACATGTGTGTGTGTTACATGTGATGTGTGTTACATGTGTGAGTGTTATATGTGATGTGTGTTACATGTGATGTGTGTTACATGTGTGAGTGTTATATGTGATGTGTGTTATATGTGATGTGTGTTATATGTGATGTGTGTTACATGTGTGAGTGTTATATGTGATGTGTGTTACATGTGATGTGTGTTACATGTGTGAGTGTTATATGTGATGTGTGTTATATGTGATGTGTGTTATATGTGATGTGTGTTACATGTGTGAGTGTTATATGTGTGTGTGTTACATGTGATGTGTGTTACATGTGTGAGTGTTATATGTGATGTGTGTTATATGTGATGTGTGTTACATGTGATGTGTGTTACATGTGATGTGTGTTACATGTGTGAGTGTTATATGTGATGTGTGTTATATGTGATGTGTGTTACATGTGATGTGTGTTACATGTGTGAGTGTTATATGTGATGTGTGTTACATGTGTGAGTGTTATATGTGATGTGTGTTACATGTGATGTGTGTTACATGTGTGAGTGTTATATGTGATGTGTGTTATATGTGATGTGTGTTACATGTGATGTGTGTTACATGTGTGAGTGTTATATGTGATGTGTGTTATATGTGATGTGTGTTACATGTGTGAGTGTTATATGTGATGTGTGTTATATGTGATGTGTGTTACATGTGATGTGTGTTACATGTGTGAGTGTTATATGTGATGTGTGTTATATGTGATGTGTGTTATATGTGATGTGTGTTATATGTGATGTGTGTTATATGTGATGTGTGTTATATGTGATGTGTGCTACATGTGAAGTCTCCTAATGACATCTGCAGCTCAGGGCTCTCCAGAGGGCCGTCCTGCAGCTCATGTGTCCCACAGGAGTTTAGCCTCATTCAGAACGGATGTGCCCAGAGAGCGTGGACCTCTCCTGTCAGCACACACTTCTGTGATGTGTGGTCAAAAGGGGGAATGTGCTCACTGTTCCCAAACCTCCTGACATAAAGAGGGACTGACAAATGAAGTCATACTAGTAACACCCATAATGTAGCGATAAATAAAAAGAAAAAAGAAAAACTACTGAACTTTAGGTTCACAAACTTGCCATATTTAAACTTATCCTTCCATCTCACAAGAATCATGCTTTTTAACTCATTTATGAACTTAACACAACTTCTCCATTCATTTCCAATGGGACCTGTGCAACAATGTGCAGTAGAGCTTGTGAAAACTGTGCTCTGGTATGACAACTTGCTACAGTCTACAGCCAACCTACAGCCAGTCTTTAAGTTTCTTAGAGCAATGAGCTGAAGTGAGAAGTGTATAGTACGATGCAGAGTCAACATAATAATACTCTGTGTCTGATTATCCACATTTATGTATTTTTTAAAATAAGTCTGAAAAAGACTACTGGGACCTATCAAAGAAAGCAGTTACCTTCACACAGCTTTTCACCCCTGAAATGCTTTAAAATACTAAAATAAACTTATAAAACAAAATGATTCCCTCACATTTCTCAAACAATCAAATGTGTGGGAAACACATGATCTGGACCCTGGAATAGAGCACGACTTTTCTCTTAGTCAGTTATGAGTTCATTTGTGCTGGTATAGCAAAAGACAAATTAATATGACTGTTTAACCTGTAAAGGCCCTGTAAAGGACATATTAACTAAAAAGTGGTCAAAACATCTACAATGTGTAATGTTCCTCAAGAGTTCAAAGACTAATTCTGCCAGAGAATTCTGACCTGCCCCCAGCTCAAAGATCAGTATTATAGAATGTTATGATTTTATTTGAATCCCACCTATTAGATTGCTCAAACCATTCATCCATCCATCTTCTCCCGCTTAATCCAGCTGGGTCGTGGGGGCAGTTTGCTGCCCAATACTCATAGCACCTGACCCCCTATGAACCCCTCTGCAGGTGGTGAGCCCACAGGAGGGTGGACAACATGGTCCTTGATGTTAGTTCAGGTGCTGCATGTTTTGGGTTGATGGGGGAAACTGGAGTGCTCGGAGGAAACCCATCCAGACATGGGGAGAACATGCAAACTCCACACAGAAAGGCCCGGACGACCCGGGGATCGAACCCACAACATTCTTGCTGTGAGGCGTAAGTGCTGCCACTCAGCCACCGTACTCAAACCAGAGAATCGTAATATCGTCTCTAGTATCTCTAAGCACTTCTTCCTTCACAAGTCCATATCACATAGCCACATAATCACATAATGCAAACTACTCACATATGTCTGGCCAACAGGCAGAGTCATAAATATCTCTCCAGTATTTTCACTTCTTGGGCTTCTTGGTTTTGCTTAAAGGTGAGTTTATTCCATCGCTCGTCCTTTTAAACCAATCCAACGGTGTTTCAGAAACATTTTTGCCAAGTGGTGTCCGGATGTCGAAACCTCATTTTCAGCACTGGGGACATCTCACAGGATCCATCTCCAGACCTTGAGCTCGGCTTTTTCTTTGCTCATTGGAATAGTTCCTGTGGTGAAGATGTAGCATAGTTTTAAACCAATTGCCAGTTTGTGTTTTAAAAGGAATCCCTGTCTTTTTCACCAATACACAAAATTCCATCCACACAGAGACGAGTAATGTACAAGAAACAATTTTTTGGGGTTGATTTAACTAAATAAAGGTGTCATACATTGTTACATACATACTTTAGTTTACAGTCTAGTCGCATATTGCATCACTTGTATTGACTTCCCCAAATAGTATAATTACTTGAACTACTACTTTTCACTTCAACTTGGATAATATTGTCTTGATGAAACTGTCCACAACTGTGCATGTGCACAGTGCTTGGCCACTCTACTCAAAACTGCCAACATGAAATATCATTATTCCACCGGTTATCCCTGTTGTGTTACAGATGGGATGTTCTATAAACACTTCAATGTTGTGATGTTTGCTTGATGTTTGCTAATTCCTCTGAAAATCTGCCAAAATACAAATGTGACTCAGTTAGCAGGGTCTGGGGAGCGTGTCCTCAGATAAGCTCATGAGAGGAGTTCCTGTCCTGCAGCATGTGTATATGTGTGGGCATGTGTGGATGTGAGGGCATGTGTGGATGTGTGGGCATGTGTGGATGTGTGGGCATGTGTGGGTGTGGGGGTAGGGCATCCTGCCTGTGTTGATCCCGGGGGGAGCTGAGCAGGAGTGGGGCCCATCTGCCAGAGTGGGGGCCTTCTCAGAAGCACTGACCCGGACCACAGCTGCACGGGCGCTGGACTGTTTAAAGGTGTACACATGGAGCCCTGGAGCTACTGTAACATCTCTTATTATAATTAACCTACTAGTACTTTTGGGGTGGAAATGAACCATGAAAAATCAATATTAATTTGTGTTCCTTTGTGGATCAATAGAGTTTGTCTAAGTGCCTAAGTCTATTAGCACATTTTTTAATCACGATCACACAAAAGCATTTTATGACTAAAACAAGTAAAAATTCTATGTATTCTTGCCACTGCACCGTCCTCCATTTGGTTCTCCATGAGTTTCCTATTGTGTGGTGTCAGTGTGACTCTGAGCTCCACTGTCATATCGTAACCACCAAACACCACCAACGTTACGGAAACAGCCAATAAAACAGAGCGTCAGGGGCAGAGGAGTGACGGACAAAGAGACACAAGGTAGAAATTTGGTATATAACGAAAATAATGAGAAGACTTTATTCCTCACCGCTGGTAGAGTGGTAAATATAAACTGCAGCATCTCATCCACATTATCCATAGCAATTGTCAGAAACTGTCCTCTCCAAATAATGACCCCAGACCACAAAACCACACTATTAATCCAGTTTGAGGCGTTCTTTAAAATTAAAAAGACATTTTTTCCTCCCATGTGTCTGTTTCCATCCACAGATCGAGGTGAAGCTGCAGCTCAGCGACAGTGACTCTACTTCCTGTGGACTTTATCTCCTCTTTTCTGCTTTAAAAATCCTGTATCTGAAGTATTGCTCCACATTTCATAAATAATAATCACACAGTTTGACTTGTGTCTAAAGTGGAAGTGCAGAGCTCTGATCTTTGAACACTTCAGAGTCTCAGAACGAGTGGTTTTACTGTAGACAGGAAACAGCTGACACCATCAGCTCACAGCTTTATATCCTGAGGTCCACACACAGATCCCACTGCAGTCTGGGAGATCAGAGATTTTAAGTCTCATAAGATTCTCCTCATGTCTATGATGTGAGCTTTTTGTTAAAATCATTTAGTGTGTAGCGGCCTTTACAGCATTGTGTTAATGGAAAAAGGAACATACAAACCAATTGTTTTTAACTTTTAACTTTTTGTTGATTTGACAGTCTACTGTTGATTTTCTCTAACTGGACATCCTCAAATTGTTGAATACCTATGTCCTAGATTATAACTACAGATGCAAGCAGAATATGTCTTTGCTACATCCTGTTCCGCACATTTTAAAAAAGCAGACAGTATTTGATATGAATGGTAAAATGTATGAATGGTAAAAACAGCAAGATGCATAGTTCCTGCATCAGCTCGTGAGCCTCAAGTAAGTGAATCTAATTGTGAAGACACCTAAAGACTCCCGGCCTTGTTCACACTGGGCCAAGCAGCTTTCAGACCGAATGCTTTTTTACATCAACTAGTGGCAGTGTGAAAAGACTTGCCAGAATGTTGTACACATGCACATTTACTTTGTAATTTTACGGCAGATCTTCTGGTCTTAAACCAGAGACATGATGGAGTTGGTGTAAATGAGGCCTAATATTTCTTGTGAACAAATTAAAACTCAATTTGAATTCAGAAATGCTCAGAATGAGCTCTCAAATGTAAATAAAAGCTTACAGTTACAGTTATGTGAGTAGTACTTGAGTAGTACTCTTGTAGTAATCGCAATTTCTGTGTGTAATATTACTTTGAAATTCTGGTTCATTTAATTCATCCGTCCATCCATCTTCTCCCGCTTAATCCAGCTGGGTCGTGGGGGCAGTTTACTGCCCAATACTCATAGCACCTGACGTCCCCTATGAACCCCTCTGCAGGTGGTGAGCCCACAGGAGGGTGGACAACATGGTCCTTGATGTTAGTTCACAGGGGTGCGGGCATGTTTTGGGTTGATGGGGGAAACCGGAGCACCCGGAGGAAACCCATCCAGACACGGGGAGGAACATGCAAACTCCACACAGAAAGGCCCGGGCGACCCGGGGATCAAACCCGCAACCTTCTTGCTGTGAGGCATGAGTGTTGCCACTCAGCCACCTTCATTTAATTAAATTCAATTAAATTCTATTTATTTTTGTAGTGCCCAAAATCACAACAATAGTTGCCTCTAAGGGCGTTTCAAGATTTACTTGGGTCAAATTATTGGTAACTGTACTAACATCACTCAGATGTTACTAAAGTCATGGGGTTCATATTATATGAACAGCCATCCACAGTGGAGAAGGAAGATGAATGTTAAACATTCTCATTGTCATGTCTCCTGTTCTGCTCAGCCTTGTGCTTCAGTCACTGCAGCTGTTATCCAGGGGACCGCCAGTGGCCCTCACAGCACAGCAGCTTCCCATTCCTGCCCCGATCAATAAAACTATTCACAGTGATATCTGCGGCTCTTTCTCATATTTTAAACACCACTTTATCAAAATACTGAAGAACTGTCTGCTCCGAAAGCGCCTATTTATCTACAATTATTAAACAAAGCCCAGGAAATATCTGGGCCTGACATTTGAATCATAAACTCATAATTCACAGCGCCTGAATGCCTCATTAATCTGCTGCCATAACGCTGCTTTTATGAACACGCGCCTGCTCAAAGTGCTAAGACTAACGGCAAATTAAATATACTTTATGGATTATTGTAAACAAACAGGTGCTTTTGTCCCTCACGCCTCACTGTCACTAATAGGACCTTCTCCAGCATGATGGATTTCCTCATAAACAAATGATTGCAGATATTTAGCCGCTCTGGTTAATGGTAAATGCAATAGAGAAGGTCTTGCATACATAATCAATATTTCAAATTACTGATGCTTCTGCTCTTAGTGAATGATCCAGCACCACATTTAAGGCTGGGTAATTAATAGAATGTTGATTGAAATGAGATCTATTCTATTTAGTTGTTTCATATAGTCCCCTCCTCGAACCGCCACCTTAACGTGGTGGAGGGTTTTGAGCATCGATCACGCAATGATCCCAGGAGCTATGATGTCGGGGGCTTTATGCCCCTGGTAGGGTCACCCAAGGCAAACAGGTCGGGGGGGAAGGGTCAGACGAAGAGCGGTTCAGAAGCCCCTAATGATGAGCACCATACAGAGGCCGGATACGTCGCCCGGATCGGCATCACTGGGGCCCCACCCTGGAGCCAGGCCTGGGGTGGGTGCTCGATGGCAAGCGCCTGGTGGCCGGGCCCCATGGGACCGCCCTCCCCTGAACCCACCATCCTTGGGAGGAGCCATAGGGGCCGGGTGCAGAGAGATCTGGGCGGCAGTCGAAGGCGGGGGCCTCGGCGACCAGATCTCCGGACATGGAGACTAGCTCTGGGGACATGGAATGTCACCTCGCTGGGGGGGAAGGAGCCTGAGCTTGTGCGGGAGGTCGAGCGTTACCGGCTAGATATAGTCGGCCTCACCTCCACGCACAGCTTGGGCTCTGGAACCCAACTCCTTGAGAGGGGCTGGACTCTCCATTTCTCTGGCGTTGGCCGCGGGGAGCGGCGGCGAGCTGGTGTGGGCTCATCGCCCCACAGCTCTGCCGCTGCGTGTTGGAGTTCACCCCGGTGAACGAGAGGGTTGCGTCCCTGCGCCTTCGGGTCGGGGACAGGTCTCTCACTGTGGTGTCGGCCTATGGGCCGAACAGCAGTGCAGAGTACCCGGCCTTCTTGGAGTCTCTGGGAGGGGTACTGGACAGTGCACCGACCGGGGACTCCGTTGTTCTACTGGGGACTTCAACGCCCATGTGGGCAACGACAGTGACACTTGGAGAGGGGTGATTGGGAGGAACGGCCTCCCTGATCTGAACCCGAGCGGTGTTCTGTTATTGGACTTCTGTGCTAGTCACAGTTTGTCCATAACAAACACCATGTTCGAGCACAAGGGGGTCCATCGGTGCACGTGGCACCAGGACTCCCTAGGCCGGAGGTCGATGATCGACTTTGTTGTCGTGTCATCTGACCTCCGGCCGTGTGTCTTGGACACTCGGGTGAAGAGAGGGGCAGAGCTGTCAACTGATCACCACCTGGTGGTGAGTTGGGTCCACTGGCAGAGGAGGAAGCCGGAAAGACCTGGCAGGCCCAAGCGTATCGTGAGGGTCTGCTGGGAACGTCTGGCGGAACCTTCTGTCAGTGCAGCCTTCAACTCACACCACCGGGAGCTTCTCCCGGATCCCGGGGGAGGCTGGGGACATGGAGCCCGAGTGGGCTTCATTCTCGGCCTCCATTGTCAACGCGCCGCTCGTAGATGTACCTGCAAGGTCTGTGGTGCCTGTCGAGGCGAAGCTGTCGATTTACCTCAATCTACGTTCCTCCCCTCACCTATGGTCATGAGCTCTGGGTAATGACCGAAAGGACAAGATCGCGGATACAAGCGGCCGAAATGAGTTTCCTTCGCAGAGTGGCCGGGCGCTCCCTTAGAGATAGGGTGAGGAGCTCGGTCACACGGGAGGAGCTCGGAGTAGAGTCGCTGCTCCTCCACGTCGAGAGGAGCCAGCTGATGTGGCTCGGGCATCTGGTCCGGATACCTCCTGGACGCCTCCCTCAGGGCTCAGATGTGTTAGGCATTGAATAAGTAAATGAGAGTAATACTAATTTGCCCATTGACTCATTGTTGACTAGTATTAGTTAACATTCATAAATATGTATGTTTAATGGGTGCTGGCTCAGTGCGTTGATGCTGGGTGCTCCTGGGAGCTCTGCTTCCATCTTCGCCCATGCACTCATCATTATGAAAACAACCGCAGGGGCCTGGGTCTGCTGAAAACACTAATCAAAATAAACTTATCTCTGGACCCAGGACTCCAGTGGGAATGAGAGTCTGAATTGTGGGACCCTGTGGTCACCATGGTCAGGCTTGGCTGCTCCTGTGGTGAGTCACCTCTGAAATGCTACACTTTTTTAAAAGCAATATAACTTCCTACTCCAAATATGGCAGAAGACTTCCAGAGGCAACACTTGGAGGGAATGTCCCGTCTCATCACTGAAACAACAGAGCGTAGAGAGCCAGGCTTAGGAGAGGCATTCCTATCATGGTGTCTGCAGAGTTCAGCTGGCGCCCCCTGGAGCCTGATGTGATGCTGCAGGACACAGAGGATGGACACTTTTGTCCTGAGGGCTTTTGCCTGATGACTGCACTGAGACATTAGTTTGAGCTTTTCTGTTATTACAGTGTTGTAATATACTGTTCAGTGTGCTCCCCTCTGGGACAAATAAAGACTGTTTGATTGGGAAGTATTTTTCTGGTCACAAATACATAAACATTTGTCAAATGGACTGAAATTGTGATGCATATTCTGGTGTCAAGTCATTTAAACTCTTAGATGTTCCTTTTTACAGGGTGGCCATGATGTACCTGCTCTCCTCTGTGGTTAGCACATGGGGAAATGCTCCTGTCGTGGTGAATATTAATAAGTGCAGGCTCTGAACCATAGTTCATAAAGCTGTACTATGAGCATGTAGCTGCTGTCCCAGTCTAATTGCCCCAGGGTGATTGTGTCTAGAACAAGCCAGAGTCTGTGTTCTTCTGCTGTTAATGACTCAACCATCTCTGTGGAGTTGAATCTAATTCTCCTGCACCACTCAAAGATGAATGTACAAAAGTAATTCAGTACAATAACATTTATTCTTTATAGGGTGAGGGTCGGTTTATGGATTTACTTTCAAAAATAGACAGGAGACAAATTTTGCACAATCAGCTTCTGGGAGTTTTTAACCATGTTTCCCTACTCACTGACGCTCTGAAGTTGCATTTGTGTGATTCATGGATGTTTGAGTAAATCTTACTACGGTGTCACTGCACTGATCTACCCTGTTTTCACCACCACCGGTACGTCCACGGCTCTGTAGCAATAAACACATAATAAAAATACTATATAATATAAATATTGTACACAACTTTGGTCGCAAATTTCAACATGACACAGTCCCCTTACATACAGTAAAGAAAACTGGTCTGTTAGTCCTCAGAAAGGAAGACATACCACACAGAAGACTTCTGAACTGAGTCCAGCAGCCTGTCTATAACTAAGCAGAGTTGGTGAGTGGAGCTGAATGTCGTGTGCTCCCGGGTCCTGCACCTGTGTTCTCTTCTACAGCATCAAGTGGCCAAACCTCCTTGTCAAAGCAGTCAGATCTCAGAAGCTCAGCGGGGCTGGGACTGGTTAGGACTTGGATGGGAGACACTGGGAATTCCAGGTGCCACAGGGATGTGAACAAGCAAAAACTGTTGCTGTGTCCTTAGGCAAGGCACTTCACCCACATTGCTTAGGGATAACAGATGGAAATTAGCGTCCTAGTTCTAATCAGTCATATTTACACTGTACTTACAGATGCTCATTTACAGCCACTGTCCGTGACAAATACAGAATTATCACACTTACTCCATCAAAGGCCTGGATGGTCTGATCTGGTAGGACAGTTCCCAGCTGTCCTGTAATGCAGTGAAGATGGTTTTAATCTCATACCTTGTCCTGACAGCACACAGCCTGA
The DNA here is from genome assembly GCA_030686955.1 of Odontamblyopus rebecca. Classification (NCBI taxonomy): domain Eukaryota; kingdom Metazoa; phylum Chordata; class Actinopteri; order Gobiiformes; family Gobiidae; genus Odontamblyopus; species Odontamblyopus rebecca. Next base: position 34,896,674 of record CM060670.1, read on the forward strand.
CAGCGTTAAGAGAGGAAACTAAATCCACAAGCCCATGGAAAATCAGGATCATGGTTGTGTCTCATCATGACCATGTAAAGACAGCTGCCCTGTCAAACTCAGTGATCCATAACCACATCTATGTAACTTTTTGGTTAGAGGTCACCGGCTTGTTTCCATGGACATGTCATTGCTCTGCCTGGAATGTTTCACAGCGTGACATGAAACAAATATACCTCACATTTACTAAATTACAGGTGGTTTTATAACTCAAAAATATAGGGTCGCCTCTCCACAGATCTGACCTGTAACTTGGTCTCCATAAAGATAGAAAGGTTTAATGCCACACTGTGAAACATTCCAGACAAAGCAATAACATCTCCATGGAGAAAAGCATTTGATCCTCCAACAGAAAAGTTACACAGTGCACCTTTAATGTGTTTTCTTCTTATTCTTTCCCATTCTTATGAAAATATTGACTACATCATAAATGTTTTGAAACCATCAGGACCTGATTCCATAAATGTCTCATTCACTCAAACAGATCACATTCTGTTCACTGGCTGAAAAGGGCAAACACACTCCAGCCCTGGTCACATCATCGTCCTCTCGTTCCAGCGCATGAGGAAAGTCTTCTGAAAAGAGCTGCAGCCATTAAGGACTCTGGTCTAGACGCTCTCAGAATAAAGTCAAAATACGATAACAAAGATGAGAATGTGAAATCTGTTTTGAAAAACCATAATGATAAAGAATAATGTGCACTTAACAGCAAAGGAAAACTGTTCCCTCTGTTTCTCAGAGCTACATTCACAAAATATGAATTTGCTCCTGTGTTATGGTGCATGATTTAATAAAGAATAATAATAGAAGGGATCAAAACAATATAAAGTCGTGCTTATAGAACGTGGTATACAAATATAAAATACACAGTACTGAAACTACACACTTTAGTGATCCACAAACTTTATTGATCCACAAGGGAAATGCGAGATTTTTGTGTGATTGAAATGGACTGAAATGGACTGAATTGTAGGCGTGAAGTGGTCCTGGATGAACCAGGCTTTGTTTTGGTTTTCTTCCTTCACTTCATACGGGCTGAGAGACCAGGGCAGGATCCCAGAGCTCCTCCAGAGGAAGCAGCTCATGAAAGCTCCAGAGCTCCTCCAGAGGAAGCAGCTCATGAAAGCTCCAGAGCTCCTCCAGAGGAAGCAGCTCATGAAAGCTCAGTTTAACTTTTGGAGGTCCCACTCCAGAGTCTTCATCATCATCATCATCATCAATATTCTGGGATTTGATGAAATAAATAATACGACTGATCAAAACCACTAAGAATCAGCTGTGAAATCATCTTTGTGCTAACAGAGGAGCAGAGCCACGTGCGACAGGAGTGACCCAGGGCAGGGCCACGTGCGACAGGAGTGACCCAGGGCAGGGCCACGTGCGACAGGAGTGACCCAGGGCAGGGCCACGTGCGACAGGAGTGACCCAGGGCAGGGCCACGTGCGACAGGAGTGACCCAGAGCAGGGCCACGTGCGACAGGAGTGACCCAGGGCAGGGCCACGTGCGACAGTAGTGACCCAGGGCAGGGCCACGTGCGACAGGAGTGACCCAGGGCAGGGCCACGTGCGACAGGAGTGACCCAGGGCAGGGCCACGTGCGACAGGAGTGACCCAGAGCAGGGCCACGTGCGACAGGAGTGACCCAGGGCAGGGCCACGTGCGACAGGAGTGACCCAGGGCAGGGCCACGTGCGACAGGAGTGACCCAGGGCAGGGCCACGTGCGACAGGAGTGACCCAGAGCAGGGCCACGTGCGACAGGAGTGACCCAGAACAGGGCCACGTGCGACAGGAGTGACCCAGGGCAGGGCCACGTGCGACAGGAGTGACCCAGAACAGGGCCACGTGCGACAGGAGTGACCCAGGGCAGGGCCACGTGCGACAGGAGTGACCCAGGGCAGGGCCACGTGCGACAGTAGTGACCCAGGGCAGGGCCACGTGCGACAGGAGTGACCCAGGGCAGGGCCACGTGCGACAGGAGTGACCCAGAACAGGGCCACGTGCGACAGGAGTGACCCAGGGCAGGGCCACGTGCGACAGGAGTGACCCAGGGCAGGGCCACGTGCGACAGGAGTGACCCAGAACAGGGCCACGTGCGACAGGAGTGACCCAGGGCAGGGCCACGTGCGACAGGAGTGACCCAGGGCAGGGCCACGTGCGACAGGAGTGACCCAGGGCAGGGCCACGTGCGACAGGAGTGACCCAGGGCAGGGCCACGTGCGACAGGAGTGACCCAGAGCAGGGCCACGTGCGACAGGAGTGACCCAGGGCAGGGCCACGTGCGACAGGAGTGACCCAGGGCAGGGCCACGTGCGACAGGAGTGACCCAGAGCAGGGCCACGTGCGACAGGAGTGACCCAGGGCAGGGCCACGTGCGACAGGAGTGACCCAGGGCAGGGCCACGTGCGACAGGAGTGACCCAGGGCAGGGCCACGTGCGACAGGAGTGACCCAGAGCAGGGCCACGTGCGACAGGAGTGACCCAGGGCAGGGCCACGTGCGACAGGAGTGACCCAGGGCAGGGCCACGTGCGACAGGAGTGACCCAGAGCAGGGCCACGTGCGACAGGAGTGACCCAGGGCAGGGCCACGTGCGACAGGAGTGACCCAGGGCAGGGCCACGTGCGACAGGAGTGACCCAGAGCAGGGCCACGTGCGACAGGAGTGACCCGGGGCAGGGCCACGTGCGACAGGAGTGACCCGGGGCAGGGCCACGTGCGACAGGAGTGACCCGGGGCAGGGCCACGTGCGACAGGAGTGACCCAGGGCAGGGCCACGTGCGACAGGCGTGACCCACAGACAAAACAGCAATGTGAAACATATTTAAATACTTAACACCTGAAAATGGCTCTCTCCCTCCTTCCCTCCCTACCTCCTCTCCCTCCTTACCTCCTCTCTCTCCTTACCTCCTCTTTCTCCTTACCTCCTCTCTTTCCTTTCCTCCTGTCCCTTCTTACTTCCTCTTTTTCCTTACCTCCTCTCCCTCCTTACCTCCTCTTTCTTCTTACCTCCCCTTTCTCTTTACCTCTTCTCTCTCCTTACCTCCTCTCCCTCCTTACCTCCTCTTTCTCCTTACCTCCTCTCTTTCCTTTCCTCCTCTCCCTTCTTACCTCCCCTTTCTCCTTACCTCCTCTCTCTCCTTACCTCCTCTTTCTCCTTACCTCCTTTCTCTCCTTACCTCCTCTCTATCTTTACCTCCTCTCTCCTTACCTCCTCTCTCCTTATCTCCTCTCTCTCCTTACCTCCTCTCTTTCCTTACCTCCTCTCTTTCCCTACCTCCTCTCCCTCCTTACCTCCTCTCCCTCCTTACCTCCTCTCTCTCCTTACCTCCTCTTTCTCCTTACCTCCTCTCTTTCCTTACCTCCTCTCCCTCCTTACCTCCTCTCCCTCCTTACCTCCTCTCTCTCCTTACCTCCTCTTTCTCCTTACCTCCTCTCTTTCCTTTCCTCCTGTCCCTTCTTACTTCCTCTTTTTCCTTACCTCCTCTCCCTCCTTACCTCCTCTTTCTTCTTACCTCCCCTTTCTCTTTACCTCTTCTCTCTCCTTACCTCCTCTCCCTCCTTACCTCCTCTTTCTCCTTACCTCCTCTCTTTCCTTTCCTCCTCTCCCTTCTTACCTCCCCTTTCTCCTTACCTCCTCTCTCTCCTTACCTCCTCTTTCTCCTTACCTCCTTTCTCTCCTTACCTCCTCTCTATCTTTACCTCCTCTCTCCTTACCTCCTCTCTCCTTATCTCCTCTCTCTCCTTACCTCCTCTCTTTCCTTACCTCCTCTCTTTCCCTACCTCCTCTCCCTCCTTACCTCCTCTCCCTCCTTACCTCCTCTCTCTCCTTACCTCCTCTTTCTCCTTACCTCCTCTCTTTCCTTACCTCCTCTCCCTCCTTACCTCCTCTCTCCTTATCTCCTCTCTCTCCTTACCTCCTCTCTTTCCTTACCTCCTCTCTCTCCTTACCTCCCCTCTCTCTCTCTCCTTGTCTCGTCTCTCTCTCCTTCTCTCCTTTCTCTCCTTGCCACCTCTCCCTCCTTGCCTCCTTTCTTTCCTTATCTCCTCTTGTGTCTCCCCTCCCCTTGTCTCTCTCTCTTTGTCTCCTCTCTGCACATGCCTCCTTCTTACCTCGTCTCTCTGACAGGGGCGTTTTGTGTCCTCATCTGACTCGTCCCCTTCGCTGGTAGAGGAAGGAGGTTTCGTAGGTCTGATCATTACCTTCCATTGATTGGCATGCTAATCACATGAGCTAATTGGAGCGGCGCTGCCATGCTAATAAGTGCGATTGTACAAATGTGTTATTAGATTATAAATCATCATTAACAGCCAGACCACTGTACCCTGCACTAAACAGCTAGTGCTTAGCGTCATGTGTACTAGATGGGGTTCCTTATAATGAAGGCTTTAATTGGAAGTGGATCTTGAAGAATTAGAGGTTGAGAGCATTAAGGACTTCCGGACAAAAAATAGTGATAATAAATTAGGTCGAGAGCCATTCACAATTTTGTTTGGTTTTTTTCACTCTTCCGAATCAGCAAAACTCCCCAGGGGACTTTCTTAGCAGTTAGCGAAATCATTAGTGAGAAGCCTGGACAGCGATGACCTCTTGACCCCGTCGCAGTGGCATTGTTTGGAGGACAGTTTGGGCTGGTTCCTGTGGGGTGTCAGAAGTTCGTTAGCAGAGAGGGTGATGAGACACCTCAGCACTGGCTCCTGCAGCACACACGGCAGAGGTGGCCCATGCTGAGTTAGGAGAAGTTAGACAGAAGCAAATAATGAGCAATAATGCTGAAGTTTGCATTAAAGTCATGTACATACCACCAGGAACAAGGAACTTTATTTACTGCCTGATAAAGCGTTTGAATATGTCAGCACTTTATGCATATGTCCTTTACACTTCTAGATCCAGTGTGGTTACAGGTGGCCTTCATATCAGGGCTGCACCTAAAGATTATTTTCCTATCTAATCTCACTAATGTTGTGGTTGCTGTGTGCCTGTAGCCCACAGTCTGCAGTGTACATGTGTGGAGCACATGTGTAGCTCCCTGAGAAATGCAGTCTTATGTTTGGACACTTTTGGATGCATGAGAGCAGATAGTGCGGACAGCTTGTTGGCACATGCAGCGCTGTGGAGTCACTGTGCCTCACTTCATAACTCTTGCTGCTTTTTGTCGTCTAACTTTCTACTGGGCCACACTCTTAATTTATCTTTACTGAGTTGAAACTCTCTAATGATGATGTGTGTGTGTGTCACATGTGCCTGTAGATCTACCCGTTAAATCTGCCGTAATAATTAAAAACTCGGCTGTAAAGGTAAAGCACCGTCGGACTTTGTATATGTTTAAATACTTCACACCTGAAAATGGCTCTCTCCCTCCTGTATGTCCATCTACTGTGTAGATGGACATACTGTATCTAGCCCACTGTCTCCCTGGGCATGGGTGCAGTCTGGGTCCACAGACTCTGCAGTCCTGTCTGTAATTGCTGCTGTCAGTCTCGTCATTCTGACTTTAAAATGAGGAGACTTTTCTTTCCCCAAGGTCGGACCCCCTATCGTTGGTGACAGGTTTGATAGAGACTTTCAACAACCTGAAGGCCTTGGAGGCTGTCAGGTTGTTGTTGGACAACCTTGTTCCTGATGGTCTCTTTGGTTGTGAAACACACACTCGGACTTCCAAATTAGCCACTATAATTGCAGGCCTCAATTGGCTTCATTTGGCTGGAGCTGAAAGCTGTGGGTGACCTCAGTCCACTTCTCTACAGACTGTGCATATCGGTGATGCGTTTGTCATGAATGATGATGATATATGTGTGGTTAGTTTAGTATGTTACTATAGTAACAAGTAAAGCAACAAAGCTATTGGCATATTTAGACCACACAGCATATTAAGCAAACCATGTTAACAGTACTGATAACAGTAGTAGTATTAGTAGTATTTTTCTGTACGAGTACTCTAATTCATGTATCCACTGGAACAGCCATGTAACTGGCAGCTGTAAAAATATTGTAGGTATTAGTGGCAATAGCAGGGCTAGTTTTGACTCACTCAATAAGACAAAGTGTAATAATGCAAGCTTCATATGATAGTATAATGATTACAGTAGTAGTAAAACACCGGCTGTGCAATCTTTAATTGTGTAGTAGTTGTAGTAGTTGTTGTACTTGGAGTATTAATGGCAGTAGTTGGTGCAGTTTTACTTTAGTAGCAGTTTGAAGTACTTTCCTAACTCAATAAGGGAAAGTGCAATAATCCATGTCCATAGAAAACATAAGCCTGCGTTATCTGCCCGCTGTAACAGACTGGCAGACAGCTTGTTAGCCACAGCTCTGCGGTCTTCTCTTTTGTGGAGCAATTAAAGTGGACAATGACTGTTGCAGAATTGGTTGCGCGCGGCTCCACGCCAAACCCTCGCCAGTCAATCTGCAGTGGGCACAGAGCTGATAGCACCGGAGGTCCCAGAGTACGCCAACTTCCTGCCCATCACTGCCCATCACACAGAGGCCACGTCTCAGGCAGTGAGTGAGAGCAGTGAGGGACTTTTGCAGGAACAGACAGTGACACTGCGAGAGACGGTCGCTTCAGCACCAAAAAGACAATCCAAAAATCCATGAAGTAAAATACAAACTGAAAATATTATCTGCTGCAATTACTATTACTTAGGATTTAGATACTAAGGAACACACTCAGTTCAATTCAATTCAATTCATTTTTGTAGTGCCCAAAATCACAACAACAGTTGCCTCTAAGGGCACTCGATACCTAATATACTAATTCTGAATGCTCTCAGCGCACAGTTTAAAAAAAAAGAATAATACTAACACTGATCAGACTTCTCTTTAAATAGGAAGCACTGTTAAATGTTGTTTTTTGTCATTTATTAACTTTAAAACATATTTCTTGCAGGAAATGACTTCACAAAACCCAAATCCCATATGAAACCACTTCACACAGTCCACACCAGGGAAGGCAAAATGCAATATTTACAACAACCCTCTAAGCACAGGACAGAAGATGAACACTACTGTCAAGTCTGAATCCTTGTTATAAGGACACGTGCTTTCATCACCTGCACAGAAGCTGGAGATGACTTAAAGAGGAGCTGCATCTTGGTCTGAGAAACAGGGACCCAGAGTCGGCATCAGAGCGCATCTACTGGAGGGGCGTGGGTCATCAGCAGGGGGCGCACTGCCATTTGAGAACTATTTTAACGCAGTGGAGTCAAACACCAGAAATGCTTCAAACACATTTTTCTTTATTAGTATTAGGCTCATTATTAACGATAAGGCCACTGATGTAAACATTAAACAGCCTCACACTCATCACAAACACCATGAACAACATCACTGAGAGACGCGCTGACACGAGGCCTCCAGGCAGTTACGCGGTCGCCCTCCACAAAACACAAATTCAAGACCCAACAAACATCAGTCAACAATTCATCAGCTCAGTAGGACTTATTGACTCACAGAAGAGTTGCAGGTGATGAGTAGGCGACTGCTGAAACATCTGAGTGCTCTGTCCTTCCATTCGTTCGTGCATTTGCGACTCAAGTCTTTCTGGAACACAAGCTGCAAGAACCTGGTGTTTCTCTCCTGCAGCATTGGGAAGTTTCATGTTGATGGAATCCACCGTCTTTAGCCGCAGCCTGTTTCCAGTTACTACAGCCACACTCACAAAGCCCTGATCCAATGATCCAGATTTTCTTGTGCTCCTGAACTGGTCTAAGCTATTTTTGTGAATGTACATTTTGACAAAAATGCAAACTGACTCGACTGACACACTGTCCTTTAGCCTATTTTCGATCATTCAAACTGTCTGACGTGTCTGTGTGCAGCAGCTCAACAGACCCTGAAATCAAATGTAACAAGTTTACTCAGCGACCAATGACACTGACCACCAAAATGACACCATCTCCCCGTTTTGTTTTACTGAAGTTACAGTTTGCACATATAATATTAAAATTGTAATATTAAAATATTATACAATAATAATTTTTGAAATAGTTATTTTGGGGGGGCACCAATGGCCGCTAGGTGGGGCACGGCCCACAAATGCCCCGCCTTACCGCCGACACCGCAGGGACCCCCAACCAGAGGTTTGGAGAACAGTGTGTAATGTTTAAATAGAATGAATCAGTTTAGAGCTCATAATTATTACCCATGTGTGTTCTGAGATGAGGAGCCCTCAAAGCCATAAAGAACAAGAGTGACCCAAGGACTGTTTGAGCAAATGTGTGAGTATTTTAGGAGCCCAGGGAACCACCTCCAGAGACATATAAGCCTGACCTCTGACCAGCTCGAGCTGAACCTGCAGCTGTACCTGCCTCTGATAACAGGAATACTGGGCCATTCCGAAATGCAGCCTTTTTTCACATTTTCGCTCCTATAGCCGGTTCCTGTAGGACCCCCTTCATGGGTTCCAAGTGAGAGGGTTTTTAGCAAAGTGGGACATTTATGTCACAAGGAGGAACTGGCTCGGGGCAGTTTCCTCCATCATAACAACTTCTGAAGGAAGATTTTCCTCGATAACCAAAGAACTCAGTTTTGAAGTATTTCTGTTTATTTTCCTGTGAAGTACTGCAGAGCCTTTGGTTCACACTTATGATTGTTTAGCTAAAGCACTGAAACCACTTTAAAATGTTTAGTTTTTGTTCTTGATACTTTTTAAGGGCCTTATTTGAAGAGGTTTATAATGTCTAATTGCACTTTTTTGAGACGGCTCATTTTGTTATAATTTATACTATATTATACTAGAAAGTTTAAAATGATCTTTTTTAACTTTATTAATTACTTATACTTGCAGCTGACAGGCACCTATATGCCATGTGAGCGAATGTTTTAAAATTAAGTAATAATGATTTAATTCATAATTAATAAATCATTTAAAATGAGATGAGACATAGAGAAATGTGTTGTATGATTTTACATATTGTATTATGTTCATGGCTATATTTGAAATGAAGAAAATCAGCTGTTGTTACCTGTGGCCAAACTCATGGGCTTCAACATGGGCTGATCTGAGCTCTTCTCTCCAACATCACCTTCAATAAAGACACCAGCTCCTTTTCTGCTGTCAGTGCCAATACTACTGTTTTTGACGAGGGACAATGTTATAACATGGTCCAAACCTCAGATTATCACATTTGTCTGTGTCATTTAAAGGCCTGGGCCCACCCGGCTCAGACACTGTTGTTCCTTTTTTAAACCAGTAAGAGCACAGTAAACATTTATGAGCTGAGTGCAAAACGCTTATGTCACAGCTTTTCTCTGGAAGTGTGGCTACAGTTTGACTCCATGGTGACATATTTGACACAAAAATATTCTTTTGTGTTGAACAGTGTCTGTGACAACATCTCTAAACACATTTATATCCATAGAACGGTTACACAAGTGCAAATTGTTCACCTTCACTGCAGGATCTAATTGGACACTTCTCACACAGCGCAGCAGAATCTGAGCTCCACACGTTTGCATCTCATGTTTATGAAATGAGGCTGTCGTAGCAGAGGTTGTGTCAGGGTGTTTAACTGGAGCTCTCAGGCCTCTCCTCTGTTGATCTGGCTCCTGTGCTGTGGAGGAGCAGGAGCACTGCGCCTGTCACAACATTTCAGACACAGGCCTACTCCGCCGTGTACTTCCTCATGGGGAAGAGGAAAAACTACTGTTTCTTTGCTGTAAGCCTGACTGGAGCAGTGAGACTGGAAAAACTTTGAACAGACATGTGACAGAAATGAATAAGGACCTAAACATGTTTACACCAGGCTTAAAGCAGCTAAAACAGTCTGAACAACACCTACGAAGATCATTTGTCTCATCAAATTTAGCATTTTCAAATGCTTTGGATTTCTTATTCTGAATTTTTAACCTAGGAAAAAGTGCTTTAAAGTATACGTTTTTAATATGTTTAAAATTCCAAGTAAAAAAATTAACATTTTAAAAATACAGCACATATATTTTCAAGTCCTCTAACTCAACAGTCAAAATGAGCAGTGAAAAAACTCATAGCAAAGACAGGCCTGTGTGTAAAGAACAGGAGCCAATGATGACAAACAGAAAGTTTAGGAATGTTTCTTTAAATCATTGAAGATGAGCGATTGTAAGTGACATGGAAAAAGTATAAGTGCATTTGCCATTTGATTGAATTGAAATTAAAGTTGTACTTTACCCTCTTTATGTTCAGGTGTTTCAGCTTTTTATAGTATTTTCTACAATCTGTCGCTGCTATTAAAAATAAAGAGTTATATTTTTCTATTAGATTTGATTGAATATATGAACATGCTATTTTACTACTGCAAACTTTTAAAATATTGAAATGACTTACTGGCCTGTCTAATGCTGCTTCTTTTTTATGATGGCAGAATAAACTCTGCTCCTCCTTGACCTGTTAGCGTCGCTCTCTGGGCTGTTACAGGGACAAAACAAGTCCATAACGGGGTCATCATTTCTTTTGTGTGAGATGTGAGTATATTATGTAAGCAGAAATATGTGACAAAATAAGACTCCTGCACAGACTGTCTGTAGCTAAAAATAAAAGCATTTTTATTTCTAAACAACCCAAAGTAAGCAGGGAAAGCAGAGCTGTTGGCTGTGGACAGTTCATGGTGCTAATCTGAGGTGAAAAAAGTTTGATTTTGTTCTAAATGATAGTTGAGCTCTTCTGTTTCCCATGTGTCACTGAAATAAACAGAAGTCTGAAGCTCTGTCTGGGTTTGGCTTGACATAGAGGAGCTGGTGACCAGACTGATCTTCTGTTTAGAGAAAGACTTTGGATCTGTCTATGATGTTGGAGAATCCCTGGTGTATAAGTCATCAACGACGTGCAGAGGGGGGCTGCTTTGGTTGCCCTGGCAACTGCCCGTATGGCCTCCTCGACTGAAGTTGCCCTTCTAGGGGAAAAAAATAAAAGTTTATTTAATTTTTTATTTATGTATGAAAATGCCTCTGCCTAGATTTGAAATTGAAAATAAAATAGTGCCTCATTCCCTTACATTAGGGCACAGTGTGAGTCTGGAGGGAGGGGCTCAGGTCTGTTTACAGAGCCACAGAGCTGCACGTGACCAACACCTGAGCCTGTGCAAAGTAAAAAGAGATTACCCACAAGCCCCGCGGGGAGCCCAGGTCCCGCGGAGAGCCATGGCCCCACGGAGTGCCCCGGCCCCGCGGAGAGCCATGGCCCTGTGGAGAGCCATGGCCCTGTGGAGAGCCATGGCCCTGTGGAGAGCCATGGCCCTGTGGAGAGCCAAAGTTCAGTTTTTTCAACTTCTAACGCAGGGGTGGGCAAACTTTTGACTCGAGGTCCACAAAGGTTCTAAAATTTGATGTTCGGGCCAGACCAGGAGCAGATGGATGGAGGGTTCTGGTCTGACTACATCAGCCCAGCAAATAAACCGAAAATAACTTTAAATAACTTAAATTACATGTGGCAGATTCAAACGTCTCAATTCATCTTGTGCAGCATATTTAGGGCCAATGATTTTCCATTTCAGAAGTTTCATTGTGACACATTTGATAATTCTGTTGACAGTGTTGGGAAGGTTACTTTAAACTGTATTCCCTACAGATTACAGATTACAGATTACATACGTTTGTAACGTAATCCATTAAATTACTTAAATGAGTAACGTAATCTGAATACTTTGGATTACTTGATATTGTCAGGCTTTTTAAACCTAAATGAATGTAGCAGCCACCTCCTGCAAATTCTTGTTTGGTTTTAGACCTGGTTTAGACCTGGTTTAGACCTGGTTTACACCTGGTTTAGACCTGGTTTAGCCCTGGTGTTAGTTCTGGTTTAGAGGTGCACAGGAAGTGTGGTCCACACAGCGACACGACAAGACACGATCCACGCGCGGTGTCCACGCCATACAAGAGGAGGTGTGGTGTGTGCGCACACTAGATATATACTTGGCTGCAGTGCTTTATGGGAAGGTTTTCAGACCATGAGTGAGGAAGACGTGTTCAACATATAGTTCTACCCCTGGGCACTGAGTCAGAAGCCCAGATGGGTAATTTGGTTTTATGTATCAATGTATCTAGAGTGCGCCATCTATTGGGAAATGCCAGAATTGCAGGGAGAATAAAACTTTAAAGTTTTATTACACTTCATTTAAGTTTGGCGGGCGGTGCGGTGCTTTGCCCTTTCTTCATGTCAGAGCAACTGCCCCTCAAAATTCCTGTGCACGTCCCTGTAAGTCATGACTGTTTTGTTCCCATATGGGGGCTGTTTACCTGACTGGAGCTGGAGATGATACAGTCACATGAAAACAGTGAACAGACGTGTGACAGAACTGGGCTGAGGTTCTGTGGGGAATCCTCCGAAACCTCTGCTTCAACATTAAACAGAGAACGGAACAAAAGAAGCTCTTTGTTTAATCTGTCGGCACTGCTCAGTTTGGATCAAGTTTCACAAGCGGCAGAAATACTGTCCTTTTCTGCTGTAACACGACAGACAAGTCTGTGTCGAGTCATGTGATGTTCCCATCCTGGTACCACTATACCATCCCGGTACCACTATACCATCCCGGTACCACTATACCATCCTAGTACCACTATACCAGCCCAGTACCACTATATCATCCTAGTACCACTATACCAGCCCAGTACCACTATACCATCCCGGTACCACTATACCATCCCGGTACCACTATACCATCCTAGTACCACTATACCATCCTAATACCACTATACCATCCTAGTACCACTATACCAGCCCAGTACCACTATACCAGCCCAGTGCCACTATACCAGCCCGGTACCACTATACCAGCCTAGTACCACTATACCATCCCAGTACCACTATACCATCCCGGTACCACTATACCATCCCGGTACCACTATACCATCCTAGTACCACTATACCATCCCAGTACCACTATACCATCCTAGTACCACTATACCATCCCAGTACCACTATACCATCCCGGTACCACTATACCATCCTAGTACCACTATACCATCCCAGTACCACTATACCATTGTAGTACCACTATAACATCCCGGTACCACTATACCAGCCCAGTGCCACTATACCAGCCCAGTGCCACTATACCAGCCCAGTACCACTATACCAGCCCAGTACCACTATACCATCCTAGTACCACTATACCATCCTAGTACCACTATACCATCCCAGTACCACTATACCATCCTAGTACCACTATACCATCCCAGTACCACTATACCATCCCGGTACCACTATACCATCCTAGTACCACTATACCATCCCGGTACCACTATACCATCCCAGTACCACTATACCATTGTAGTACCACTATAACATCCCGGTACCACTATACCAGCCCAGTACCACTATACCATCCTAGTACCACTATACCAGGCCGGTATCACTATACCATTAAATGTCTGTCTGTATGTTACATCACAGAGTCCTGTCTGTGTCCATTTTCTCTCCACTGGACATTTCCGCAGGCTCCGGGTCGTGTCGGCAGCTTTGAGCACACACTTTGGTAAACAATCTCCACAGCACCTCCCTCTCTCTGTGACAGAATATGTGTGGCCGGCAGGGGGTGGGGGGATTAGCAGCGCCCCCAGCAGGTAAAGCAGGTGAGTGGCAGATGGAGGTCAGCAGTGAGCCCTCTGACCGGCTGGTTCTCCTCCACTAGGAGCTGACGCTGTCCCTACACTGGGCCCATAATCCTGCTCTACATGCTGGGATACTGTCACCGGATCTGCACCAACAGGTGCTCCAGCACAGGTCAGAGCAGCAGTGCCAAGGGGCGGGTGGTGCTGGACCCTCTCTATTTGAATGGAGCATGGGGGATTAAGGAAAAAAACAGATCTTTAAAGAAGGGGTATTATGCAACATAATGCAAAGACTTTTTGGAGCTTTCTCCTACGTTATTACATTGTTCCCTCATCAAAAACATGCCTGAAGAGATTTTAGATGCCATCCACGCTAGGAAAGAGCTCTGAGCTGCTGTTGGGTTTTAGATGGTAGAATGTGATGATGTCATACTCCCAGATGGGAACAAGAGACAGTTTTCCTATTACATTGTACTTTGCTATGAAATATCTAAAAGGCAAATGCACAAATGTTGAATCTGGTCATTTCTATATTTAATGGCAGCCTAGTACTTGCTATATATAACAAAAAACATTTGTATTCCATAATATTGGCTTATAGAATGCTGTGATGTCTTGTGATACTCGCTAATATGACTCTTTTGTGCACCAATGCCCCAGTTCCCTGTCAGACAAAAACAAAACCAAACAAAAATCTGTGCACATTCCTGAAAAATCCTTCATGTGGATACTAATGATGTGGCCCTGGGTTTGTGGCAGCGAACTACCTACACAGATTTAACTTTCTTCTGTTACAGTTTGAAAGTCATGTACCCCAGGTTTTCTAACTTTTTTTTTTTTGTCTCCATGGAGATGTCTAGTAAGTTTTTCCTGGTATATTCACAGTACGACATTTACAGGATCTGTTAAGCATTTGTTTCATTATGGATGTTTTTTTGCTCACATATCTGTAAGTACATTGACAGACCTACTGTGGAACATTCCAGGTAAAGCAATTATCATGGAGACAAGCCTCCATCAGTAGAGTCAGCTACACAGAGCACCTTCAAGTTCTACACGTGGACGAGCACAAAGAAAGCCAACAATGTGGAAACGGTTGATGATACGGTCAAAATTAGCAGTGGTTTGAATTAGTGTTGTCCTGATACTCGATTACAAATACTGATACCCAGATGATAATTAAGAACACTCTTTGTTTAGATAACAGAATGACATTTTCAACATTAAATACTTAAAGTATAATATATAATGTATTAAGTAGGTTCCGTAGTGGTCCGTGGGTGTAAACTAGTGCATGTGCTCTGATACTTGCTCTGATACAGCTCAGAATTATTCTAAAGGAAACGTTCTCAAGGAAAGGTTCATTTCTGTCCTCTGAATGTGACTCCTTAGTATCGACCTGCTCAAATGAGTATCTTGTTTCGATACTAGGTGCTCTCGATTAGTATCTAATTTTCAATACTTTTGACAACCCTGCTTAGAACAGCACTGGTCTAAAGTACACAGGTAGCATGTGTCTACATGATGGAGACACAGGGACATGTTTCTGCAGAGGACATTACATCACCTAAATAAT
This sequence comes from Odontamblyopus rebecca, assembly GCA_030686955.1. Lineage (NCBI taxonomy): Eukaryota > Metazoa > Chordata > Actinopteri > Gobiiformes > Gobiidae > Odontamblyopus > Odontamblyopus rebecca. The sequence goes on from CM060670.1 coordinate 34,911,812, forward strand.
TGCACTTTGCGATTTGCCATTTGTGAGCGTCCAAAGAGCATCATACCTGCTGCACCTCCTCCTCAAACAGGTCTCTGGCAGCACAGCTTCACGCACCACTTCTTTCTTCATTACCGCCTCTGTTTTGGAGGTCACAAACACTGGATTCTGCTCCTGAAAACCACTCCACAGAATTGGCTGTATTTGTGATTTATGCCCTGAATATAACTTGTCAAGCCCCAGTCGATGTATATTTGGCTAAAAAGCTAAAAAGGAGCGTAGACGGTGATGGTTTACGGTGCTGCAGTATATTCACTTCTCCATCGGACCACTTAAGCCACCAGCATAAATCTGAGGCGCCACAGGGAGCCGGCCGAACAGGACGCACTTTAACAGATTGTACAAAGAACACAAACCTGCGGCAACACATGACTCAGAAATCAGCCAGTAAAAAAAAGTGCGCTGTTAGCTATGAGCACACGTTAGCAGGTAGTCCATCCGGTTTAGTGGAAATCTGCCATGTCAGGTGTGGCATAGTCAGGATGATTTATCATTTGTATAATTTCATTATCAGTTTGCCTTCCATGTGAAATATAGTGGGCACAAAGTACTGAGAGATTTACTTGTCAGAAATGTACCATTTGCCAGTGGTCACGTTCTAGAATTTGGAAATGTCATAATTTCAGATGACGGGCAGGCAGGAGCAACTCTATGGGATTCAGGAATATTCAAACTTATGATCCACCTGGTTATTTGTTTGGGATTGGCTCCACAAACTTGCCATATTAATCTTAAAGATCCTGTTGTATTCAAAAGCATAAAGCTTCAAATGCATGGATGTTTATGGCAGAATGCTCAGTAATTACCATGTCAACACTGCCAAATAAGTTTTAAAATTCAAGTCTGAAAACTCAAGAAAACAACAACAACAAAAAAGGATTTAAACAATACATTTCAGGAATCTGTGATTATTAAAAGTTCATGACCTCATTCAAGTTTCAACAAAAAAGACAGGGACAGTTTCTCAGCTCACCTAACTAAGTCAGTTATGGTCAAATGGGTTAAAACAAAGATGAGATTAAAGTCTAACCTGGGTAAAGGCCGCGACACATTACAGGATTTTTTGGTCTTAACTGATTTTTAAACCTGCAAAAGGAGAAATTTATGAGATTTTAAATCTGCAATCGCAAAGACTGCAGCAAAGAAAGTAAAGCAGAGTCAGTATCAGATCTGCAGCTTCACCACAGGCTGTGTGGATGTAAACAGACACAGGTGGGGAAACACTATCTTTACTTTAACAGAACACTGCACACTGGATTAAAAGCGCCATTTTGTGGACTGGGGTCATTATTTGTGAAGGACAATTTCTATGGATAAAGTGGATGAGACGCTACAGTTTACATTTACCACTTTATGAGAGGTGAGGAATAAAATCTTTTTTGCTATATTCCAAGTTTGTGTGTTGCCTCTCTGTGTCCGTCACTCCTCTGCCTCTGACGCTCGATTTTAGCAGCTGTTACTGTAGCATTGTTGATGTTTGGTGGTTAAAATCTGACACTGACTCCACACATGAGGAGCAGCGGCTTCAAAATCGCACACGAAGACACAAAGCCGGGCCTGAACGGGGAGAAGAAACTGCAGCCAAAATTGGTCAAATACTCCTGTAGTGTGTGTTGGCTTTAACAGAGCTTTGAACACAGCAGTGCATCAGTTAGCATAATGCACCCATGGAATGTTGATTATGTCAGATGCAAAGTATCAGGTGTTCTAGAATGTTGTGATGTGAACACAGCCTTAGATGGATTCGCCAGTTCGATCATAGCTTGTGGCACATATTGTAAATGTGGCCATGAGCAAAGCACTTCCTCCCAATTTCCCACCAGTATTTGGGTATTAAGGAATTTGGTGTAAAATGCTTGTGGCTTAAGTGGGCCGATGCAGAAGTGGTTGTCCTGCAGCACCATAAACTGCCCAGTGCTTCTTAACCATCTCGACCTGATGAGTTCTATTGAAGGTGTGGCAATCGAGGGATTGACAGTTTGGTAAATTATAATTTATTATAATTTAAGTGTTGCAACAATGCCAGCCCAAATCTATCTTGGGTAAATAGAATCTAAATATAAAGCACACAGGTAAACATATCAATGAGAGGGAGATCCAGGTTCTATTATTTACAGGGTCTTTATTTTATATTTTTAATAGAACACAGTTTTAATTAAAAGTAGCTACAACAGAAAGCTAAAATAGGTAAAAACAAAAAGTATAGGTCAAACGGTGGAGGCAGAAAACAAAACGGTGGAACGGTGGAGGGAAAAACAAGATAAGCAAAACAGCAGAGGTGGTGTGCAGGCCACCGCTGACACCTGGAAAATGAATCCGGGAATTACAATCTAAGCCTGCAGTGCAAGACTCTGGGCTAACGCGGTGCAGGGCTGCAGCCAAGCAGCGGCACTAAAAGAAGAAGTGACTGTATAAATTTGGACGTAACATGCATGGGAGCTTAAGAATTGGAATTTACCTGAGCTGAAGGACAGAGAGGCCACAAAGAGGAAGAGCGTGTGGGCAAAAGAAGAAGCGCTGAAGAAGGGAGCGCTTAAATAGCCTGCCAGCTCAGTGCCACAGAACGGCAGGTAAGAACGCCTGCAGAATGCCTGTAGCATAGTGTTCATAGTCACAGTGTTCTGCTGAAATGAGCTGCCTCATCGAAATGAGCTCCCCACAGCCTAAATCAACAGTGACGTCCATCGATTCACGCTCCCCATCAAAATAATAATAATAATGTTATTATTTTGCATTTAGATTAGATTAGCCTTTATTGTCTCCCTTGGGAGAAATTTGTCTTGGGACAGGGGCACTCATGGCACATAGACATACAACATACAGCACACACACAGTGGACACATCAATTCATGCAGTTCAACATTTGATGATATTGCACCATTCCCATAATTAGCATATTTTGCACATTCCCTGGGGCCTAAAAGTGTAAAAGTGAGTATTGCACATTCCCTGGGGCCTTTCTGCCTAAGGTGCCAAAGGACATTGCACACTCCCTGAAGCCTACAACTGTCTGTGAAAAAAAATTAAATAATAAAATTGCACATTCCCTGAAGCCTATTCACTGTAAGTGCTCAAAAAATATTGCACCTTCCCTGGAGCAGTATTGCATATTCCCCAAAGCCTATGTGCAAATAATATTGCACAGTCCCTGATGGCCATACAGTAATACATCCATCCATCCATCTTCTTCCACTTATCCGGGGGCGGGTCGCGGAGGCAGCAGTCTAAACAGGGGCTCCCAAGCTTCCTCTCCCCAGCCACTTCCTCCAGCTCCTCCGGACGGATCCCGAGGCGCTCCCAGGCCAGCCAAGAGACATAGTCCCTCCAGTGTGTCCTGGGTCTTCCCTGGGGCCTCCTACGGGTGGGACATGCCCGGAACACCTCCTGAGGGAGGCGTCCAGGAGGCATCCGGACCAGATGGCCGAGCCACCTCAGCTGGCTCCTCTCGACGTGGAGGAGCAGCGACTCTACTCCGAGTTCCTCCCGTGTGACCGAGCTCCTCACCCTATCTCTAAGGGAGCACCCGGCCACTCTGTGGAGGAAACTCATTTCGGCCGCTTGTATCCGCGATCTCGTCCTTTCGGTCATTACCCAGAGCTCATGACCATAGGTGAGGGGAGGAACGTAAATTGAGGTAAATCGAGAAATCTCACTCGTGAACAAGACCCCGAGATATTTGAACTCCTCCACTTGAGGCAGAGACTCCCCACCCACCCGAAGAGGGCAATCCACCTTTTTCCGGTCGAGAACCATGGCCTCGGATTTGGAACAGCTGATTCTCATCCCGGCCGCTTCACACTCGGCTGCAAACCGCCCCAGTGCTGCAGGTCCTGGTTCGATGAAGCCAACAGGACAACATCATCCGCAAAAAGCAGAGATGAGATCCTGTGGTCCCCGAACTGGACCCCCTCCGGCCCCTGACTGCACCTAGAAATTCTGTCCATAAATACAATGAACAGAACCGGTGACAAAGGGCAGCCCTGGCGGAGTCCAACATGCACCGGGAACAGGTCTGACTTACTGCCGGCAATGCGAACACAGCTCCTGCTCCGGTCATACAGGGACCGGACAGCCCTTAGCAAAGGGCCCCGGACCCCATACTCCCGGAGCACCCCCCACAGGGCACCACGAGGGACACGGTCAAATGCCTTCTCCAGGTCCACAAAGCACATGTGGACTGGTTGGGCAAACTCCCATGAACCCTCGAGCACCCGATGGAGGGTGTAGAGCTGGTCCAGTGTTCCACGACCAGGCCGAAAACCACACTGCTCCTCTTGAATCCGAGGTTCGACTATCGGCCGAACTCTCCTCTCCAGCACCCTGGCATAGACTTTACCGGGTAGGCTGAGGAGTGTAATTCCCCTGTAGTTGGAACACACCCTCTGGTCCCCCTTTTTATACAGAGGGACCACCACCCCGGTCTGCCAGTCCAGAGGTACTGTTCCCGACCGCCACGCGATGTTGCAGAGGCGTGTCAACCAAGACCCACAACACCCAGAGACTTAAGGTACTCAGGACGGATCTCATTCACCCCCGGAGCCCGAGGAGCTTTCCGACCACCTCAGTGACTTCGGCCAGGGTGATGGATGAGTCCGCCTCTGGGTCCCCAGCCTCGGCCTCCTCTTCGGAGGACGTGACGGTGGGATTGAGGAGATCCCCAAAGTATTCCTTCCACCGCCCGACAACATCCTCAGTCGAGGTCAGCAGCTCTCCCCTCGCACTGTAAACAGTGTTGGTGAAGGACCGCTTCCCCCTCCTGAGGCGCCGGACGGTTTGCCAGAATTTCCTTGGGGCCGTCCGATAGTCCTCCTCCATGGCCTCCCCAAACTCCTCCCAGACTCGTTTTTGCCTCTGCCACGGCCCGGGCTGCAGCACGCTTGGCCCACCGGTACCTGTCAGCTGCCTCAGGAGTCCCCCGAGCCAGCAAGGCCCGGTAGAACTCCTTCTTCAGCTTGACGGCATCCCTTACTTCCGGTGTCCACCACCGGGTTGGGGGATTGCCGCCGCGACAGGCACCGCAGACCTTACGGCCACAGCTACGAACGGCCGCATCGACAATAGAGGCCAAGAACGAAGCCCACTCAGACTCCATGTCCCCAGCCTCCCCCGGGATCTGGGAGAAGCTCCCAGAGGTGTGAGTTGAAGGCCGCACTGACAGAGGGTTCCACCAGACGTTCCCAACAGACCCTCATGATACGCTTGGGCCTACCAGGTCTTTCTGGCTTCCTCCTCCGCCAGTGGACCCAACTCACCACCAGGTGGTGATCAGTTGACAGCTCTGCCCCTCTCTTCACCCGAGTGTCCAAGACACACGGCCGGAGGTCAGATGACACGACAACAAAGTCGATCACTGACCTCCGGCCTAGGGAGTCCTGGTGCCACGTGCACCGATGGACCCCCTTGTGCTCGAACATGGTGTTCGTTATGGACAGACTGTGACTAGCACAGAAGTCCAATAACAGAACACCGCTCGGGTTCAGATCAGGGAGGCCGTTCCTCCCAATCACCCCTCTCCAAGTGTCACTGTCGTTGCCCACGTGGGCGTTGAAGTCCCCCAGTAAAATCCCCGGTCGGTGCACTGTCCAGTCCCCCTCCCAGAGACTCCAAGAAGGCCGGGTACTCTGCACTGCTGTTCGGCCCGTAGGCCGACACCACAGTGAGAGACCTGTCCCCGACCCGAAGGCACAGGGACGCGACCCTCTCGTTCACCGGGGTGAACTCCAACACACAGCGGCTGAGCTGTGGGGCGATGAGCCCACACCAGCTCGCCGCCGCTCCCCGCGGCCAATGCCAGAGAAATGGAGAGTCCAACCCCTCTCAAGGAGTTGGGTTCCAGAACACAAGCTGTGCGTGGAGGTGAGGCCGACTATATCTAGCCGGTAACGCTCGACCTCCCGCACAAGCTCAGGCTCCTTCCCCCCCAGCGAGGTGACATTCCATGTCCCCAGAGCTAGTCTCCATGTCCAGAGATCCGGTCGCCGAGGCCCCTGCCTTCAACTGCCGCCCAGATCTCTCTGCACCTGGCCCCTATGGCTCCTCCCGCGGATGGTGGGTCCAGGGGTCCCACGTCGCTCCTTCGGGCTGGGCCCGGCCGGGCCCCATGGGGAATGGCCTGGCCACCAGGCGCTCGCCCACGTGCACCCACCCCAGGCCTGGCTCCAGGGTGGGGCCCTGGTACCGCCTTTCCAGGCGACGTCATTGGCCTTTTAATGGTAATCTTCATAGGGGCTTCTGAACCGCTCTTCGTCTGACCCGTCCCCCCGGACCTGTTTGCCTTGGGTGACCCGACCAGGAACATAAAGCCCCCGACAACATAGCTCCTGGGATCATTCGGGTACTCAAACCCCTCCACCACGTTAAGGTGGCGGTTCGAGGAGGGGTACAGTAATACAGTAGAGCATTATTTCTTCAAGTTCAGCAAGGAAATAGAAAGGGGAATAAAAGAGTGCTTGATCCTGTTTCTCCTGCTGGTTGGGACCCTGTACCTTCTTCCTGAGGGCATTAATTCAAACTGGTTGTGGAGGATGTGAGTCGGGTCATTACATATTTTACTCCCCAGTTTCACTAGTGTCTCATGAAAGATCCTGAAGAGGACGGGGGGCCATGCCAATTATTTTACCCGCCCTTTTAGTCAAGCTTAAGATTTGAGCTTTCAATTTGACAGATAGATTGCCAAACCAGGTAGACATCCCATAACGAATAATAGACTCAATACATGCTCGATAAAAAAGAAGCATTACGTTTTTGTCCACCCCGTAAACCCTCAATCTTCTTTAAAAGTACAGGCGCTGACTGATTCGTGAGCAAACAAATTCTACGTGCTTGCTCCAGTTAAGTTGAGAATCAAAATAAACTCCCAAATACTTGTAACAAGTCCCCTCAGGGCCGGCCCAAGCCTTTAAGGGGCCCTAAGCAGAATATGATTTGGGGGCCCTCCACAACACTGAAACCACACTGCTAGCAGCCTTATTATTTCCTAGGCTATACAGTTAGTCTAGCCACCCATCATAATCTGTGTTTTTAGTTGGTTTACATTATACTGCAAGTTGTGGCTGTTGCAATGTAAATTATTCAGAGTGATCTGTAGCATAAAGCAAAATACCACTTATCTAGATCCAGTAAAGTGAACCTCCCTAGTTTTACTACATATTTCTTTGGATAAGAGAGAGTGGGTTTGATGTTGTTTGCACATGGGGATCACACTTTATAATTTAGTTATGTCAAATTTACACTCATTTATATGAATCCCATAGTTCATTTGGACAGTTGTATTATGCAATCAAATAGGGCTCTGACTAAAGGAGCACATATCAACAGGACAATTTAGCCATAGTAGAATCACCATTATTCACTCATTTATATGAATATGTGCAGAGGTAGCTCATTTTGACAGGTCTATACCTTCTATAAAATAAGACTCCCACTGTATAAGAGAAAGAAATTACTGGAAACACTGAAATCTTTGTATTAAATCTATAATATTTAATGCAAATATCACAGGCTACAGTGTGAATTTGTTATAAAATAGTGATATTTTATTCACCTTTTTAAACAATGTTACAATGTTTTCTACACATGGAAACAAAATAAAATATGATGTAATGAATAATGATAAAAATAAATATTAAATCCACTATTTAATCATCCAACGTAGGTATTCTGCTGCAAATCCAACATGCACCTGCTGATGCTTACAGGCTTAACTGGTCAAAACATACAATAAAACCCAAACACTTTTAAAATGTGACTTGTTCCTCCACTTCTGCCTCAGGATCTCAAATCGACAGCGTTTTAGCTGTAACAGCGCTTGGGGGTTGTGCACATGCGCTGTAGAGAACAGGACACCGGTCTGGCTACATAGGCATAAATCACAAATATGGACAATTCTACGGAGTGTTTTTACAACAACTTCTGACAACTGTTAACCGCTAATGCAAAAAATATAACTGTATTGTAAACATACACCTGGTATACAAAACTGTACACACTTTTTTGACTCTTGGACATGGCCCACCTTGCAGTGAAAGGGTTTGCAGTGCTGTCACAAAGCAAAGCGTGAGTACTGGGCCTGTCACAATAACATATTTTGAAGTATGACATATTGTTGAAGTAAATATTAATTATAAACGATAATGCTGAAACTAATTTATGCCTTTGACACAAAAGCCCAAGAGCAGAAACTGCAATTCTATTCTAAATCTACAATACTGTTAACAGTTATGAGCTGCAATAAATAAAACAGCAGAATGAAACACTTTAGTACTTAGTTTGCATCTACATATAATTTATTAATCCAACCATGCACAGCTTAAATCTTATCATACACCCAAAATATAACCAAAAATGTCCCAGTAATGCAAAGAAAATATATGCTTGATAAATAATGACCCCCATCCATCCATACATCTTCTCCTGCTTAATCCAGCTGGGTCGTGGAGGCACCATGCTGCCCAAACCTCATAGCACCTGACCCCCTATGAACCCCTCTGTGAGTGGAGCCATAGGAGGGGTGGAAATATTGACCCCAAAACATTTTATTCAAGCTTTTATGTATTGAATGATAAGGAAACATCGCAATTACCGTGACTGGCCTAGTGGCTACTGTGAGGATTTTTTATCTAAAATCTAAAAATATACAGCACTGTGCAAAAGTGTTAGGCAGGTGTGGCTTAAAAAATGCTGTAAACTAGGAATACTTACAAAATGGAATTTCATTAATCACCAAATTGCAGTGACTGAACAAAAGAGAAATCTAAATCAGATCCATATTTGGTGTGAGCTTTGCCTTCAGAGGAGCATCAGTTCTTCTAGGTTTACTTACAGACAGTTTGTGAAGGACCTGGGCTGGTCTCTGTTCCAACATGTTGAAGAACTAAGCTCAGATCCTGTGTGGATGGAGTTTCCTCACATCCTTCTGTCTCTTCATGAATCAGACTCACTGCATGATGCTGAGGTCAGGGCCTGTGGGGCCAGACCAGCACCAACACAACTGACTCTTGACTCTGACTCTTCTTTATGCTCAGAAGAGTTCTGAAGGGCTTTTTCTTTTGTTCCTTTGCATTTTGTAAATTGATCAAAACAAACACTCTTTTTTTATATATATTTTTGAAAGCTTCTTTGTTTACAGCATTTTTACACCTGCCTATACTTAATTGTATTATGTATTTTATGTTTTATTCTTTGCCACATAACTTCTTATATCTTGCATCTTATATTTAATGTGATGTATCTGAAATATATTGATGTATAAAGTAGTAAACATAAAGAAAAATAGCATGAGAATGTGTCCCAACCTTTGCACATTAAAAGCATCATCTTAATCATTAAGGATGATTCATTTTCTGGTGAACTATGTCCAGCACTATCTCGTTAGTCTAAGTAAATGCACAGGTCTGTCCCAGCTGACCGCAGTGCGCCCCACCACTCCACTTACAAACACCAGATCAGAGACAGGCGGAGCTGTCAGTCACTGTCCATCACCTCCCACCAGCTCAAATCAAAGCTCCATTAGCGTTAATCAGATCAGAACATGCACACAAACAAGTCCTCCTCAGTCAGAGAACCAGACCACTCCTGGGGTTTACAAGCACCAATTTACTCGGTTAGCTGTGTCCCAGAGTTTTCACTCGTGCTTAGAAGTTTAGGAACTAATAAAATATAGGGCAATGGCCTGTAGGACTGAACGCACAAGTCACCGTTTGGAAAAGAAACGTCTGAAATGAACCATCACAACTGTTGAGCTTTTATTTGTAAGAGGTTAGGCCTAGAGTACTTGGTCTTTTTACAATCTTGGTCTGCTCCAGGACTCCACCACATTTACACTTGTCCTTACCTCATTACGGCTGCTGCTTTTAACAATAAAGCCCCCAGGACACAAGGGGCTTCTCAGTGCAGCCCATGCTCACCTGAAGCCAGTGGACACACACACGGCCCAAAGCGCAGAGGCCTGTCCAGGGTAACTTGACACCTCATTGTGATGCTGGGTTAAATGTGGATTTTCAACATCCTCTTTAAAGACCTAAACACGATGTCCAGGTCACTGCTCGTGTGGTGACCAGTGTACAGAGTTGCAAGTATTTTATGATGTTTTGAAGATCTTAGTTTGCAGTATCTTTTGGAGCGCTGAACAATGTGTGTATGTGAAGCCATGTTATGATACATCTGCGCAATCGAGACCTTCCTCGTGAGATACAGCGGGATGGGCCTTCAAGTTTCTCCACTCTTCACACGGTAGGAAGAAAACACGAAGAGGGAAGGGAAGAAGAAAGCAGGTGTCAGAGCCAGACTAAAGCGCGAAGATGTCAGGAGGCGATGTCTTCCTTCCGTCATTTTATCCAATGTGCAATCATTAGGGAATAAAACTGACGAGCTGCAGGTGAATATCAACCACATGTATGAATAGCGGATGGCATCTGTCTTGGCCTTTACTGAAACCTGGCTAAGTGATTGGGACAACAATGGTGCCTTGCATTTAGATGGCTTTGGCTCCCACTTGAGGCTGGACAGAGATAGAAATCTGACCGGCAAAAGGCAGTGGTGTTTCAGAATCAGAATCAGAATCAGAATCACTTTTATTCATCCCCGAGGGGAAATTTTCTTTGTTACAGATGCAACCGACCAAGAGCATGTAGACTGAAACAAGTTACAAAAATAAGATAAGATAAATACAATAAGATAAAAGATAAAATAGCTCTCTAGTTTGTTTTTATATTAACCCCCGCTGGTGTAGGACAGTTGTAGTGAGAGAAACTTTGTGTAATTCGGATATTGAATTATTGGCCATTTCACTTCGTCCATTTTATCTTCCCAGGGAATTTCCCCAAATCTTTCTAATTCTTCTTTATACACATCCTAAGGCAAAAACCTCTGCTGCCGCTGAACACATAAAGCAAACACTTGAAAAGTTAGAACTGATTTCTCCTGATGCCCCCAGATTTGTAATGGGAGATTTTAATAATTGTTCACTGGATAAAACTCTGAAAGGTTTCTGCCAATATGTGACCTGTAACACTAGACATAGCAGAGCACTGGGCAAATGTTATGGGTCAGTTATGAGCACATTTAAATCTGTTCCCCTCCCTCCTCTCGGTTCATCTGACCATCCTGCTATTCTGCTGGCACCTGTTGTTAAAAGGTTTACACCTGCTATTAAAAACATCAAGCAGTGGACACCTGATAGCATCGATATGTTACAAGGATGTTTGGATTCCACCGACTGGGACTGCTTAACATCTTCAGATGACATCGATGCTCAGGTAGAGACAGTGTCGGCATATATTACATTCTGTGTTGATAACATTATTCCAACAAAAACAGTACCAATATTCCCTAATAATAAACCATGGATTTCGAAAGAGCTAAAGCAGATATTAAACTGTCTGAGAGGAAGGAGGTAAACAAGGAGGTTAAACGTGCCATCAAAAAAGGCTCAGCTCAAGTATAAAAGCAAGGTGGAGCTTTCTTTTACTCAAGGTAATCTCCACTCTGCCTGGCAGGGACTCAAGAATATGGCAGCCGTAAACACTGTGGCATCTAGTCGTATGCCCATTCAAGTCGATGGTCACAACTCAACATCTCTCCCAAATGACCTCAACCGCTTCTTCATAAGGTTTGAGAGAGATAATTCCTCTCAGCTCAATAGTGTGGCTTCTTCTCTCACTCCCAGTGGAACATCCCTCATCATCAGTGAGGAGGACGTAGTGCAATCCCTGAAAAGGACTAGAACCGGCACTGCCACTGGTCCTGATAACATTTGTGGATGGACTCTGAGTCACTGTGCTGTGCAGCTGGGAGGTGTCTTTCAGCAGCTCTTCCAAAGCTCCATCAACAGCAGCACAGTGCCAGATGTGTGGAAACAATCCACTGTGATCCCAGTCCCTAAGAAAGGATCCACAAAGGTCCTTAATGATCTGAGACCAGTGGCCCTGACATCACTAGTGATGAAAACTTTAGAGAGGATTGTTAAGAGCCACATTACTGAAATTATTGATCTACTGATGGACCCTCTGCAATTCGTGTATAAACATCTGGAGTCCCCAGACACCATCGGCAGGCTTCGGTTTGCTGACTTCTCTTCTGTGTTCAACACACTGCAGCCTTATGTCCTTGCTGAAAAGCTGACCACTTTTTTCCACCTGGACCATCAGCTCATATTATGGATCATCAATTTCCTGACAAACAGGTCACAGAGAGTGATGGTGAATAATCTACTGTCAGAGGATGTCTATACCTCTACAGGAGGTGTGTTTTATCCCCCTGCTCTACATCTTATATACGGATGACTGTAGAGCAACTCAGCCAAACTGTCCTTTGGTCAAGTTTGTGGATGTTACAGTCCTGCTCTCTGCTCCATCCTTGTGTCACGGTCCTGCTCTGCTGGAGTTCGCGACATGGTGTGAGAACTCTGGTCTAGAACTTAACATTTGTAAAACCAAGGACATGATTGTGACTTTTTCTAACAAGCAGAGACAGCTGGCAGAATCAGTCACCTGTACCGGGGCCTGTAGAGACACTACACAAGTACAAACAGCTTGGAACATTTTTTGATGATCTGCTAAAATTTTCAGTGAACACAGAAGAGCTTCTTAAAAAATGCCATCAGAGGCAGTATCTTCTGAGGAATTTAAGGTCATTTGATAAATTTGATTTGATGATGACCTTTTACCACTCATTTATTGAGAGCATTCTGTCTTTTCATGTATTTGCTGGTTCTACTCTGTCAGTGTTCATAACAGGTCTCAGTTAATCAGAGTGGCTAATGTTTGTTCTAAAATAATTGGTCAACCAGTGGGACCTCTTCCTGCTCTGTGTGACCAACAGGCTGTGAGGGCTTCTCATGGCCCCTCACATGTCTTACACTCCAGATCTGAATGGCTGCATCAGGACGCAGACTGTGTTCACTGTAGGACTCAGAGGAGGAAATGTACCTTTGTTCCTTCAGTTGTCCGGCCCCTGAATGCTAAGCCGTCCCTTCCTCAGCTCTGCAACATCAGAGCACTTTAAACATGCGCTCATATGTCTGAATGAATGTATGTGTGAGGCTTATGTATTATGTGAAATTTTATATTGTTGTACTGTACACTGCATCTCTCTGTGCCTTTTAATTGCCCCTTGGGGATAAATAAAGTGATTATTGACACCCAGGCTGCCTCTGATATACCGTAAAATACCAAATAAGAGCCAGGTCCCTTTTAAACTCCGGTTGCAGGTGTACATTTTTATAAATAACTGCCGGTTCCAAATAAATGGTGAGTATAATGTTTGTGCTGAAGACAGAAGTCGAGCTGCAACAACAGGCGCAGGACTGATGTTCACGTCGTCTCTACACAAACCGAACTTAAAACCACACGGCTTATTTCCATAAACCTAAGGTAACCCTAAACCTGAAACCACATGGCTCATTTGCAGAAATTCAAATGTGGGAAACAATCTGCTCTGTAGATATTTTGTTGTAACATTTCAAATGAACTCTCCTACATGTGTATAGAAAGTCGTCTAAATTATACTCATACCGGTTAAAATAATGTGAGGACCGTATTTTTGCAGTTTTGCTGAGTAAGATTTTTATGAGAAAAGAATTAATCACCCCAAATTGCCATCTGGTCTCAAATAAATGCCTGGTCTGTTAAGTGCTTGAAACAAATGAACACTCCGGCTGTTATTTGGTAGTTTACGGTATGCACAGACTGGAAGAGCAAGAGACAAAAATAATGACAAACTTTTGTTCCAAGTCCAAGCAGAGAACTGGACAGGGGTCTGAGGCTTGCATAATAAAAGTACACAGATCTGTGCAGCGGCTGCTAATAATCACTGCTTGTCCTGTATGATAATGTAACTCCAGTCATGAGTGTAGAAGCACATGGTTCCAAAACTAAGAACTATAAGTGTATTTCCTCGAAAGTGCAAATGGAAGTTTTAAACAGGTGCATATTTCAAAAATGTGTGTGAATATGAATTGTTTTGTTTGTTACTATTTGTCTCATAAATGTTATTGCATGTGTCATTTGATATGAATTCCATCTAAATATGATTGAACTGGACACCAGCTGGTTATGGAAGTGGGTCACCTGCAGCATATTTACTATACAATATCCACGTGAGGGGACGAGTAAACAAATCAAGGAATTTGAAGACAGAAAATGACAGGTGTCCATTTTCATCTGTTAATTGTGAAACTAACCCAATTGTGACAGTAAAGTGTTTTCTTATATTTGATGTTCATGTTGTTCGTGTGGACAGAAGTTGTGATTGTCAGCATATATCCGCATGAAAGTCCAGAGACCAATAGAAATGTTGTTTACATGACTTTGTCCATGTTTATGGGGCTTAACATTGTCTCATTTTCTCACTGGTGCATTGGTCACAAATGTCAGGATGCAGTGGTCCTGTGTTTTTAAAGGACTGTTATTACACAGAACTGATCCTTGTGAGCTTTAAGTCATGTTGTAAAGCTGTTACCTCCCCCAAAACAGACCTGCAGTTGAGTTTTTCTCATTCGCACATGTTTGAGTAACTTTTTATTATCAGTCTGCATCTCCAACGCTCAAAATGCTCTGTTCCACCTTGTGATGTCATGTGGTGGCAGTTTTCCAGTTAGCATCTCCCTTTACCTTTAATCCTGTAGAGATGGGCAATTCCAGGGCTGAAATGATCCAGTGGAGCACTTCCTGTATTACCACATGACATCACAAGGTGGAACAGACGGCGTTCTGTTTGGGAGAAGAACTCAGCCTCTAATCCAGGGTTTGTGTTAAACCTGTGTGAAAGAAACAAACTCCAGGTCTGTTTGTGATGAGGAAACTTTAGAACAGGGCTCAGAAATGAGCCTAATATGAGCCTTTCAAAGTCTTTTCACTTTCTCCCAGTTTTAGTTTCATCAGATTAACCAGATTACCACAATGCAGCTAATTAACTTCAATGCTAGAAGCTATTGTTTTAGTCTCATTTAAACTGCGTCACTCCACATAGGGCCAGTAGGTGGAGCTTTATGTTGACATTACATATATAAATACACATTATTTTTGGATTATAGAGCAGAAAAGACTAGTTTATAACAGACAGAAGACTAAATACACCTTTAGCATTGCATTATTATAACAACAACCTTGTGTCCTTGGAAAGATTCTCCACAAACTTGAGTTTGCTGAGTACAACCTTTACCCGGGCTGTGAGGGACCCAAATCAAATCAGCTCTAAAGCATAAGATATGAGGCAAAAGTGAAGTGTTGCAGAAATGGGGTGCTGATCCATATATCGGCTGAAAAACTCCACTCCACTGTGATGCAAGAGGCCTCCTGAAAATATAAAGCACTTTCCCTGCTGCTCCTGGGGCTCCCAATGTTAATCTGTCCACAAAATATAGAGCAGCGGAGCACAGGCAGGCTCCTGTCTTGAGGGGAGGCGTGAAGAAGGAGAGTCGCTCAGATATGAAAAGATGGCAAAACAAATGTAGCCAAAACAAAGTGGCACTGTGCAGGTGGAATAATGGGGTGCTAAAGCTGTCCTCCCTCTGCTGACAGAGGCAAACTGCACTTCTAAAGAAACAGCCTGAGCACAGCCCTTTCACATGGAGCCGGAGACAGAGCGCTGCTGCTGGAGAGGGGGGAGTCTGGATGTGAAATAACCCTGGTGCAGGGGTCACTACAGCTGCACCACTGAAGGCCATGGGTCCAACATCAGCACAAGAGCTTCTCCGGTCACTGTGACCCGTGTCCTCGTCCATCAGACCTGTGAGAAGATTCACCACTTCACAAACTCGTCCATGTCAGACACCGTTAATGTCCAAGTTCCCAGACATGGCAGTGCATAATGTTAGCATACATACCCAGACTTCACCCAGAGGGTTTCTTATCAATGTCCAGAGATATCACTGACCCCCTCCCTCTGTACAGCCCTCCACCCTTCACCTCCTGATAGGCTCAGCCCTCCACCCTCCTCCTCCTGACAGGCTCAGCCCTCCACCCTCCACCTCCTGATAGGGTCAGCCCTCCACCCTCCTCCTCCTGACAGGCTCAGCCCTCCACCCTCCACCTCCTGACAGGCCCAGCCCTCCACCCTCCTCCTCCTGACAGGCTCAACCCTCCACAAACAGAAAGGCTCAGGCCTCCACCCTCCTCCTCCTGACAGGCTCAGCCCTCCACCCTCCTCCTCCTTACAGGCTCAGCCCTCCACCCTCCACCTCCTGACAGGCTCAGCCCTCCACCCTCCTCCTCCTGACAGGCTCAGCCCTCCACCCTCCTCCTCCTGACAGGCTCAGCCCTCCACCTCCTGATAGGCTCAGCCCTCCACCCTCCTCCTCCTGACAGGCTCAGCCCTCCACCCTCCTCCTCCTGACAGGCTCAACCCTCCACCTTCTGACAGGCTCAGCCCTCCACCCACCTCCACCTGAAAGGCCCCGCCCTCCACCCTCCGCCACCAGACAGGCTCAGCCCTCCACCCTCCTCCTCCTGACAGGAGCAGGCTCAGCCCTCCACCCTCCTCCTCCTCTCACCTCCCTTACAGGCTCAGCCCTCCACCCTCCACCTTCTGACAGGCTCAGCCCTCCACCCTCCTCCTCCTGACAGGCTCAACCCTCCACCATCCACCTCCTAACAGGCTCAGCCCTCCACCCTCCACCTCCTGATAGGCTCAGCCCTCCACCCTCCTCCTCCTGACAGGCTCAGCCCTCCACCCTCCACCTCCTGACAGGCTCAGCCCTCCACCCTCCACCTCCTGACAGGCTCAGCCCTCCACCCTCCTCCACATGACAGGCTCAGCCCTCCACCCTCCACCTCCCTAACAGGCTCAGCCCTCCACCCTCCACCCTCCAGCTCCTTACAGGCTCAGCCCTCCACCCTCCACCTCCTGACAGGCTCAGCCCTCCACCCTCCTCCACTTGACAGACTCAGCCCTCCACCCTCCACCTCCTAACAGGCTCAGTCCTCCACCATCCACCTCCTGACAGTCTCAGAACTACACCCTCCACCTCCTAACAGGCTCAACCCTCCACCATCCACCACCTAACAGGCTCAGCCCTCCACCCTCCACCTCCTAACAGGCTCAACCCACCAACCTCCTCCTCCTGACAGCCTCAGTTCTCCACCCTCCTCCTCCTGACAGGCTCAGCCCTCCACCCTCCACCTCCTGACAGTCTCAGTTCTGCACCCTCCACCTCCTAACAGGCTCAACCCTCCACCATCCACCTCCCTGACAGGCTCAGCCCTCCACCCTCCTCCTCCTGACAGGCTCAGCCCTCCACCCTCCTCCACGTGACAGACTCAGCCCTCCACCCTCCTCCTCCTGACAGGCTCAACCCTCCACCTCCTGACAGGCTCAGCCCTCCACCCTCCACCTCCTGACAGGCTCAGCCCTCCACCCTCCTCCTCCTGACAGGCTCAACCCTCCACCATCCACCTCCTAACAGGCTCAACCCTCCACTCTCCACCTCCTAACAGGCTCAGTCCTCCACCATCCACCTCCTGACAGTCTCAGTTCTTCACCCTCCACCTCCTAACAGGCTCAACCCTCCACCATCCACCTCCTAACAGGCTCAGCCCTCCACCATCCACCTCCTAACAGGCTCAACCCTCCACCCTCCTCCTCCCTAACAGGCTCAGCCCTCCACCCTCCTCCTCCTGACAGGCTCAGCCCTCCACCCTCCACCTCCTAACAGGCTCCACCCTCCACCCTCCACCTCCCTAACAGGCTCAGCCCTCCACCCTCCTCCTCCTGACAGGCTCAACCCTCCACCCTCCACCTCCTTACAGGCTCAGCCCTCCACCCTCCACCTCCTGACAGGCTCAGCCCTCCACCATCCACCTCCTTACAGGCTCAGCCCTCCACACTCCACCTCCTGACAGGCTCAACCCTCCACCTCCTGACAGGCTCAGCCCTCTACCCTCCACCTCCTGACAGGCTCAGCCCTCCACCCTCCTCCACCTGACAGGCTCAACCCTCCACCCTCCACCTCCTGACAGGCTCAGCCCTCCACCCTCCACCTCCTGACAGGCTCAGCCCTCCACCCTCCTCCTCCTGACAGGCTCAGCCCTCCACCCTCCACCTCCTGACAGGCTCAGCCCTCCACCCTCCTCCTCCTGACAGGCTCAACCCTCCACCTCCTGACAGGCTCAGCCCTCCACCCTCCTCCTCCTGACAGGCTCAACCCTCCACCATCCACCTCCTAACAGGCTCAACCCTCCACTCTCCACCTCCTAACAGGCTCAGCCCTCCACCATCCACCTCCTAACAGGCTCAACCCTCCACCCTCCTCCTCCTGACAGGCTCAGCCCTCCACCCTCCTCCTCCTGACAGACTCAAACCTCAACCCTCCTCCTCCTGACGGGCTTATGCAAACATGGAGGGTGGCAGCATGGCTGTTAGCCTGATAGCCTTTAGCATGCTAGTGGCTAGGTGAATGCAGGCGTGGGCTGACCATGTTGTTTACTGGAGCGTGAATGAGGCCAGATGAGTGGCAGATGGAGCGCTAATTCAGGATCATTATGAAGTACAGCAGAGCAGAGGGATGCAGCACCCATGGGCCCTGTCAGTCCAGCACAGCACCCATCACTGTTACATAAATGTGACGCAATGCTGCTAGGGCGGATAACAAGCATGTATCACAAGAATGATAAATAGGAAATTAGAATAAGAAGTGTTTTATTTGTGATTTGAGCATTTTGAGATATTGTGGTGTTAAGAGGTGTTCTGCACCTCAGGGTGCTTTCACACCTCTTAGTCCAGTTCACTGGTTCCATTGGGGAAGTTTAAACATTGGAGGTGGTCTCAGGATGGTTCTTTAGTGCCCAAATAGTGTAGGTGTGAAAGCCCCTTTCGTCTCAGTGTTTCTTCAGTAACCGTAGACCAAGAGACAGATAAATAAATGAAAGTCAGTGTGATGTTTCTGATGGGCCGTTATAACCTGGCCAGAAACTCACACTAATGTAGATGTTACTGTAAAGCTGTTATGGTATATGCTCATAGTGGTATAAGTGTCTGTGTCAGTCAGAGCCGACAGCTCCAACAGGCCCTGGTGTTCTGACTGATGTGCTGAAAAATGAATGAGGGTATTTATCATGTGTTGCAGATTTAATATTACATGAAGTCCTGCTGTCATTGCATTAATAAGTCAGGATGAGCTTATCTACACTGTAAACATCATACATCACTCACATGTCTTATTCATGTTGTGGGGATGTTACCCAGACGCACAGTTCCAGAGCAGAGCCGAGACTGAACTTCTCAACTCATTGTTGGAGTAAATGAGTTTCTATAAATGTTCTGCCAGTGTGCAAAGTCGAGGGAAGTGTTACATTTTATATGTGATTTAGCTGCAAATACCCAAACAAATGCAAGAACTTGAAACAGGAAATGTCTTGTTTTATTCATAAAGAGCACGATTACATGACACCATTTTATAAACGCCTGTTATGCTGTTGCCTCCAAAATCATTCACACACTTAACACAAATAATGTAAATCATTTAGGCTGCATTCTTAACTCAGACTGAAAACACTCTGTTGTGTGTCATCAAGCACAGGCTCCATTGTGTTTTTAAACTTCATAGATCTTTACTAGAAGCATCTGAATAATTTAACAAACTGCATTTATTGTTTTAGATTTGCTGAAACTACATCTCTCAGTCCACCAGAGGATACTGGAGCTTTCTGTGACAATCTCCACTGAACAAGAAGTAAAACAAAACTTTGTATATTTTTTGGTAGTGGCTTGCTACAGTCACCCCAATCACCCCAGTCACCCCAGTCACCCCAGTCATCTAAGTAGACCAGGGGTGGGCAAACTTTTTGGCTCAAGGGCCACAAAGGTTCTAAAATTTGATGGAAGGGCCGGACCAGGAGCAGATGGATGGAGGGTTCTGGTCTAAGTACATCAGCCCAGCAAATAAGACGAAAATAACTTGCAGGATCCAACGATTTACATGTGGCAGATTCAGACATCTCAATTTAACATGTGCAGCATATTTAGGGTATTGGGAAGGTTACTTTAAACTGTATTCCCTACAGATTACAGATTACAGACCCCAAAATGTAGTTTGTAACGTAATTCATTCAATTACTTAAGTGAGTAATGTAATCTGATTACTTTGGATTACTTGATATTGTTGCTTTTTAAAACTACATGAATGTAGCAACCACCTCTTGCACATTCTTGTTTGGTTTTAGACCTGGTTTAGACCTGGTTTTAGACCTGGTTTAGACCTGGTTTTAGTCCTGGTTTAGACCTGGTTGTAGTCCTGGTTTAGACCTGGTTTTAGTCCTGATTTAATGCTTGTTTAGTCCTGGTTTTAGATCCGGTTTAGACCTGCTTTAGACCTGTCTTAGTCCTGGTGTTAGTTCTGGTTTAGAGGTGCACAGGAGGAAGTGCGGTCGACGCAACGTAAGCGACAAGACACGATCCACATGCAGTGTCCACGCTGTACAAGAGGAGGTGCGGTGTGCGCGGCACACTAGAGATATACTTGGCCGCAGTGCTTTATGGGAAGGTTTTCGGCCATGAGTGAGGAAGACGTGTTCAACATATAGTTCTACCATTGGGCACTGAGACATGAGCCCATATGTATAATTTGGTTTTATGTATCAATGTATTTAGAGTGCGCCATCTATTGGGAAATGCCAGAATTACAGGGAAAATAAAACTAATAAGTTTTATTGCAGTTCATTCAAGTTTGGGGGGCCGGATGTGGCCCCCGGGCTGTAGTTTGCCCACCCCTGAACTATACCATGAAATAATGATGAATTCACCTGCACTAAGGCAACACAGATCTGTAAAACTGAGGAAAGAGGCATTTTTTCAACAGATATTATGAATCATGTTTTTAGTTAAACGTTTCATTAAAAAGATCAAGTTCAGTTTGTTGACAGATTCCTAACAGTGGTCTTCATGGTTTGGCCCAGCCAAACAGCAGCAGTCCAAAGTGCCCATCCCAGATAAACGAAAATGAAATACAAGTCCTATAACAAAGTCCCACGAAGAGGGGGAAGGGCAATACTGATAGGACCTTACAGTAGTGTACATTTTCTCAGATGAGCTCAATACAGAGTCACTATTAGTGCCTGGGACCATACACCCAACCATAGCAACACTGCATGGAGCCCCCACAACGAACTGCACCTGTAACTCTGCTGTGACCGGCTGATGCACCCATGTCCATCTGTGTGGTACCGTCAGCCTGAACATCAGTCTGCTAAAACAGTAGCATCGTAGCATTAGTGCAGTGCCCAGTCATCCACATGAACTGACAGTGCATGAGCACAGACAGCAGTACATGGTACTTGTGCAGACAGCTTTATTTAAAAAAAAAGAACAGTAGGAAAGTCCCACTGAGTTAAAGAATTTCTTTTTCAGGGGAGTCCTGGTCATATAGAAAGGCCCCACACCACCCAGAATCCAAAGCTAGGACTTTTTTGCTGTGAGGCGAAAGTACTCAACACTTTACCACCATGCCGCTGGCTTGATGTGAGTTAAACAACCGATACTGATACTGATACTGCAGCAGTGTGTGATGTCAGAGGAGGAGGGGTCAGACCCTCACTTTATAGGCCGGGGTCTCCATCTGATTGGCTCAGTGTATAGAGTGCTTTATGTACTACATAGTGTACTGGTGAGTACAGCAGTCAGTCAGTTGAAGCTAAATATAATTTAACTTTAAAACTAGCACTCAATGACATCACAAGGTGGAACAGAGTATTTTGAGCTTTGGAGATGTACTCGGCCCCATAATGTAGAATTACTCACATATGTGTGAACGACACCAAACACAAATCCAGGTCCATGTTGCATAATATAAGACCTTTAAATGTGTTCTTTTATTTACTTGTTTTGTATCGGCCTATTTCAGATGCCATTCTGTGGCCGTGCAATAACAATTTCATGTGAAGACAAGGAGGTAGCAGAGTTACATAGTGCACTTTCAATGTATGACTTTATTAGCCTAAAATAACTCATGATTTAGAGATGAACACAGGAGAATAAAGAGTGCTCAAGCATGAATCAGTTTCAATACTAATTTGAACTCAGTACAGTGAGTTCTAATAGAAATGATCAGGTACAACATTTGTTAATTTACCTTTTAGATTTTCTTCTCAAAATGCAATATAATCAGCAGGAAAATCCCCCCATGTGGGAGTATGACCTCTTCACATTCTAGAAACAGTGGGCATGACATGAGCCGTGCAGTCTCACCGTGTCTAGAGTTTTTACTTTGGACAACTGAAGATAAGTCGAGGTAACTGTGACGCTGTTGTCTCTGCTAATGGAGCTAATCCTCATGGCTCAACATTCAAACGCGTGAAGAGAAACCGACGTGAACCTTCTCCTGCCTAAGTGCCTCCATTATTCAGCCTCCTCTCAAGGGCGCGTCCTCAGCTGCAGACTTCTCACTGGAGTTTATGGAGCTCTGAGGCAGCACATTCACCTTCAAGCAACACGGAGCCCGAATGGAAGAACCACTCAAGCATAGCACCAGGCACCCTGCACCCATAAAGAACTCACTTTTAATTCAGAACGCAGCCAACGCAACGCTCTCCTATTAAACCCCAAATGGCAAAAAACAAAACTTTGCCAGCAGCTAAAATACAGACTGAGGAAAGTAATTGTGAGTTTAATTGAAAAGTCTGGAGGCGATGGGACTGTACAGAATGGGGCATATGTAATAGTGTTTCTCTGTTAAATCCACAGATGCAGTCGGCATAAATGTCAGAAAAGGTCAGTTGGGTATATGTGATTGGCGTGAGATTTTATAAAAGTGGCCACGCTTTGAGGCGCACAGTTAAGATTCAGGAACATTTGTCTGTTTTGTCATTCTACTTTTCTCTCTTACTGCACACAGGTTTTATAGCGGTTTTATATGGCACGGTGGGTTGTGTTCACCCATAAACCAAAGAGTACATGGTTAGACTCTTTAACATGTCCCGTTGTTCAGTGAAAGGTTTAATAAAATTCCATTTTGGTGTTTGGAGGTCAGAACTCACTGGAGGCACTGCTCTGTCTGAGTTTTGTTTTAACAAATCGGACCATACAGAATAGCCTCAACAGGAACTATGATAACGTTGCTTGACAAATATTCTGCATTATTTATTGGCCTTCAAACATGCTTGAGTACTTTTACTTTAGCATCTCATGTTTTAAAACTCAAAATAAACTTGGGCACTCCCCATACTGGAGTCTGGTGTAGGAGTTACCATGGGGAAAAACTAATTTTAGCTGATGACCAACATGCCCCACCATGTTCATTAATATGATCAATCTAGCAATGATTTATGGCCTGCACAAGATTTCTGCCTGTGACCTAAACCAGGACTGAGCCTAGACTGATCCAGGACGGACGGTCTGACGTGTCCAGGACTGGAAAATCCATTTGCAGTTGGAGTCTGCAGAGCCAGTGCCACTAAGACAGAAGGACAGAGGGGGCTCCATCTTAGGGGAAACTGGGACAGATGTTTCTAGAAGGACGACTCTGTGTTGAGGAACACTTTTTCAGGTAGACTATAGGGCCTTAGTCTGTCACAAATAAATGAAAGAATCCAGGGGCTGTGCCGTATGAAGTGAAGCACTGCTTCAACTGAAACAGTGAAATGTTCAATATATCATGTTCATAAACACTGGATTCTTGTTTCTCATTCAAGACTCACAGTAGCCAGATACAGAGGAGGTGTAATACAAGAATACACCTGCCACAAGAGTCAGCACATCTCTACAAGTGAAAAGTGTGTTCCCCAAAATAAAGCCAAGTGGATCAGCCATAAGAGAGGAGATCGATGGAGCTGATGTGTCCGAGCTGAGGAAAGGCACAGTGCAGGGGGAGAGGGGGAGGGGGGGCTCTGCTTTCAGGCCATCAATAAACTACATCAAGTCCTCAGAGACACTGAAACATAACCAAACCCCAGGTAGAGGTTTTATCAACAAACACCATGACATCTAGAAGAAGCAAGTTAACAGCAGCTGAAGTCAGGATTAAACAACAAGGAGCCACACGTTAGTTTTTCTCCCTTTTAGTTTGCTAGTACTTTCATGTGGAAGCCAAAAATAAAAGTGTTCTTTTGTCTTCTTGCAGTTATCTATTCTAATGTCCGGCTGTTTTCTCCAAATGCATTTGTTCCTCTTAAAGCAGCCCCTACATACAAAACTTTTATTGGGTGTACAAAAAGATTTGTTCATATCTAATTCTATATTTGACAGAAAACAAAAAATGGAAAATGAAGCACATCTGCCCTCTACCTCCCAACTGACTCCTGTCAGGCTTATGTTTTTATATGAACCATTATAGACCAATGAAGCAGCGATAGTTTCTAAATAACCCCAGATGTGTTTTCTTTCACACAGTGGTTCTGCCTTTTTCAAACTCAAACGAACCTTTGTATATTACACAGTGGGACTCCTGTATATGCATATTCCTCCTCCAAAACAGGCCTGAAGAGGTTTTATATGTTTGAGTAATTGTGTGATCTCTCCCAGGCTCTATTCAAACCCTCCTTGTGGTCAGCATCCTGACACAAACGTGATGCGCTGTGGAGTAGTTTCATGAGCAGGATGCAGGCTGATTGTGTTGTGATAGGCTGGCACATACTGTACTGTCAGATTCCTTCACAGAGTCAAAGCCACATCATCATTTCAGATGAAAATATTCTAACAGAGCAATGTTCAAACCCAGACACTCAGATCAGGATCGGAGCGTTTTCAGAGGCTTCACTTGTCTTTTAGTCACTGCCCCTCTCCATAAACTTTAAAGGACATTTTTAAAAGTCAGTCCCACATCCACGGCCCAGGCACACGGCGCTGGGCACACAGCCACACACACACACACACACTCACACACACACACACACACACACACACACACACACACACACTCACACACACACACACTCACACACACACACACACACACACACTCACACACAGACACACTGTGGCATTTCCAGGTAATTTTCTCGTAAAAGGTTCCTGGATTTGAGCGACACATAAAACATCAGCTGTGTGAGGCTGGTGTGTGGACACTGGCCACACACACACACACACACACACACACACACACACACACACACACACACACTCACACACACACTCACACACACACACACACACACACACACACACACACACACACACACACACACACACACACACACACACACACACACACTCACACTCACACTCACACTCACACTCACACTCACACTCACACACACACACACACACACACACAGATTACAGAAAGTGAGGGAAAAGGGTTCAGAGGAACGTAAAGTCAAAGACACACAGTCACACACACACACACACTCACACACACACACACAGTCACACATGAAGCCAGAGTGCAAATCTGATACTGTAACATCTCAACAGAAATAACAACAAACACACTGATAATTTAACACTTGGATGTGTAGTTTTTACTCACAGTGTTGTGAAGCTTTGTGCTTGAAACTCAAAGCAAACATTTGACTCTGTTGAAATAGTTGATTCCTGCATGGAGCTAATGAGCACTGGAATGTTAAAGTGCCTGACAAGGCCACTGATTTCACAAAATGCTTTTATACAGAACCACAGGCAGCCTTTCACCTGAAGGAAAACACTTTTACATTTAAAAACAAATACCCTGTCTTCTTGACAAGCAGTGATTCTACATATTGTGTTCAATAACTCACATTTGTTGAATTAAATGCCTAATTGTAAATGTGTCATGTTTGAGGCCTAACTTTGGTACTAATAAATGTACAATGATTTATGTTCTACAAAAACATCCAACTGTACCCAGGCGTCCCACGGCTCTGTTTACTCATTTGCATTTTGTAAAGGAAGTTAGGCTATAATCGGTGTCAAAGGAATCCAAGATTTTGAACTGTGAGTGAAGGACATGTTTGGCCTTTTAGTCCTTTCTCTCACTCTGATGTTGAACCATGATTGAGAAACATCATCAGCATTTATTTGTCGCTGCTTTCACAATAAAGACGACTGTATTCAGAAAAACCCTCTTCTGAACTGGAAGAAATAAGTCATAAGACTAAACTATGGCCCCACCCACCAAAACCAGCCCACAATACTGGCCAGAAGTATTTAAAAAGCCAGCGGAAGGCTAGATTTATCATGCAAAACTTGTCTTTTATCCCTCCTCTGAATGTATCCATCATTCTGTCTTCATCTCTCTCCATCTCTTCTGCTTTCTATCTAATCTGCGCTCAGGCTGACACAAAACGACTTATCCCAGTTTGATCTCCTCCATCTTGACCTTTCTCTTCAAAGCCTCAGCCCTCCGAGCGTCCGCACATCCACTGGCCTGGCCCTATCATGTGTGCTAATGGGCCTTCAAACGGCGCCGGCTCTTTTCATGTTCCCCTCTCACATTTATGGAAATATCTGAATCAGAGACGTGCAGCAGGCAATTAGGTCTGTCTCCCTGGATGGTGGATGGAGGATGGGACGTGGGGTGTTCAAAGCTCCGCTCTTGCCCGTCTGGAGGCAGCTGTCGGCGGGTTTGATCTCTCACTCAGCTCCTGGAGAACAGCGGGCCACACACTGGAGCTGACCGGGACACATGTCTTCCTCACAAACGATTAAGATCTTCAAATGTTAAATATGAGGGACCGTGCAGTCTGCAGTGTCTTCAGATGGAGCCTGGATAGGAGATGTCTATCAGTCACAGGGATCGGACACGATCTCGACAAGAGCTCATGAGACAAAATTGATGGAAGATGAGAAAAATGATCTTATGAGACGCCCTGTCAACCCAATCTCGTATCACGTCTTGTGGACATTGTCTTGCCCCATTCCTAATCAATAAGCCCATATTTACAAACCACTAGAGGTTCCCCTTTGACCCACAGCAGCAGCCCCACCGGTGAGGGTTCAAGTGTATGTGCCCTTGACCTTTTTGCAGAAGGGGTATTTTACTGCTGGTCTGAAGTGATTTTCAGATCATTAGACGTGTTGTTATGAGAATCCAGATGAAACCTCTCTGCTTCAGTCAAAGAGGCTCTGCGGTACACTGGAGCTGGTGTAACAGACAGTATCCCACTCATAACACCCACCCTGCATTAGGTGGAAATAAACATAAGCTGTATAAATAATAATAAAGTATGAACGAAAAGCTCAAAGAAATACTTAGAACAGGGGTCTCCAGCCTGTAGCTTGTGAACTCAAATAGCTCTCCACCCCATTTCAAATTCTCCCCAAAGGATTTGGAATCATACATATTATGCTGAAAAATGCAAGTTGGATTTCTCATTGTAAATGTGGTTTCTGGAAGCCTGACTTTGTGCAGACATCTAACTGTACCCCATTAGAGGCTATAGTGGTTATCATGATATAAAATCAGTTCCCTGAGACTATTCTGTCATTGCTGCTTTGTAGAAGTAGCTTTCCGAGGGAAAAGTTGGAGATGTAGTTTTGATAATGAGATAGATATAGATAGACTTCTGCTGTAAGATTCTACTTGTTTCCACTCTTTTATCAGACCAGTGGGTGGTGAATGTAGTTTTATCTTGACATGTTTGGACCGTCTCTTACGGCCGCCTACATCAGAAATGTCCGGACAGCTGGTGTGACCTGTCTGTATCCAAAAATGACATCCACCACCTACTGGTCTAATTATAATAATGGAAAAAGTGAAATGTGAAAAAAGTGAATGAACATAACACTGGAAAATACTAAATAATAAAAACAAAAACAGTGATGGATCAAAAGACAAACCACTCAAATGCAAGGATTTAAAGGGGGAGTATTACACTTCTGTGGGCCATTAATTACATAACATAATCTAGATCAACACGTTGCCTTTTATTGTTCTGAAAATGCTCCAAAAACTGTGCATTAACACATCCTATAAGTTTCACTTGTTTCTGACACTCTGAGCACAGTCACATAATCAGTGTGCGTCCCACTAATCAAAGTACTGCACACAGCATCAGGTCTGTCAAGTTGTAATGTTTTTGTTTCAAGTTTTAGTCAATTTATGGAGAATTTTCCTGTGGGAGCATGAGTGACGGAGGCTTGTGGGTGGAGCTTTGCAGCACAAAATCTCCCATATAAGGAGGGTTTGATCAGTGCCCGGCAGAGATGCTCACACATGCATGAACCTCTTCTTTCCTCTATTTAACACCGCTCTTTAAACATCAGAACTGTAAATCACCTTCTTCACAGCCCCTTCTCCACCACTCAACCTTCTGTGAGTCCTTAAAGGCTGGAGGGAGACGAGCAGGTGATGCCAAACGCCAATTTCTCTAAAACTATGTGTGTGTTCTTAATGATGTACCCAGATGCTCATGTATTTTCTCCGCTGAAGGGTGTTCAGAGACTGGGGACAGGCTGCTGCACAGACAAGAACAATGTTTTTGGACATCTTACGTCGGGTATATTAGGTTAGGTATTGTTTACATGAGATGACAATGGCAGTTATGGATTCTCTTATTGACTGGAATCGTTTAACAGGTTTGTAATTAATAAGAAATAATATAACTGTGGAACTGTCTCTGCACTGCCCCCTGTGGGCTCAGAGACTTTAGAGCGGCTCTGCTTGTGCACAAGTCTCTCCGTGGCCGAGAGGTGGAAAGGATTTGAAAGATTATGTTTATGTTAATGAAGTTTTCCATCAGATACACAGCAGGAGTTTATTTCACACAAGAACCACATTTACATTTCAATATCTCCAAATGACTGGGATCAAGAGCTGTTGGAATTAGAGGAGTTGTGCAGGGAGTGAAGTACCCTGACAGGCTTTTTAGCATATCGACTTTAAAACTCCAACACAAACCTGCCTAAAAACACACATGCAAAGCTTTGCAGTAGCTGCGCCAAACATGACTCCACAGCTCTCTTATAGGTTTGTGGTAAAAACAGGCTCTGAGTAAATTAAAAAGAAATTCAAATGTAATAATTTGGAGGAAATCATCAAAACTGGCCCCACATGTCGGCCTAAAAGTCGACAGAGCTGATCTGCCTTTGGTTGCTCTGGATTCTAAACAATCAACATCATGAAAACCCTGATCAGTCTGTCTCTACTTTGGAGCAGTAAGAGAGAGCTCCAAACATCTGCTCTGTTCTCGTCGTTCTCATTTATGAATAATGTTCTAATGCAAGAGGAAGCAACGAGGAGCCACGAGTCAGCTGAGGATGGAGGTGTTATGCCATACTGGGTTTTTTTTATTTAGAGTTAGGAACATTTATCGTCAGCAATGGATCAAAATAACGAGCCAAAGTTGGGGTTGTGTTGCCTCGACCTCACGCTGGAATAATCCTGCATGTCCTTCACAAGAGCTGAGCAAAGCCTGTTCCCACAGCTGGAAAAAAGTACTGAAACATTAAGTAAAACTATTCTTACTTTGCTTAATTCCTACTCAAGTAAAAGTATCCATCCGAAAATCTACTCAAGTAAAAGTAAGTACTTATTTAAAATGCAATTTCAGTAAAAGTTCTTTAGTTACTTTCAGTTATTTGATGTAAAAAAAGAGGAGTCATAAACCTGATCCAGCACAAATAGTTTTAATCCACTTTTAGGTTTTACAGTTAAACTTTGTACATTTTAAAGACACTGAGCCGAACACTGACTAACACTGAGCTCTTCCTTTTTTTAGAGAACTTTAGAGCTTCACTTATGTTAACTTAACTTATGTTTTTCCTATTTTGTGACTGAATGCAAATAGCTGCCCGAGGTTTGGCTGAGTGCAGCTTCTTCTCCGTCTCTGACTCCAGCATCATCCAAACTGATCCAAGACAGACTGATGGTTCTGCACAGGGACTGGACGAGGGCAGGTTCCAATGTAATGAAGTAAAGTACTCAGGTCAAAATGTACTCGGGTAAAAGTAAAATTACCTATTTCAAAAACTACAAATTGCTCAAAAAAAAACTACTCAGTTACACTGATGTGACTGTGTAATTCATTACTTCCCCCTTGGCTGTTCCACTTCTCAAAGGTAAGAGAGATCAAATCTAGCAGAGTATGTCACTAAGGCTTCATGCACCAAACTAGTTTATTCCACACACATTTAGGTTTATTCAGAAGGGTAAATGTTGGAATGTGGACATTTACTCAGGTTATATAAGCATTTATAAATGAAAGAGTAAAAAACACTGAGGTGATGTGCATTTCCTTAGGTCTGGAAAACAAATTAAGACAAACACTTTGGACATGTTTTCTCACTGTTAAGATGTGAAGTAAGGTTAGACTAAACACATCACTCACCTTTGTAAGATGGAACATGAAAACTAGAGATTCAACCTAAAACTGTTCACACTGCTGACAGTAGAGGGACTCGCCTCATTTATTCAAGTGAGTCTGACTGATGAAGATTTGTCTCTGTATAAAGATGCTGGAGTTCATGAGATGTTTTGGGAATATTCTGAGCACTTGACTTTATATGTGTTTAAATACAGAGGTGCTGTGAGTGGTGATCAATTAGAAACAAGTGGGTCACCAGAAAAAAACAAAGAAAAAAAAAAACCTTTGTGAACCACAGAGGACTGAAGGAACCTCCAAAGCAACTGGGGAGGGGAGGAGGAACTGGTTTGAGAAAAGGCCATAGTTTCCACACAGAAGAATTTTATTGTGATGCAAGAGTACTTGTCACGCTGCCTTTTTAGCCTACTTATTTTTTTATTTTTTTTTGTGGGTTTGTTTTTCTCCTCAGGTAGCAGTGAAGTGAATTAGCTCTTCCTGACCCTTGTTAATCTGAAGGTTCCTCGAGTCTTAATGACCTGAGGCTCACATAAAGAGGCTCAGTGGTTTTCTCAGGTGTAAGTACTGCCTCACACAGCCCCAGCCCCCTCCTGTCCAGCACTGACATGGACATGGCTAATTACTGCATTTATGTAGCGGACACTTGTCTTCAGTTGCTGCAGATGTACAGGCTCATCCATGTGCAGTGTGCTGGTCGCTCTCACCAGCGATTAGCCACCTCCGCTTGCCTAATTACTGTCATTCATCCGTCATCGCAGGAGAGAAGTGGGAAGCAGCTGCAACCGGATTCAAATGGTTAGAAATAAGAGGACAGTTACACATATTTTTAACTCATTCTTGAAACATTCAGACAGTTTTCTGTTCTAAATATTGTTCTTTTCAATGTGTCGCCAAAACTGGGGCTAAACCACAGCAACAGGAAGAAACCCATTATAACATCTCTACCCCTTTAAAGAGAGGATGTTTTACTATATTGACTTTTTGGAGCTTTCTGCCATCACCTGTTGTGTGATGTGTAGTAGATTCATTAGGGAAATACACATCAGTTGTGTTATGACTGTGCTCTGAAGGAGGGGGTCCCGAAAATGCCACACAAAGCATTACACTAGTAATAATTTATAGATCGATGTTATAAACTTGGACTAATGTTTCTTGGGAAACAAAGGGTTTATATAATGGAAATGGATCTGGGTATATCAGTGATGCCCCCTGCAGGCAGTGAACTAAACACCTGCAGGAGCTTTGGTGGCTGAAGGCCCGAGGAGTTCAAGCAGTGGCGGTTGGTGAATAGAGGCACTCCCTAACTTAACCTCCATTAAAATAAATAAATAAATAAATAAATAAAGTTATTTTGTATTAGGCTATATGTTTAATATTTAGTTTAAATCTGAACGTGTATCTGCATAGACATGTTTTATCATGTTAAATGTGCTCATATCACTGTATTTGAATCACGTGTTGTATTTGAGTGCTCACAGTCTCTGTGCCCCAATGGAGCAGGTCTATGGAGGCTGAAACATTCAGAAAAGTTGACGTCATTACGTTGCTTTTGCCCATTAGTTTGTATTGCAGCCCCGCAACGACGTCCTGGTGCACAGGGTGGGGGTGCACTCAAATCAACTGTTTGGTCTTTAGAAACATTATCACAATTCTGACCTATGAGGATTCAGCTCAGCCCAACAGGCTAATGCTACTGCTACAGGCTAATGAATGGAGAACTACAGAGCTGTGTGCTGTGGCTGCTACCTACTGTCGCCTAAACCGAAACAGGAGAACGGGAGGAGAGACCTAAAGCACAGGACACACTGACACAGTTGCCCGCTGCCGCTGGCAAGGTCGACATTGCCGGAGCTGGGGAAGTCGCTCGCTGCCCTGTCGTTTCTGGGAGTAAAATTTAGACCTGGGCATAGCTTAAGTCCACCCAGTGGCCTGGTGCTAATATGGACTGGTGTAACTTTCAGACTGAAGTGGGAAGTGGGATTAAGACGAGTTTTAGAACCAGTTTATGCACTCGGCTCCTTGTCCCGTGAACCTGACTGGACCAGGACATATTGGAGACAGAACCAACAGGACAGTGGGTAGAGGACACACTCTGCATCAGTCCTCTAGAGAAGGTAAGAGGCTTGTTTTTGTTAGTTTGGGGCAAATCTGAGGAGGAGCCTCACAGTAAACAGTGTTATAGTGTTAACAGGTAAATGCGTAAATGAATGAGCGACAGAGCCGAGTGTTCTGCTGTGTGCTGTAGGAGCGGTGCTGATGCCGGGATGTGACCGGAGCATCATTTTTGCTGCATTTTCATGATGTTACTGGGGCTGGTTGTCGGACTGTTTGTGAGTGGTGTGTTACAGTGTGTTATGTGGGGTGTTTGGGTTGGGTTTGAGTGGTGCATCAGTAAACTTTGTGCTTGGCTGTGCGTTGTGCTCTAGACAAAGTTCAGCCAGTAAGACCTTTAAGACTATCAGAAACTCATTAACAACAGCGGCATCTCAGACGTTTTTTAATGCAATGATTATGTCACGTTTTTATTCCTGTATAACATGTTGGTCTCAGGCAAAACTGTCCTGAGGCCACTAGAATCATTATACAAGCCATAAAAACTCTGGACAAGAAGCCACGACAATACCACCACTGCCGGGTCTTACACAAATATAAACTACTGAACTCTGGGAATATACAAAGATTAGCGTCAGTCAAAATGCTCTACAGAATTCTTAATAACACTGCACCGGCACCTCTTAAGCACTTTGTACAACTCACATCAACAGTGACCTCCAGAGCCACACGGACCTCCAGCAGGGGCCAGTGTTTTATACCAAAACCAAAAACCTCATTTGCACAATCAGCATTTTCTTATAACGCAATAAAAGAGTGGAATAATCTTCCAACTGAATTAAAAACTCTAACAAACTATTCAACATTTACAGCAGAAGTGAAACAGTGGCTGTGGAACAATCAGGCATGTGAACACTGAACACAGCAGCTCCAGATGTTTCATTACATTCTGTGTAAATATTATAGTGAAGATATAATTGTTGATGTGAAACTGTAACTTTAGTATGTGTAAGATTCTTAACCTTTTACCGCTGAATGAAATAGGACTGAAGTGTTGTATAATGGACAGCATGCCAGTGTGAATGTGTTAAAGATTTGAATCCAATGCTCAGGTATGAATGAGATGCCGTGTTTGTGAGAGTGTTTGTGTCAGACTGGGGCTATGAAATACTGCTCTTATCTTACTGCTCTTTTGTTTTGTTAAATGATGTATTATTTACTCCTGTAAATTAGGGACTGCAGACGGAAACGAGCTATCCAGCTATAATCTGGTGCAGAACATCTCTGTTTTTTTAAACTTAATGTATCTGTACATTGTCCCTTCAAATAAAGACTAAACTAAACTAGTAGTGACTAAAATGGCATTAGTTATAATTGTATATAGCCTATACATAATACATATATTTATAATAAATATTTATAATTTTGACTAATTTTGACCCCAAAAAATTATACCACCAGCCACTACTGAGTTCAAGTCACTGTGGGGATGAATTTGAGTTTGACACTTGTCTTTGGCGGAGTTTAACAACAAGAAATAATGAGAAGATGCTTTTGTTTGGATTTTTCATCTGGACTAACAGTGGGATTTATTTTCAAAGATGAGCAGTCTGTGTTTGTTATGTAGTTGTCCTGAAACGTTCAGAAGAGCACCTAAAAACAAACAGCCTGGGACTTACTGACGGGAACAAAATGAATGACCTGCACCTCACACATGGCCTGACATATTCCGAGTGTGGATTAAAGCCTCTAGTGAGAAGACAGCAGCAGTGAGCGGGAAAAGAAAATGTAACAGTGGTGGAAATGTAAAGCGATCTGTGTCCAGTCATTTATGATTCAAGCTAACAGGATGATATTAAACATGCTTAAGGTTTATAGTATCCATCCTTCCATCCATCTTCTCCCGCTTAATCTGGCTGGGTCGTGGGGGCGGCAAATCCTCACAGCACCTGACCCCCCCATGAACCCCTCTGCAGGTGGTGAACCCACAGGAGGGTGGACAACATGGTCCTTGATGTTAGTTCATAGGGGTGGCTATGGTTTACAGTATTACAGTTATATTCAGTACCTGTGCAGGTGCCTCACACATACCTGTGCAGGTGCCTCACACGTACCTGTGCAGGTGCCTCACACGTAGCTGTGCAGGTGCCTCACACGTACCTGTGCAGGTGCCTCACACGTACCTGTGCAGGTGCCTCACACGTACCTGTGCAGGTGCCTCACACGTACCTGTGCAGGTGCCTCACACGTACCTGTGCAGGTGCCTCACACGTACCTGTGCAGGTGCCTCACACGTACCTGTGCAGGTGCCTCACACGTGCAGGTGCCTCACACGTACCTGTGCAGGTGCCTCACACGTCCCTGTGCAGGTGCCTCACACGTCCCTGTGCAGGTGCCTCACACGTTGCTGTGATGGTTTATCCAAACTGCTGTACCTGATTTTTACTGTCTTAAAGAAAAAAACAGAACTTATTTATTTGAAATGGTTTGTGGTGATTCAAAATTATTCCTCATTTGCCAAACATCTT
>CM060670.1:34961594-34979094 GCA_030686955.1 Odontamblyopus rebecca
TGTTTACCATTCCATAGAGATGGACAATTCCAGAGCTGAAATCATCCAAATGATTCTAATGAAGCTGTAAGACATTTCCAAACCCAGTGGAGCACTTCCTGTATTAGTAAGAAGTCAGGCTCAGTATACTTTTTAAAAATGTATTTATTTATTCTTTATTTATCCAGGTAAGTCAGTGGAGAACACATTCTCATTTACAAGGCAAGGCAAAATAATAATAATTTAAAACATGTACAATACAATACAAAATTCATACATTATACAAAGAACAATTAACACAGAGGAAGAAAGTTTAACAGTTTGCTGTAAATGATTCCAGTCATTTGGAGCAGAGTACACAGTGTATGTGTGAATGAAACAAAACACAACTGCAGGTCTGTTTGTTGAGGAAACATTATAACATAGATCAGAATGCAGTGGAACATGGGCCCTTTAAATATAATGTGAACTATGTTTTAATCGAAAAGTGTTTTTATCTGTCATATGCACTTTTACAGACTCTGTTCTGTTGGTGCTGATCCACAGAAACCTCCAAACTGCATTAGCACCTAAACTACCTGAGAATGACACGAGAAAAGCAGCTCTACACCAGCGAGACAAGTTTATGTCAAATAAAATGATGTCACATTTCTATAAAAAAGATGAGTGAAAAACAGCTGCCTGGTACATGGAGGATGCGCTGTGAGTTGTTATGGCGACGGTGCAGCAGGTAAATGTCAGATTTGATTGCCTAAGTGCCTCAAATTGCTCTTGACAACAGAAATAAGTGTGCGGTGTTGTTTGGATTGCTGTTTATTGAAATGGGAACAAAGCCCATCTGTTTCCTTTGAGACAGAGACAGTCAGAATAACTCCATGATCTTCACTCACTGGTTTTATCTGTGAGGAGACGTTAACTGTATTTGAAGGCAAAGTGATTTATGAGTTGACTTAAAGCAAAAGAACATCTGTAACACAGACTTTCTCTAATTTGATCAATTCTAGTGAGTATAAAAGCAGACCTATTTGGCAAAGTTAACTCTTCAGAGCTTTTCACTCTTTCACTCTGAGTCGTGCATGTTTGAGTGATCTTTATTCTCCTGTGTTCAAGACGTCATTGCTCTGAACTATGCCCATTATCACCACACCGGCACACGCCCACTGTGACCGGCACACGCCCACTGTGACCGGCACACGCCCACTGTGACCGGCACACGCCCACTGTGACCGGCACACGCCCACTGTGACGCACACACTTCGCTTGGTTATTTTCTTAATCTGTGATAAACGTAGGATTCAGCAGCGCCACATAGACATTTTGATAGAGCAGGAAAAAAAAAATCTGCTGCCCGCATGATGTGTAGTGATCCAACCGACAACTGTGTGGTTCTTTGTTTTTATGGTGTTTACGGCTACATCAGCTTCCTTTGGACACCAGTTGTTTCTCCTCCATAATAAGGGTGTTTTTTTAACCCTGCATCATGTAGCATCATGTAGCATCATGTAGCATCATGTAGCATCAGTCACAAGTGTATCTGTTTCCTTTTTATTAAACACGACAGGACAGTCTGCACTGGCTTTAAGAACTGGGATATAAACTTATGACAGAGGAAATAAGGATTACTCGAACACCGATACGTTTGGACCTCACATGAAGCTAACGCTGGTGAAGCTAACGCTGGTGAAGCTAACGCTGGTGAAGCTAACGCTGGTGAAGCTAACGCTGGTGGGACTCCTTCATTCACTGAGACACCCACAAAACTCCAGATGAACAATACAGGGAATAAATCAACAAAAACATAAGTTACCGAGCTATTTGCTGGTAAATACAGCTGTGCTATACTACGCTTGTTTGAAACTTAACGTGTGATTTTCTCCGGAACAGACTTCATATTATGTTCAAATGTGACGCTCCATTGTTAATCCTAAAGTAAACTAACCCAACACACACACTTCTTACCTCTGGTCCAATTTTGTTGGTCCAAAATGGACTCATTCAGCATTTATGAGTCAAAATACTGGCACATCCACATGTACAGTATGTCCCAGACATATTGAGAATAATCTGTGCCCTGTAAATAAACCTATAGTCACTGTACAGGCTATTGCAGAATGTGTGACTGACACTGTGGGAGTTCACAGATTTCAGCCTGACTGAGAGTTTCTGTCACAGTGTCTTAGAAATATCTTACATATATTGGAATGTAAAGTTGTAAAGTGCTCTTTGTAACAGATATTATTGCATATTATCATTTATTGTTTACAACTACTGCAATTTATCTTCATGGACTGTTACAGCTGCTGCACTTTGGAAATATTTTCTTAATATTTTCTTAAGTGATTGTTGTTTTGTGCTGCTGACACTTGGCCAGTTCCCCCTTGTAAATAAGATCTGGATCTCAATGGGTCTTTACCTGGTTAAAGGTTAATTAAAATAATAAAATAAAAATAATATTAGTATTAATATCAGTCCTCCTGTGGGCTCACCACCTGCAGAGGGGTTCATAGGGGGGGTCAGGTGCTATGAGGACCGCGACCCAGCCGGATTAAACGGGAGAAGATGGATGGATGGAATATTAGTAATTGCCTATAAAACATCTTTTATCACCAGCCGCCACGGCCGTATTATAAGATAATGATCTGTGGGTGTCACAGATTATAACTATAAAACACACACAAGCATGATGTGTCTTTTTAAACAAAATCATTTCCTTATTTGTGTTGGCTTTTGTTTTCAGAGCCTCGTGTGACATTTTAGCAGAAACAGACTCCATTAAAGGCGCTGCGCCCATGTGTTTGGACTGGTTCAAAGTCTTTCTTCTGATTATTCAGATCAGCACTTTTCAGGACTTTTGGAGACGGGAGTGTAGCCATCACAGTACACACCTAGCTAACAGTGCTAACAGTGCTAACAGTGCACTTCCTGATAACTGGAAGGTAAAATGCAGTTTAATTAGATGCAGACTGTGCACAAGAGGGAGTTATACAATAAATCTGTACTGTGCAAGACAATTATTTAATCAAATACATGGGGAAAAAACTGGGTACAGTTAAATGAAGTAAATATGGTTTAAAACGTTGTTACCAAAAAATAATTAAATGAAGGTTTTTTGTTGATGTATTGTTTTTTATTGCACTGACAAAACATGTCCTTACTGTATGCCCAGAGAGAAAGTACTGAAGCACGGTTTTAACTTTCTTTTTCATGGAATCCATTAAGTTACACGGTATATTTACAACCCGGTGCATTTAGCATATTTACAGTATAACCCGACTCCGCCCATTGACCCATAACCTGAAATGATTCGATCGAATTCTCGAATGCACTTTGATTTGTCATCATTTTCTTTTCAGTTGTGTTGTTGTTTTTGTCGTCTTGAACCACGTCTCTTATGAACAATGGCCTGATATGAAGCCTGTTGACTGTGACAGCACTTAGCACAGCAGAACAGCTCCTTTTCTGGATTCATGCACCGGTCTTTTCAGAGCCTGGTGAGTTTAATATGATAATAGCTGCTGTTTGTTTGCTCACTCGTGTTAATGCCTTGTTTGTGCTCTGTTAATCCTCTAACAGTGAGGACGCGATTCACTCGTAATTATGCTTCTGATGAGATATTAAAATGAACGCTCAGCCCTGGCCACAGCTGTAAACGGCTGATTAGAAGTGAGAGGCATGTCAGATGATTTATGGTGAATACTGAGATTTATAAGCACACAGAAGGGGAGACAGTCTGATCGTTTCCCTGTCAGGAGAGGCATGAAGAGGAGACTGTAACATGTGGACAGTGAAGCAACAGATGTGCTGTTGATATGAGCACTCATATTTTATGAA
Source organism: Odontamblyopus rebecca (assembly GCA_030686955.1). Lineage (NCBI taxonomy): Eukaryota > Metazoa > Chordata > Actinopteri > Gobiiformes > Gobiidae > Odontamblyopus > Odontamblyopus rebecca. The sequence goes on from CM060670.1 coordinate 34,965,405, forward strand.
GAACTATGTGCAGTAAATCTTCTATAGTCGTCTTACGCCACATGATTTAAAGCAGATCTGTCTTGATAAATACTATATTCCATTTTTGATGGATGGAACAACAATTTCGGGGGGTCAATATTTATCACATATCCTTTTTCTTTGTAATTTTTTTCTTTTTTATACTATGATAAAATATATAAGATCAATTTAATTTTGGTGTCTGTATTATCATTTATCATCTATAGTCCCTTCAGCAATATAGGCTCTATTCATGCTTATGTCATAAAACAGGAAGTTGTTTGGAGACATGTGATGTTGGTAAAATGAAGCCTGCACACATATGTGCTGTTTGGAATCATTTGGAATTTGGTCCTCGTCTCTTCTAATCACATGTGTGAGAGAGAGTTGTGCATCAGTGGAATTTTGAAGACTGAGGGATGGTTGGAATTGTTGATTCGCTGAATGTAACGGAATCCTACAACGACCTGGAGATGAAGAAAACTGGGCAAAACACGTTCTCATTTTTCTTACATTTTTTCAGACTTACTGCCGTGAACAGAGCCCAAAGGAAGTTGTCATCGCATGTTTCCAAATGTCTTCCTGTTTTGTGATCTAAGCGTAAATAGAGCTTATATTGCACTTCAAAATGTGTTATCATGACAGGCCTTTCAGCAATATGCAACAATATGCAACTTTCAACATTACAGCTCCCCCTGCAACTCTGTTATGCAAATACACTCTCAGAAATGCACTATTTTATTTCTTTTCTTGTCCTTTTTTATTGAAATAAGACACAAATTATCACATTAAAAGCAAATAACAGTGCCAAAATTAAAAAGAGAGCCAGGGTTTCCCATGTGTCTGACATATTGCAATGCTGGTGTCACACACAGAGACCAACACAGCTTTTACACACAGAGGAGGGCTGCTTTACACAGAGACTGAACTAGCTTTTACACACAGAGGAGGGCTGCTTTACACAGAGAACGAATGAGTTTTTACACACAGAGGAGGGCTGCTTTACACAGAGACTGAACGAGCTTTTACACACAGAGGAGGGCTGCTTTACACAGAGTGACAGAGCTTTTACACACAGAGGAGGGCTGCTTTACACAGAGTGACAGAGCTTTTACACACAGAGGAGGGCTGCTTTACACAGAGACTGACAGAGCTTTTACACACAGAGGAGGGCTGCTTTACACACAGTGACAGAGCTTTTACACACAGAGGAGGGCTGCTTTACACAGAGACTGAACGAGCTTTTACACACAGAGGAGGGCTGCTTTACACACATCCATCCATCCATCCATCTTCTCCCGCTTAATCCAGCTGGGTCGCGGGGGCAGTTTGCTGCCCAATCCTCATAGCACCTGACCCCCCCTATGAACCCCTCTGCAGGTGGTGAGCCCACAGGAGGGTGGACAACATGGTCCTTGATGTTAGTTCAGGTGCTGCATGTTTTGGGTTGATGAGGGAAACCGGAGCCCATCCAGACACGGGGAGGAACATGCAAACTCCACACAGAAAGGCCCGGGTGACCCGGGGATCAAACCCGCAACCTTCTTGCTGTGAGGCCTGAGTGTTGCCACTCAGCCACCGTGCTTTACACACAGTGACAGAGCTTTTACACACAGAGGAGGGCTGCTTTACACACAGTGACAGAGCTTTTACACACAGAGGAGGGCTGCTTTACACACAGTGACAGACAAAGACACAACAGATGCTTCAAACACCCTGAAAATCACAGAGATTTACACAGATGTGCACTGAAGTACAAAACGTTAGTTAATTCTGCATTAGTGCACATGCTGTGGATATACGGTGATGGGAGTCGGGTGGAGAATTGTTTTGTATTACAGATATGTGTGAAAAGCACTTTATGAATACAGTTTGATTTAATTGCAGGTTCAGTTATGTTGGCTCTGCCTTGAGTGTAACTGAAGAAAGGTGCAGTGTTATATGAACAGTGGGGTGAGGGTCAAACATGAGCAGCAGTGGTTGGCAGCATGGCCCAGCTGGTGTTAAAGGGGCCCACATGTGCCTCTGATCGGGCACATTTATCATGTGCTGGTCCCTCCACAGAGGACTGATCTGGCCTTGAGTTCTGCTGCTTTCTGCTTCGAACACTCAGTAAACTAAGCTGAAACTGCTCTGCTCCTCTGAGGATTTCTTGCTTGGTTTTACAAAAATGTCCTGCTTCTAATGTTGCTTCTAATGTTGTAATTTTACAATGTTTATATTCCACACCTTATTAAATAAAGGTTAATACGTAACATGGAACATTTTCTAAATGTTTGGACCAACTGAGAGACTTTCCTTATTCGTCTGGACTTTGAAGGGAAATGGTCTCATCCACATCACCTCTTACATCTCAGCGGCTAAACTGGGACATGATATTTTAGTTGGTTTGAGTCCAGTACATCAACATGTGAGTTCAGTTCCTTTTCTCTTGATCCTTTGTCTTTAGCCAGTCATCATTCTGAAAGGTCCTGCATTATGTTCTAATGTTGTATCCACAGCAGAAACAGAGCTGGATGTGTAACACACAGTTCTTTTCTTCAACCCAAAACACTCTGCGCCACCTTGTGATGTCATGTGGTAACAGGAAGTGCTCCACTGTGTCGTCATCATTTGGATGAATTGAGCCCTGGAATCGCAGATCCAGATGTTCACTCGAAAAACACCACGACATGAACAACTCTGAGAACAGATCCACTTTAAATAAGTTTGGTGAAACTACAGGCAGATCTCACTCCAACTGACCTTCCTCTGTCTCCCACTAATGGGACTCACGCAGAGGACAGACTGTACAGGGCCTGTGCCAAACACCCTGCACACACACACCTATACACACACACACACACACACACACACACATGTACACACACACACACACACACACACACACACACACACACACACACACACACACACGTACACACACACACACACACACACACACACACACACACACACACACACACACACACACACACACACACACACACACCTATACACACACACACAGACACACATACACACACTCACACACACACTCACACACACGTACACACACACACACACATACACACAGACACACACACACACACGCACACACACACACACACACCACACAGACACACACACACACAGACACACACACGCACACACTCACACACACACACACCCACACACACACGTACACACACTCACACACACACACACGCACACACACTCACACACGTACACACACACGTACACACACACGTACACACTCACACACACTCACACACTCACACACGTACACACTCACACACACTCACACACTCACACACGTACACACACTCACACACACTCACACACACTCACACACATGTCTGCTGCTGTCGGGACGTCCCACAGGCCACAGGGGCGTATGATGGATGTGCTGCCTCCATCTTCTCCAGTGGACGGGGGCAGGCGGGCATCAGGAGGGCATCGTTTTTAATGTTTGCACTGAGGTGGGAGAGGACAGCAATTTCATCTGTGCTATATATATTTTGTATGTATATGCACATGTGATAATAAAGGAAAATTGAATTGAATTGAATTGAATTGAATCAGGAGGGCATCAGGAGGGCATCAGGAGGGCATCAGGAGGGCATCAGGAGGGCATCAGGAGGGCATCAGGAGGGCATCAGGAGGGCATCAGGAGGGCATCAGGAGGGCATCAGGAGGGCATCAGGAGGGCATCAGGAGGGCATCAGGAGGGCATCAGGAGGGCATCAGGAGGGCATCAGGAGGGCATCAGGAGGGCACTTTAGCCCAACAAGGTGCAGTGCACAGTAAAAATGTTGAATTAAATTTTTAGAAAAATGTATTTTATACAGACACTAGGTTTTTATAACAAATGACACTAATGCTCCCCATGTGTGAAGGAATGTCCTGTTAAAGGCGCTGGACTTTTACCACTGTAATACACAGAAAAAAACAGAACTCATTCATTTGAAACTGTTTGCTGTGGTCCAAAGTTATGAAACCTCATGTTTCTGAAGATCTTAATTATTCACCATGATGAGTTTATAAGCACTTTTGTAAAATGTGTTATAATCAGATGCAGACAGGATACAGGGGACTTATTTGAACCTCAGGAGTTTATGCAGTATATTCTGTACTGTACATTTTCATTAACGACACAGGGGAAAATCATAATAACTTTATCCCTAATATATTCCTGGTCTATTTCCAAATTTTGAATATTGAAAGCTTTTCTTTGCAGAGGTTCTGTTTGAAGCTCTGTTACTGAATCAAATAACATTACAGTCTCAAGCTAGCTAACATTAGCCAACAGCTTTTTTCATGTAGTTACTCTCACCTTTTCCTTAAAAATCCAACTCCCAAACAGCACCACTGATAACAGGCTCCTGAAAATGTGCTGTTTGAATCCATTCTTTCTTGTTTGTTTTTCCTGTATCCATGAAGTGAGCGAAGGAGCTCTGAACATGTGAGATGCTACAGGCCTCACACCACATGCAGCAGTGAATGTGGCAGAAGACCTTCCAGAAGAAACACTCTCGAGACCTTTCAGAGGCAGCACTTTGAGGGATTTAACCATTTTGTCACTGAAACATCAGAGCAGAGTCAGAGTGAGGCTGTGAGGATGAGTTCTGTCAGTCAATGAAAATATTTAATCGCGATTAATGTCATGAATGTCATAGTTAACTTGCGATTAATCGTAAATTAATCACACATTTTTGTCCCTTGAATCATCATTTTAATACTCTTATCCACATAGAAAAGTGGACAGGCTTTGTGCAGATGTTTTGTTTACTGCAACTGTGTTTGCGCCGCCCCAGTTGCCCCAGTTGCCCCAGTGGCTGCTGGGTGATGATGTCACAGTGCTGTTTGTTTACATGTGGCAGCAGCTTGTGGACCTGTACAAAGCAGCAGAGCGACACTTTAGCAGAGAAAATAAGTCCAGCGTATTCAATAGTGATACAGATATGAGTCCTGCTGTGATACGCTCCTCCCTGAGTTTAGAACAACAGCTCAGAGCTGTTTTTTTTTTTTTTATGATATAAGTTTTATTAGTTTTAGGGAGTAGTTCAGTAGGTCAGAGGTGTTATTAAAGCGCCGTTCAGACTACAGGACTTAATACTCAATTCAGATTTTTTGTGTGAAATCCAATTATTTGGCGAGGTCGTTCACATTTCAAATTAAATGCGACTTGTCTGTGATCTGCAGTGTTAATTTTATTTATTTATTTATCTATTTCACACATATTTAAAAATAGCATTAAAAGAAATTTATAAAAACATATACATTACAATATGAAAAAAAATGGACAAGACACAATACAATTATTCTAAAGGACAGATGTACAGGGAGCGGTAGACGCCAAAAAGGCTTTTGAACACACCTCTCCCACAAAAATATGAAACAAAATTACCGTCATAGAACTTTATACACTTTTATGTATTTACATTAATGGTTTTATATATATATATATATATATATATATATTTCAGTGATCAAATGCGTCAGTGTTGGGCTGTACTGGCTCACAACAGGAGTTGTTACAGCACAACAGCCAAACTCTTGACCTACACTCTTGATGACATGTAGGTCACATGTAGGTCGCATGTAGGTCGGCTGAATGCAACTCGGCTGTTCAGACTGAAGTCACATGGCAAAAGATCAGATATGTTTCCGTTTCAGGAGCACAAATCCAAATGGCCTGGGTGACATTTGACAAAATCAGATCTGTGTGGTTCAGTTTGTCATTAGGTCACACAGGTGCTTTGGGTCACTTCGGGCTGCAGTCTGAACGTAGCCTAAGTTATCAAAAATGACTCAGAACCTGATGCTGTAGGTTTATAATGTTTCACTTTTTTGTTATTTCTAAATCTGGCCTCACCACCTCCTGTGGGCTCATCACTCACAGAGGGGTTCATGGGGGGGTCAGGTGCACAGAGGGGGCAGCTGCCCCCGCCACCCAGCCAGACAAAGCGGAATGATGAAGATGGATGGATGGATATTGAGAAATAAAAACAAAATAGTTTCCTTTTTTCACTAATAAGAAAATAATCAATGCACTTCATCCAAATATATACAGTACACTGTTCTTTCTCCAGTGTGTGACTTGGTGACCGGTGTCCCATAGTGGTACAGGACTGTCCCGTACCATCTGCCCCTCCCCTCTGTGCGGGGTGGGGGCTGACAGGTGGGGGCTGACAGGTGGGGGCTGACAGGTGGGGGCTGACAGGCACAGTTGCCACGGTGATGGATGACATCGTCCTGCTCCCTGTTACCTGCAGTGTGGCCCGCTGTCACACACTTCCTGTCAGGGTGACCATTTTCCTCCTCCACTCCAGCTATTCTCAGGGTTATACAGGTGAAACTTTTTGAATTATAATAGAGCCTTTTTGTTATTTAGGCTATGAGGTTTTTGGAAAAGTTACAGGTCAGATCTGAGGAGAGGCGATCCTGCTCACAGGCAGAATGTACTAGAATATTTACAAAGTGCAACAGTGCAGACGTTTCTCTTCTCATTTACTGTCTCTAAGTTGTATTTAGAGTGATTCATGCATGTTTGACTCATCTTATTCTCTATTCAAGACATCATTGCTCAATCTCCATTGCAAATTATATTATAATAAATAAGAAAAGTTTATGGAAGTTTATGGAGCACTTGATGACATCAGACGGTGGAACAGTGTGTTTTCAGCTCTTCACAAGAGGATGGGCTGAAATGTATTTTAGAGAAGCTCTTCAGAGAAGCTCTTCAGATAATAATAATTTGCTGCTTGCTGTCTGCATCTAATTATGAAGTGTTTTATTGTCTGAGATTCAGAAAGTGCATAGTTAGCATGTTAGTTGTTAGTATTAATGTGATGTCAAACTCTGTTCTGTCCTCTGAAACTTGTGAAAAGTGATTATAAACGAGGTGAATAATCAGGATGCTCCAAATGAAAGTAAATGAAGAATCATTTTGGACCACTGCAAACTAGATACACATTTGAGCAGGTATCAATACTAAAGAGTCATTCACACAAATGAACCTCCTGAACAGCTTTGGAATGATCTGGAGCTGTATCAGAACAAGTAGAAGAGCACATAAACTAGTATATGCCCATGGAGCAGTGTGGAACCTTCCTGCACCACTGAGGATTACACAGATATAAGACCACATGGGCATAGAAAAGAAAGTTCGAGGATTTATGTTGATGTTTTCAACAAAATTGTATTTACAGATTGTCTTTTTATGATCATTGTTGTATCTGAATTAGTGTTGAGTATCGAGCCAATTCCTTTCTATCAAAATCAAGTTTGAAATGTAAGTATTGTGAGAGCATGATAATGGACCCTTTAAACTGAGTAGGCTGAAGGCTGATGGGACAGGCAGCTGTTTAGAGTTCCTCCTAAATGAAAAGTGTCTGTGTTTGGAGTGGTGGGTGAGGGTGGTCACTTTGGAGAAACAGGGTTAATACTGGTTTACAGGTTTGACAGACTCCATGGATGTTCACCTGTGTGGAGCTGTCGGCTGCAGTTACCACAGTGATGGATGACCGGCTGCTCCCAGTCCTGTGCTGTTACCTGTTTCAGCACCTCCTGTCAGAGCGCCATCTTGTGTGCACACAGACCATGGCAGTCCCTCCCATGCATTTCAGAGGTCAGAGGTCAGTGTGGCAGGTGCAGAGGTCAGAGGTCAGGGTGGCAGGTGCAGAGGTCAGAGGTCAGGGTGGCAGGTGCAGAGATCAGAGGTCAGGGTGGCAGGTGCAGAGGTCAGGGTGGCAGGGTGCAGAGGTCAGGGTGGCAGGTGCAGAGGTCAGGGTGGCAGGTGCAGAGGTCAGGGTGGCAGGTGCAGAGGTCAGGGTGGCAGGTGCAGAGGTCAGAGGTCAGGGTGGCAGGTGCAGAGGTCAGGGTGGCAGGTGCAGAGGTCAGGGTGGCAGGTGCAGAGGTCAGGGTGGCAGGTGCAGAGATCAGAGGTCAGGGTGGCAGGTGCAGAGGTCAGGGTGGCAGGTGCAGAGATCAGAGGTCAGTGTGGCAGGTGCAGAGGTCAGGGTGGCAGGTGCAGAGGTCAGGGTGGCAGGTGCAGAGATCAGAGGTCAGTGTGGCAGGTGCAGAGGTCAGTGTGGCAGGTGCAGAGGTCAGGGTGGCAGGTGCAGAGGTCAGTGTGGCAGGTGCAGAGATCAGAGGTCAGTGTGGCAGGTGCAGAGGTCAGTGTGGCAGGTGCAGAGGTCAGTGTGGCAGGTGCAGAGGTCAGGGTGGCAGGTGCAGAGGTCAGTGTGGCAGGTGCAGAGGTCAGGGTGGCAGGTCCAGAGGTCAGTGTGGCAGGTGCAGAGGTCAGGGTGGCAGGTCCAGAGGTCAGTGTGGCAGGTGCAGAGGTCAGTGTGGCAGGTGCAGAGGTCAGTGTGGCAGGTGCAGAGGTCAGGGTGGCAGGTCCAGAGGTCAGTGTGGCAGGTGCAGAGGTCAGTGTGGCAGGTGCAGAGGTCAGGGTGGCAGGTGCAGAGGTCAGGGTGGCAGGTGCAGAGGTCAGTGTGGCAGGTGCAGAGGTCAGGGTGGCAGGTGCAGAGGTCAGGGTGGCAGGTGCAGAGGTCAGTGTGGCAGGTGCAGAGGTCAGGGTGGCAGGTGCAGAGGTCAGTGTGGCAGGTGCATTGCTTTTAATGATTTGCGGGACTTGTAGTCATAGTTTCTAAGTACATTTCACCACGTTTAGAGACCAAAGTGTAGTTTTGGCATCATTGTAAAGCTAACAACAACTAGCATGCTAACAGTGCAGCTTCTGATTCTCTGATTTATGTGTAACTGAGTGGGTAGGACCCCCTTATTAATTGCTCCCACAATCCGTTCTGGCATAATATAGAACAAGGGCAACGTGATATAAAAAAGTGAAATCTTTGTTTAATATTTTAGACATTTAAAAATTATTTCATCCTTTTTTTTGGGGGGGGGGACATGAATAAATACTAATAAATTAACCCTTGTAGATGCAGGATTTAACCCACCCCTAACTAAACACACAAATCAAAGTTAGTAATATCAAACCAGATATGAATGAAAACCAAACCAAATAATTAAACCCCACATTTACAATCAGTTAACTTCGGGTGGGACATTACCAACTACCACCCCAGGTATACAAAACAAACCATTTACTGGGTATTTAGAAGACCAGGGCGCCCTACATGGGGCTCGGAGCACATAAAGATCTAGCTGCTGACTCCACACAGCACTTTTTTTTTTTTTTTACCTTTTATTTACCCAGGAAAGTCCCATTGAGATCACTAATCTCTTTTTCAAGGGAGTCCTGCCCTGCACACATCACTTTCATACAGGCAATGTGGGTGATGTGTCTTGCCTAAGGTCACAACGACAGTTTTTTTTTTTTTTTTTTTTTGCCACTGGCGCCCCCCTGTGGCACCTGGAATTCCCAGTGGTCTCCCATCCAAGTACTAACCAGGCCCGGCCCTGCTGAGCTTCTGAGATCTGACGGGATCAGGCTTTGACGAGACGGTATGGCCACTTTTAACCAGTTAACACAGCATTAGGGCTAGTTTTACTTACATGTGCCACGTAACGGCATGAGCAGAAAACCCTGAACACTCTCATATGGTGCGGGCATCTATTTCTACTCTGTAATCAGTTATGCACTACACACAGAGACGTACAGGTTGATGCGTTTGAGGACACGCAGGGGTAAAAAAATCTAGTGGACACCTGGTTACATAGGATTCGATGCAGACAGCACAGGGGCAAGACAAATTCTGTTCAAATATATATAGAACCTTTAAACCTATTCAGTTCATTCATTTATACACACATAGATAGTCGTGTGCAGCTATTAGAGAATCTGGAGCAGAGCATTTCACATAATGGTGGTAATGCGAGAAAGGCAGCAGACAAAAGAGACTAACTGTGCTGCATTTATCCTCTTAAGTTACTAAGGCTTTTCCCCACAGTGCATTATGTTTGTGTACTTTGAGTTCAAGGTTAAGGCCAGGGTTAAGTTTGTTTGTGACCCCAATCAGTCCTGCGTTGTGAAGAGGGCAGCGTAGCACTTGGCTCTATTCTTCTACGAGCCTGATCAAACCCTGCAGGAAAACAGGGTTCAAGCTGACATCACAACTTTCAAGAAACCCTAGTTTAAGCTGGAGGATAAATAACTGGCTATTTTGTATAACCATAGTTCATTATTGTACCGAGGTCATGTGAAGATAAAGGCTCTGATCACAGCTGTGAGACTCATAGATACATCCATCTTCTTCCGCTTTATCCGGCAGGGTCGTGGGGGCAGCTGCCCCGTCCTCTGTGCACCTGACCCCCCCATGAACCCCTCTGTGAGTGGAGCCCACAGGAGGGTGGACGTCATGGTCCTCGATATAAGTTCATAGGGGTGCTGCATGTTCTGAGCTGATGGGGGAAACCGGAGTGCCCAGAGGAAACCCATCCAGACACGGGGAGAACATGCAAACTCTGTATCATGTAATCCCGTTTGGTTCATTGTTCAGTTGTTCGGAGCGCTCCATCCTCCTCTCACTTGCTTCTTCCTGGGGAAAACACTTCTCAGGCCGCAGCACTGAACCACTCCCCGCTCCAGCTCCTCTGAGCCCGTTCTGAACCAGAGCTGTTCCCACTGGTTACATGATGTTGTGGCAGAGGTGCAGTGTCAGAACCTGACCAGCTGAAACTGAATTTTAAATAATCAGGATCATATTTCCTTTGTTTTTTGCTGGGTTCTGGCTCCTCCCTCACTGCTGATTTCTGTTTAGATGGAGTCAGAAAACAATGCATTTTACATATACACGCACACATACATATGCACAATTACCAATATCAGTACTGCTGCAGATGTGTACACATGCCGTATGTGTGTTGGGGCCCCTCAGGGGAAGCGTGCCTCACCAGTTGAAAACCTCTGCTCTAATACATTATGAAGAGGCTAATGTTTGTTACTCTAAATATTCAGTTCACATTACACCTTTAACCTGGTTATTTCACAAAGGGTTATAGATATCATATGGCTCAGCGTTTTGAAAAGTCACTTTCAGAGTGGAGTCCTCCTGAAATGTCCAATTCCAACATTTGTCCATTTCAAATATCTTCCTGCAACCCCCGCACTGACCCTGTCATTGAAGAGGCTGCTGCTTTGAATACCGCCCCCTGTCCCCCCTCTGAACCACTGCAGCTTCTCCCTCTGACATGTGTCCATCTCTCCACAGAGTATGAGAATTATGGAAATGAGCTCTGTGTCCGTCCATGCCCGGGCTTATCTCACCAGTGCACCAGTGTACACACCATAGGGGGCTGTTAGCGAACCTAAACGTCTTTCCTCTCTCCTCCCCGCCTCCCCCTCCCCACTCACATGACTGACGCAGCAGCAGCTTTGACTGGCAGAATAAACTGGAGAGCACCGTGCTGTTGAGGCTGAGAGACAGGTCAAGTACTGTGAGGTGGTGAAGACAAAAGGCAAAACACACCCGCGGGCTTGTTCTAGGCTGTTTTATGAAGTGAAATGTTCTGCAAACTTGACTCTGAATGATCCAGGTGGACAGGGACCTCCACTCAGATCAAAGCCTCATGTCACCAAGCCTCTGACTCTAGTCCAGTCCTTTGTAGACACACTAAACAAAATAATACATTGGATCTGCTTACAGTAGAACAGTTATTGTTAATTACCCATTGTGCATGTCTGTGATACTATAATTTTTATTCCAGAGAACATATTGAAAATCTAAATTTTGGCTTAATTATGTTTAGGGATGGGTGATATCTCAATATTTAAAATATATTGAGATATTTTTAAAACTTGATATGAATTCTGACATATCGCTATATTGTGCTATATCGTGGCCATACTGGCTCGTCAAAGCCTGATCCCGTCAGATCTCAGGAGCTCAGCAGGTCCTGGTCAGGACTTGGATGGAGACACTGGGAATTCCAGGTGCCACAGTGGGGCCAGTCGCAAAAACTGTCGTAATGTCCTTAGGCAAGGCACATCACCCACATTGCCTAGTATGAAAGTGGTGTGTGCGTGAATGGTGGTGGTGGTCGGAGGGGCCGATGGTGCAGATTGGAGCCTCACTTCCGTCAGTCTGCCCCAGGGCAGCTGTGGCTACAATAGTAGTTTACACCACCGGGTCTGGAGTGAATGAATAATGCTGTAAAGCGTCTTTGAGTGTCCAGAAAAGCGCTGTATAAAACTGATGCATTATTGCTCTCATGCTTATGTTTACTTCTTATTTCGCCGCTTCGCTTGTTTGCCATCTCTGTGCTGCGCTCGCCCACGCCTCCTTTCTTTTGTCTCCCCAAGCTCCTCCGTGGAGCCTAGAGTTCGGTCGTGGACTAAACCAGGACTAAACCAGGACTAAACCAGGACTAAACCAGGACTAAACGTGGAGCGTGGAGCTGCAGAGCATGGATCCGCCACTACAATGGTGGCAGGAACATGAGGTTGCTTATCCAGCACTGATCACTCTAGTAAAAATCCCTCTGTGTGCCACTAGCAGTCCTTCTGAAAGGATTGTGGACAGTGGAAAGAGTTTTGTCAAAGCACTGCACTTAAGCCGAAACAGTGGATAAACTGGTGTTTCTTCCTTAAAATATTAAAATGTAAAAGAGTAAAACTTGTTTTTTGGGTATTTGTTGATGGCTACAACAGAGTTAATGCAAAGATGAGCTTGAGTTGAGGTATGGCAATATGTATTATTACTTTTAATTTACGGTTAAATTAATCAGTTTTAAATTAATCACTGCAATTATGCAGTCAGGGATTTTTTTTAAATTTTTGAATGAAAAGAAGGCAATATATATTATTTCTTCTTCCTCTTTGCACTTCAATAAAAAAAGATATTGAGATATATTTTTGGTCCATATTGCCCAGCCCTAATTATGTCTAACCTTTGTAGGTTTATAAAGTTTCAGAAATACATTATATGTCTAATGCTCAGTAATTACCATGTAGTAACAACAAAAGAGGCTACAGCCATATACCTACAACAAGTAAGGCAAGTCCTAAGAAGACAATGGCGAGAACAAGATCCAGGCCAATAAACAGCTACAGTGATCAGATACCCAGTAGGAATCATGCACTAGCCAAAGGTGGAGATACAGACCGCGGATGTTAAGACCTGCATGGAGGGTTCAATCCCGAGTCCAGCACCCTGAGACTGTACACGAGCCGGAAGGAAGGAGGCCGAGGACTAGTGAGTGTGGGAACCACTGTCAGGATGAAACATCCAAGCTCCACAAGTACATCAGTGACAAGGCCCAGACTGATGACGCTCAGAGAATGTCTCAGACAGTGGGGCAGAGGAAGAGGTGCTGGAGGGACCATCATGGCAGGACAAACCCCTACATGGGGCGAACCACCGAAACATAACTGAAGTGACTGATATCAAGACATCCTCCAATGGCTGGAGAGGGCTGGTCTGAAGGACAGCACGGAGGCTCATCCTGGAGCACAGGAGCCTTGAGCACCCGAGCAATAGAGGCCCAGATCTACCACACCAGACAAGACCCAAGGTGTAGGCTGTGCAAAGAAGTGCCTGAGACAGTCCAGCACATAACTGCAGGGTGTAAGATGCTGCAGGGAAACATGGAGCGACAACCAAGTAGCGGGCATAGTGTACAGAAACATCTGTGCAGAGTACGGGCTGGAAACCCCAGGATCAAGGTGGGAAACACTGGCAGAATAGTGATGACAACCCAACCGGATATTGTGGTGGTG